>JARQOC010000006.1:468095640-468584166 GCA_033576535.1 Allobates femoralis
TCCTCTCTCCTCATCTACTGTATCCTCATCCATCTCTTGTAGACTGTGAGCCCTTGCGGACACGGTCCTCTCTTCTCACCTACTGTATCTTCACCCATCGCTTGTAGACTGTGAGCCCTCGTGGGCAGGGTCCTCTCTCCTCACCTACTGTATCCTCATCCATCTCTTGTAGACTGTGAGCCCTTGCGGACACGGTCCTCTCTTCTCACCTACTGTATCCTCACCCATCCCTTGTAGACTGTGAGCCCTCGTGGGCAGGATCCTCTCTCCTCCTGTACCAGTCTGTCCCTTGTATTGCTCATGTTTATTGTACTTGTCTATGTATGCCCCTTGTCACATGTAAAGCGTTATGGAATAAATGGCACTATAATAATAAATAATGATAATAAATGCCAAGGACACTATATCTGGTAGGAAGCCTGATCGTGGGCACATGCCCTAATACGTATTTCCATATTTCAAACCTTTCATAGTTGTGTGTTATGCATCAGAACAAAAGGAAACTTATGATTGTAAGAAAGTGGCATCTAAATCATGGAAAGTCTCACTACTGAAGGGGTTAATGTAACAGGGAATGTGCACATACCTCCACCTGCAGAGCCGCACACTACATATATGGCTGCTCTGTGTTTACAGGACCTGTGATGATGTCACATGGAGGGGAGGAGTCAGAGGTCATATGATCAGCTCCTCTGGTTGTCATGGTGCTGGATGAGTTGAAGGTCATGTGTGGGGTCAGGAGGGATTTACAGTGTGGATGTAGCAGAGCCGTGTGTGTACGAGGTGTACGGAGCAGAGCCGTGTGTGTATGAGGTGTACGGAGCAGAGCCGTGTGTGTACGAGGTGTTCGGAGCAGAGCCGTGTGTGTACGAGGTGTACGGAGCAGAGCCGTGTGTGTACGAGGTGTACGGAGCAGAGCCGTGTGTGTACGAGGTGTACGGAGCAGAGCCGTGTGTGTACGAGGTGTACAGAGCGGAGCCGTGTGTGTACGAGGTGTACGGAGCGGAGCCGTGTGTGTATGAGGTGTACGGAGCAGAGCCGCGTGTGTACGAGGTGTACGGAGCAGAGCCGCGTGTGTACGAGGTGTACGGAGCGGAGCCGTGTGTGTACGAGGTGTACGGAGCAGAGCCGTGTGTGTACGAGGTGTGCGGAGCGGAGCCGTGTGTGTACGAGGTGTACAGAGCAGAGCCGCGTGTGTACGAGGTGTACGGAGCAGAGCTGAGTGTGTACAAGGTGTACAGAGCAGAGCCGTGTGTGTACGAGGTGTAAGGAGCAGAGCTGAGTGTGTGCGAGGTGTACGGAGCGGAGCTGAGTGTGTACGAGGTGTAACGACCACCTCCTTTGGCCTCTCCCAATGGTCCTCCTCAGCCACTCATAAAGACGGCCATACGCTTGACCTTATCTTCACCCACCTCTGTTCCCTCACCGACCTCTCAAACTCACCCCTCTTCCAATCTGACCACAATCTGATGACTTTCTCCACGCTCTTTCCCCTACCTCACCCTCCCTCTCCGTAAACTCAGTCACCCCCGCAGAAACCTTAAACTCATTGACTTCAACTCACTCTCTCACTCCCTCCTCCCTGTCACAGACCTCGCCTCCTCACCTGACGCCAACGCTGCCACCACCCTCTATAATTCCACACTAACTGCGGCTCTCAATCATGCCGCCCCCTCGCACACACGGGCAACCCTGGCTTACCTCTCTCACAAAATAACTATGTCAGCGTTGGGGGTAGCCGAACGGAAATGGAAGAAATCCCACTCCGCGGCCCACCTCACCATCTACAAACAATCCCTCTCCAACTTCAAGGGCGCACTCACCCCCGCTAAGCAAACCTATTTCTCTTCCTTAATCGACACACTGTCCTGAAACACCAAGCAATTATTCAAAACCTTCAACTCACTACTACGTCCCCCGGCACCTCCTCCTTCCCCCCTCATCTCTACCGACGACTTTGCCACCTTCTTCAAACAAAAGATTGACAAAATTAGAGAAAGCTTTAGCCCAACGTCCCCCCGACCCACCCTGATCACCACCCAACCCTCTTTAACCAAAGGAAGCTTCTCCAACGTGACTGAAGATCAGCTCTCCTCCCTCCTATCACGATCTCACCTCACCACCTTGGCCCTCGACCACTCCACTCCCACCTCATCCCAAACCTCACCGCAGTCCTCATCCCTGCCCTAACCCACCTCTTCAACCTATCACTCACTACCGGCATCTTTCCCTCAGCCTTCAAACATGCACTGATCTCACCCATCCTCAAAAAACTCTCCCTCGACCCATCATCTGTCGCTAACTACCGCCCCATACCTCTCCTCCCTTTCGCATCCAAGCTACTTGAACAACACGTCCATTCTGAACTGTCCTCCCACCTATCCTCCTGCTCCCTCTTCGACCGCCTGCAATCCGGTTTCCGACCTCATCACTCCATTGAAACAGCCCTAACCAAGTCACCAATGACCTACTGACCGCGAAGAGTAAACAACACTACTCCGTCCTCCTCCTCCTTGACCTTTCTGCCGCCTTTGACACGGTCGACCACTCTCTCCTACTTCAAATCCTAGAATCCCTTGGTATCACTGACCTCGCCCTCTCTTGGATCTCCTCATACCTTACAGACTGCACTTTCAGTGTCACCCACTCCGACACCTCTTCCTCGTCCTACCCCCTTACTGTCGGCATCCCCCCGGGATTGGTTCTGGGGCCATTACTCTCTCCATCTACACCCTCGGCCTAGGGCAACTCATTGAGTCCCATGGCTTCTAGTACCATCTCTACGCCGACGACACCCATATCTACCTCTCCGGCCCCGACATCACCTCCCTTCTGTCTAAAATCCCCCAATGCCTGTCCGCGATCTCATCTTTCTTCTCTGCTCGCTTTCTTAAGCTGAACATGGACAAAACAGAGTTCATCGTCTTCCCCCCTAGCCGCCCTTCCCCTCTACCGGACCTGTCCATCCTAGTCAACGACTGCTCTCTCTCCCCAGTCCCCCACGCCAAGTGCCTTGGGATTACCCTCGACTCCTCCCTCTCCTTCAAGCCCCACATCCAAGCCTTCGCCACCTCCTGCTGACTCCAACTCAGGAACATCTACCGGATCCGCTCCTTCCTCAATCATGACACTGCCAAAACTCTTGTTCACGCCCTCATCATCTCCTGCCTTGACTACTGCAACCTACTACTCACTGGTCTCCCTGCTTCCTCCCTTGCACCCCTCCGCTCTATCCTAAACTCCGCTGCCCGCCTAACCCACCTACCTCCTCGCTATTCCCCTGTCTCCCCCCTCTGCCAAGCCCTTCACTGGCTCCCCACCCCCCAGAGATCTCGATTTAAGTCCTAACCCTGACATACAAAGCCATCCACACCCTGTATTCTATATGTTGCTGTGTCCCTTGCACTGGGTAGCTGGAGAATCTGGAGTCCCCCACTTTCCGGTGTTGACTGCCGGTGTGTCTGAACCAGCACAGTCTCGGACTCTGGTGTCCGTTCTTGCGTTGTTCCTCTCGCGGAAGGGAAGTACGGGGTGGTGCAGCCTGCTGGTAGGTTTCTGTTTCTCTCCTCCTTCCTCAGACCCTAGCCTTAGGCCTGGTGTTCAGCAGTGGACCTTGGGATGAGCCTGGCACAGCTCGTTTACACCCAGGTCTGGTTCTCAGTTTGCACAGAACCTGTCCTCTTCACAGCCCCCTCAGGAGCTGAACTGAACTGTGCTCTTCGCTGTCCTCCTAAGAACTGCGCTGCACTTGATGCCCCTCAGACCAGAATATATAGGGGAGCTCACCCTGAAGCCGAGCTTGGTCTCCCCCTTCTGGCTGGGAGGTGTTGGTTTAGTTTGTGTGATGTTGGTCTCTGGTGACACCTAACATTGGTGTTACTGTGGCACTGTGACTCTACCATTACTCCTCAGCAGCACGTCCACTGTATTGGGGTTATATTTGACTCTCTTTCACTCCCCACATTCAATCAGTCACTCGCTCATGTCGCCTACACCTCAAAAATATCTCTAGAATTCAACCTTTTCTTTGTTGATTCTGCAAAAACTCTGTTGCCCTTATTCATTCTCATCTGGATTACTGCAATTCTCTACTAGTCGGTCTCACTCTTACTAAACTCTCTCCTCTCTAATCCATCCTGAATGCAGCAGCCAGGATAATATTCCTCTCCAAGTGCTTCACCGATGCCTCTATCCTGTGCCAGTCATTGCACTGGCTGCCAATCCGCTATAGAGCACAATATAAAATTATCATTTTCACCCACAAAGCCCTCCACAGTTCTGCACCGCCCTACATTTCCTCCCTCATCTCGGTCTATCGCCCTACACGTACTCTGTTCCGCAAGTAGGTACCTTTACACGCCGCTACTGGCGGGTGGATACAACCAGCTACAGGCTACAAATGTAGCTTGTAGCGGCAAAATACCACCGTAGTAGCGGCGTGTGAAGACGGTAGGAGGCACCCGGCAACAGATGCATCTGTTTCCGAGCACTGCCCTGAAACAGGTGGCTACACAGGCGATTGTAGCGAGCTGTATCGGCGTGTAAAGAAGCAACAGAAGGGATGTGTCGACACCAGGCAATGTACCTGGTATGTAGCTGGGGCGTGATACAGGCTCCGGGATACCGCCCCCCTTCAGCGATCATTGGTGAAAGCTCCTGCGTTACGATTGGTAGTCGCTGCATAGGGAGGCATATTTAAGGAACTGACCAGTCACACTACACAATTGCTCGAGCGTCATGTATTAAACAGCCTCCTGCGATGCCTGGCCAATCATGGGTGTCTTGCTTTGTCCTATCAGCGTACGGACGTCTCGTAATCCACAATTGTGGCACGCCTATGTGCTGTCCCTGCTGCAGCAGGTCCGCCCATATTAGCTGGTTGTAGCGGTGTGTAAATGAGGTAAGATGAGCTACAGAAGGTGACTTGAGACACCCGGCGGTGTATCCAGAGATAGATGTAACGTAGCGTAGCGCACCTTGTGGCGGCGTGTAAAGGTGGTGCGATTACCGTTTGTAACCGTTTGTGCGTGCTCGTGCACGTGAAGTAGCTGGTTATATCCACCCGCCAGTAGCGACGTGTAAAGGTACCCTTATGGTACCTTTACACGCCGCGACGGCAGGCTGGATACATCCTGCTACTTCACGTGCACGAGCACGCTCAAACGGTTACAAACGGTAATCGCACCACCTTTACACGCCGCCACAAGGTGCGCTACGCCACGCTACATCTATAGCTAGCTACATCGCCGGGTGTCTCAAGTAGCCAGCTGTAGCTCATTTACACACCGCTATAACCAGCTACTATGGGCGGACCTGGTGCAGCAGGGACAGCACATAGGCGTGCCACAATTGTGGATTACGAGCCGTCCGTACGCTGATAGGACGAAGCAATAACATCCTGATTGGGCAGGCAACGCAGGAGGCTGAGTAATACAGCATGCTCGAGCGATTGTGTAGTGTGACTCGTCAGCTCCTTAAATATGCCTCCCTATGCAGCGACTACCAATCGTCATGCAGCAGCTTCCACCAATGATCGCACATGGGGCGCGGTAACACGGAGCCAGGGTCACGCCTTAGCTACATTGCAGCTACATCGCAGGGTGTCCAGAGTTCCCTTCCGTTGCCTCTTTACACGCCGATACAGCTCGCTACCATCGGCGTTGTAGCCATCAGTTTTCGAGCAGACCTAGGAAACAGATGTATCTGTTGCCGGCTGTATCGTCACATCTTCAGACGCCGCTACGACGGGCTACATTGGCGCTACAAGCTACATTTGTAGCCTGTAGCGGGATGTATCCAGCCTGCCGTCGCGGCGTGTAAAGGTACCATTAGGGCCCCTTTACACGCGGCTACATTTCTAGGGTGGCTAAATGTAACTTACTGGTTGCAGTGAAATCATGGAGACAAGGTTCTATCTTGTTGCTGTGTACAAATGGAATAATCTCCATGATTTCACTGCAACCAGTAAGTTACCTGTAGCCACCCAAGAAATGTAGCCGTGTGTAAAGGTACCCTAATGGTACCTTTACACGCCGCCACAACAGGATGGATACAACCCGCTACAGGCTACAAATGTAGCTTGTCGCGCCAATATCGCCCGTAGTAGCGGCGTCTGAAGACGGGACGACACAGCCGGCTACAGATACATCTGTATCCGTGCACTGCCCATAAACAGATGGCAACAAAGCCGATTGTAGCGAGCTGTATCGGCATGTAAAGAAGGAACAGAAGGGTTGTTTCTACACCATGCCATGTAGCTGGGGCGTGACACAGGGTCCGGGTTTCCGCGCCCCCTTCAGCGATCATTGGAGGAAGCTCCTGCGTTGCGATTGGTTGTCGCCGCACAGGGCGGCATATTTAAGGAGCTGACGAGTCACACTACACAATTGCTCGAGCGTCAAGTATTAATCTGCCTCCTGCGATGCCTGTCCAATCATGGTATTTTTGCTTTCTCCTATCAGCGTACGGACGTCTCGTAATCCACAATTGGAGCACGCCTATGTGCTGTCCCTGCTGCACCAGGTACGCCCATAGTAGCTGGTTGTAGCGGTGTGTAAATGAGCTACAGATGGCTACTTGAGACACCCGGCGATGTATCTAGCTGTAGATGTAGCGTAGCGTAGCGCACCTTGTGGCGGCGTGTAAAGAGGGTGCGTTTCCCGTTTGTAACCGTTTGGGCGTGCTCGTGCACGTGAAGTAGCGGTTGGTATCCATCCTGTTGTGGCGGCGTGTAAAGGTACCTTTATGGTACCTTTACACGCCGCCACAACAGGATGGATACAACCCGCTACAGGCTACAAATGTAGCTTGTCGCGCCAATATCGCCCGTAGTAGCGGCGTCTGAAGACGGGACGACACAGCCGGCTACAGATACATCTGTATCCGTGCACTGCCCATAAACAGATGGCTACAAAGCCGATTGTAGCGAGCTGTATCGGCGTGTAAAGAACCCACAGAAGGGAACTGTGGACACCATGCTATGTAGCTGGGGCGTGACACAGGGTCCGGGTTTCCGCGCCCCCTTCAGCGATCATTGGAGGAAGCTCCTGCGTTGCGATTGGTTGTTGCCGCACAGGGCGGCATATTTAAGGAGCTGACGAGTCACACTACACAATTGCTCGAGCGTCAAGTATTAATCTGCCTCCTGCGATGCCTGTCCAATCATGGTATTATTGCTTTGTCCTATCAGCGTACGGACGTCTCGTAATCCACAATTGGAGCACGCCTATGTGCTGTCCCTGCTGCACCAGGTACGCCCATAGTAGCTGGTTGTAGCGGTGTGTAAATGAGCTACAGATGGCTACTTGAGACACCCGGCGATGTATCTAGCTGTAGATGTAGCGTAGCGTAGCGCACCTTGTGGCGGCGTGTAAAGAGGGTGCGTTTCCCGTTTGTAACCGTTTGGGCGTGCTCGTGCACGTGAAGTAGCGGTTGGTATCCATCCTGTTGTGGCGGCGTGTAAAGGTACCTTTATGGTACCTTTACACGCCGCCACAACAGGATGGATACAACCCGCTACAGGCTACAAATGTAGCTTGTCGCGCCAATATCGCCCGTAGTAGCGGCGTCTGAAGACGGGACGACACAGCCGGCTACAGATACATCTGTATCCGTGCACTGCCCATAAACAGATGGCTACAAAGCCGATTGTAGCGAGCTGTATCGGCGTGTAAAGAACCCACAGAAGGGAACTGTGGACACCATGCTATGTAGCTGGGGCGTGACACAGGGTCCGGGTTTCCGTGCCCCCTTCAGCGATCATTGGAGGAAGCTCCTGCGTTGCGATTGGTTGTTGCCGCACAGGGCGGCATATTTAAGGAGCTGACGAGTCACACTACACAATTGCTCGAGCGTCAAGTATTAATCTGCCTCCTGCGATGCCTGTCCAATCATGGTATTATTGCTTTGTCCTATCAGCGTACGGACGTCTCGTAATCCACAATTGGAGCACGCCTATGTGCTGTCCCTGCTGCACCAGGTACGCCCATAGTAGCTGGTTGTAGCAGTGTGTAAATGAGCTACAGATGGCTACTTGAGACACCCGGCGATGTATCTAGCTGTAGATGTAGCGTAGCGTAGCGCACCTTGTGGCGGCGTGTAAAGAGGGTGCGTTTCCCGTTTGTAACCGTTTGGGCGTGCTCGTGCACGTGAAGTAGCCGTTGGTATCCATCCTGCAGTGGCGGCGTGTAAAGGTACCATTAGACTTACATAAGCTACAATCCGAACCTCCCACTTTCGTCTCCAAGACTTCTCGCGAGCAGTGCCAATTCTCTGGAACAGATTACCAAAAACAATTCAATTAATTACAAATATCCATGGTTTTAAGTGAGCATTAAAAACACATCTTTTTAGACTGGCCTATCACCTCATCTATGTAATTATTCCCATTCTGTCCTTGTGCCATCTGTCTACACCTCCATGCACTATGTTGCACTTTATGTATACTTGTACAGGTCCTGGCTGGTGAACGGTTCATGCAACACTATGTGAATCCCCTATTTATTATATTGGTGGTTGCACCATATATGACAGCACTTTTTGCCATTTACCTTTTGTGCCTCCCCTATTTCCCCATAGACTGTAAGCTTGTGAGCAGGGCCCTCACTCCTCATGGTATCTGAATATAGTTTTTTTTTCTTATATTGTCTTATATTGTCTGTATTGTATTATTATATCATTTTGTATTCTATCCCCTCTGAACTGTAAAGTGCTGCGGAATATGTTGGCGCTATATAAATAAAATTATTATTATTACCAAACCGCAGCCAGTGGATGGGCAAATAGAGTAGTAGCAGGACGACGACGACAACAAGGCGGTAGTAGTGCCAGAAGCCCCCATTACTCTGCTTTCTATAGCACCACCGCCAGAGGTGTTCAACAGAGAATGCCATGTGGAGCTCCCTCTCCCTTCCCAACAAGTATCCTTATACGCATGAACTCCAGGCCTTGTCCTTTCTGGAAAAGCTGAGGCTCACAGATGCCCTCGCCCAAGAATGGTTGCAGGGTTCTCGTTGTAACCACTTTCATGAACAATGTACCCAGAGTCAGGTGCTGACCTTATTCCAGAAGAGGTGGTTTGGGTTCCCAACTGAAGATGGGACTGGTGACCGGTGCTATGTCAGCATGTTCACCTGCCTTCCCCACTCATCACCCTCTATGTTGGGGATATGGGCACCTTCATGAAATTAAAGGGCCATGAGGGGTTGTACGCTTTGGGGGTGAGAGTCGAAGAGTGGCAGGAGGCCAGCATGGAGACGATGGAGCATTGGCGGTTGGCCAAGCCTCACCATGTTAGCCAGCCAGCTGGAGTGAGTTCCACATGGGCCAAAGAGCCTGAAGGGCTTGATGGGGTTGCCAGAGTTACTCCAGTGCTAGAGGAGCTGGCGGTCCACTAACTCCTCCATGCTCTTCTTCAGTGGTGGCCCTGACAGGTCGTGCAGGGGAGAAGGTGGTGGTGAATGCCCCTGGAGGAGTAGCCCCTGCGACCTCCGAGACAGTCTGGGAGTGGCATACACTATGGATCGGGATGTTCATTCTGGTCTTCGGTGAAAGAACTGTGGCAACAGTTGAAGGTTTCACAAAAGGATGCCAATTAATGAGGACTTACCTAAAAAAAGGCCTGTTGTTGTGTCGCTGACTTGTTGGAGGAAAAGCCCCTGCTGGGACCCTGCATCATGCAAGATGGATAGTTGCAGGCTGTGAGCCTCACCGTTAGTCTTGGAGTTGCCTTGTTGGGTAGATAAGGACTCTTTGGAGTTCAGAGATGAGTAAGGCTTGCTTTTTTGCTTCATGGTTGGCTAGGCCTAATTTTTTCCCCTTCCCCAGTTGTGTTTCCCTCTGCTGGATTAGTGGGACTGCAGCCTTCGGGATACACCTCAAAGCCCTAAATGGACTCTGCCCTTAATGGGCTATGCTCCTAATGGACTGTGCACTATTTTAATGGACTCTGCCAATCCTTCTGGGACTTGCTGGGTGTTATGAAGTGTTGTATGAAAAAGGGAAAAATCAGAGGACCCAATGAGCCTGCTGGGTCACTTGTTTGGAATGTTCAAGAACTGTGAAGAACTCACTCATATACTGATGGCTCTGGAGAAACGTTAGAGCCAATAATAAGAGAATTTGGGCTTTGTGGCTGGATACTTGGAGATTCCAGTGTATTAATATGAGACAGGGTCTTTGTCCCTTGAGCTTCTCTACTCGGAAAATTGCGACTCATTGTTCTTGTTCATGTATAGAGCGTTTGAGAATAATAGATACTGCCTAAATGAGGATCTTCTCTTATCTATATGACCTTGTATAATGAAAGTGCTTTGCTTTTGTATGGCTGTATATGGGCGGAGAGTCAAACTGCCCTATCAGTAATTTCCAATGAGGATTGAGTCACGCTTAGGTCCAGAACAGAACTTTATAAAAAGTCCGGTTGAACCCCCATAACCCAAACTTCTATGGGTCCGCTGATCTCTAGAGAAGATTGGATAGCAGGTGGTAAATACGGAATAAAGTTGCCAGAGAATGGAAGGATAAGAACAAGAGTTGGAGTTAATATTTCACCTAATGAGTTGACTAGGAGTGACTAACTGGTCTGTAGGAGCCAGAGGTCCTAATGGTTGGTAGGGGATCAAATACTTATTTCTCTCTTCAAAATGCAATTACCTTTATATAATTTAGACCATGTGATTTTCTGGATTATGTTTTAGATATTCTATCTCTCACTGTTAAAATTAACCAACCCTTAAAATCATACTGTTCATGTCTTTGTCAGTGGGTAAACTTACAAAATCAGCAAAGGATCAAATAATTATTTCCTTCACTGTAATAATTACAATAATAAAAGAATTGTATCCAGACCATATAATGTCATAGTTAGGGAACAGGATCGCCCAACCTCTGCTTCAGCATAAAGTACTTGGGAGTCAAAAGTCTCACCAATAACTGAAGATCAGTTGTCTAGAATACTAAGACTATTTTCTAAAACTCCAGTGTATAGCATTAAAATTGTTCATTGTGTTCATGATTTATTTAAAACCAGATGTATTGTCAAAGATGGATAAAAGGGACAATGAGTGACCTGTCAAATTAAGTTATGGAACACCTATCATATGTTAAAGGGTATATGTCAGCAGGATTTCACACCCCAGACTATGCCTAAGTGCATGTAGCCCTTTCATATACAAGTCCAGTGATACCTCTACAAGGGCAGTTTGTTCCTTCATTACTGAGATATCTTTGTTTAAATTGATAAGCCAATGGCTATGGTATATGTCTGTTGTATAGGATGTATTAACTCCATACTGACATAGGGAATTATATTTGTTAAAAGAGAATGGATTATGGTGTAGAAATTAAGAAAACCCGTAACCAAGAAAAAAAGACTCTTGATGATACATGTAGCAGTTTTCCTTAATACAAAAACTGAATAGCTATTAAGAATAGAGGAGGTATTTATATTATATGTCCATGGCAGAGAGAAGAAAGAAGAATCCTAATCTAAACCAAGCACTCATTAGAAGGAGTAATGATTTCTAAAAGGTAAAAAGGCCATTTTATAGATAAACAGAGGAAAGCTGAGATCTATATATATATATATACTAATATTCTGTATATTTTTAGGACTCCACAGACATCCCAGGGGAACAAGGCCATCAAAGAAAGTGTACATCCCTAGTACAAGAATAAATCGTTAACGTGATAATAATCGAGGAATATCTGAATTTTGGTTTTAATATTTTTATAAGTATTTATTAAAATATTTTTTTTATTTTTTATAGATTTTTTTTATTATTCACATGAAAATATAATGTTTAAATAAACATCCGGAATAACGGTTAATTAATATAGTCTTGGTATTGTTAATCGATAGCCATTGTTAAAAGGGTTTGTTAGCGCTGGGCCCACATCAAATATACTATTAAGACAATGGCTATGGTAGATATGAAACCTATGTCACTCCAGCTCTATTTCTCACCTCCTCATACTTGACTGACTGTTCCTTTGCCTGATGTCATACAGCCTCATCCATATGAAAAAGTAAACACAGTTCTTGTCTATGGCCATTTCATTTCGGTCAGAACTGTGCCAGCAGTCATAGGAGTCTTCATCTGCCTTACTTAACGGCGCTGTCAAGGTCTCCTGAACTGCGCCAACAGTAATGCTTAGCTGTAGCCTCAACTTCCCTCTCATGATGCTCCTAACTCTAATGGTGGGTTTACACGTCCCGACATCGGGGCGATATTGTAGGCAACGGCGCGGGAGGGCGCATTTTTTGAGCGCTTTTCCCGATATCGCATCGGCGGTTTACACACTGCGATATCGGGAAACAACGTCCCTACGATGTGTACGCCCACCAACCCAGTAACGACAATTTAACATGGGAGTTAATGGGTGAGGTGCAAGTACACATCGGAGTTGGATGTTTACACGCAGCGCTCCGGCTCCAACAGGCATCCGATATCGGGCAGTTGAATAGCACGCTCATTCGACCCCGATATCGGATTACCATCGTTCCTGCATCGCATTGTACCTTCAAACAGTACGATGCAGGAACGATATCGGCTCCAACTCCCGAACCACGTGACTTTTTGTCGGAGTTGGATCGGAGTTGGACGCCGATATCGCGGCGTGTAAACCCACCATTATGCTACTGTCTGCCCCAGTCCTGTAGGGAAGGAGTCGTGATTGCACAATATCATGTGAGACAGACCCATGGGAAACTCCTGTAATTAAAGTATTGGCAAAGGAGACGGACAGCAGCATCAGAAAGATGAGCATCACTCAAAAATATGTTACCCTGTTGTCTCCTCAACGGAGCGGAAAAAAATTGTCTTCTGTAAGAGCAAAGTCCCTTTAGACCCAATAATATGTATGTCGGGGTATACAGAAAGGACTTTGTTCCCAATTAAGGTGAAAAACATACTACATTTAGTAAGGTAAGCTATTTAAAAAAATGGGTCACATTAGATTTTTAATTAAAAAAAAAAAAAAGAAAGAAAAGGTAAATAGTCATTTTTAATATGAACACATTTATTATTATAGTATAGAGAAGTTCCAGGCTTTGTTCACACATGGAGATTATAGATTGAAAGTAGCTGTAATAAAGAGGCAGGAGTAAATGGATAGTTTCTTGTAGGGGGACTTAGCAATGCTATTGTCCATATAGTGACTATATAAATATAATGTGATATGTTCAATGCACATGGAATATTGCTTTTTATCTTCTTTTTAGATATCAGATGTCTATTAGTACCTACATATTTTAATTCTAAAGTATATTCTCAATTGCTATCCCTTTCTGCCTTAGTGATGTAATTACTTCGACTGTCTCAGTGATGTTCTCTTGTAAATGTTGTCAAAATGTATGGTTTCTCCCCGTATGAGTTTTTCTTAGTGTTCAGCAAAATATGATCTTTAAGTAAAACATTTCTCAACTTCTAGACATGAAAATATTTGATGCTTTGTAAGATCCCATTTGTGGGAAAAATATTTGCCACATTCTGAACACGAATATAGCTTCTCGCCTGTGTGAGATTTCTGGTGTTTAACAAGATTTGATTTATCTACATAACATTTTCCACATTCTAAACATGGAAAAGGCTTCTCCCCTGTGTGAATTCTCTGGTGTTTAAATAGACCTGATTTTTGGCTAAAATGTTTCCCACATTCTGAGCATGAAAATGGCTTCTCCCCTGTATGAATTCTCTGGTGTACAAGAAGTTTTGATTTGTGGTTAAAACACTTCCCACATTCTGAACATGAAAACAGCATCTCTCCTGTGTGAGTTCTCTGATGTGTAACAAGATATGATCTCTGTGCAAAACATTTCCCACATTCTGAACATGAATATGGCTTCTCCCCTGTGTGAGTTTTCTGGTGTCTAACAAGATGTGATTTGTTTACAAAACATTTCTCACATTCTGAACAGGAGTATGGCTTTTCGCCTGTGTGAAATTTCTGGTGTGCAATTAGAGTTGACTTGTCTATAAAACGTTTCCCACATTCTGTACATAAGTACGGTTTATCACCTTTGTGATTTTTCTGGTGTCTAACAAGATGTGGTTTATGTACAAAACATAGCCCACATTCTGAACACGAGAACGGCTTCTCCCCTGTGTGAGTTCTGTAATGTGTAACCAGATATGATTTGTATGCAAAACATTTACCACATTCTGAGCATGAATATGGCTTCTTCCCTGTTTGAGTTTTCTCATGTCTAACAAGTTTTGACTTATGGTTAAAAAAACTTCCAGACTCTGAAGAAAAAAATCTTTTTTCTTCTGTGTGAATTTTTTTTTCATGTGTAACAAAAGATGTTTTGAGGGAAAAACTTTTTCCATACACTGAACTTGAAAATGTCTGATTTGCTGTAAGAGCAGTTCCATTTTTAACACCGCTTTTGTGACTTTTATTTTCCTTAATAGTCTGAGATGAATCAAAAGACAGGACCTGCTTAATGGGATCAGATGATAGATCATTGCTGTGATGAGATGATGGTGTAGCTGGAGGAATGTCATTTACTTTAGTTGTATCTTGTGTAAGATAAGGGTCTTCTGATTTAAAAAGGGGAGATGTCAGCTGTCCCTCTGATTTTCTCATACAGTCATCTGCCAATAATAACAATGATAATTTTTTTAATGAAATAGCCTTAAAAATCATATATTTACATCATTATTAAAATATCCAAAGAAATTGCACTTTATGTAGAAAAATGTACCGTATTTTTAGACTATAATACGTACTTTTGTTCCCCCAAACTTTGAGGAAAGGTGAGGGGAGCGTCTTTTAGTCCGAATGTATGGAGCGTGGGTGCAGGGGAGGGGGGAAGGCAGCTCTGGAGCGTGTCCGGGGGCTGGAGCAGGCTGGCTGCGGGCCGCAGGAGCCAGTGGGAGGTCACGTACTCCCGCTCATTTAATATGCGCTGCACCCGCTATCCATCACCGCGATCCTGAAACCGCACCGCGGTGATGGACTGGGGGAGTGGCGCATATTACATTGCCTGCCCCCCCCCTGTGATGGCACATGCCCCCCCATGCTGCTGCCCATAATAAAATAACAACCAAGTTACTCACCTTTTCCAGCGGTGTCCTCCTGTCTCCCTCCATGCCGCTGCGCTCCTCCACTTCCTGGTTCTTCTCTCTAAAGCTGGTCATGTGATCGGCTCAGCAGAGTGACATCGTCTCTGCGCGCTAGATTACATTACCGGCGTTACAGAAAAGAACCAGGAAGTGGAGGAGCGCAACAGCATGGAGGGAGACAGGAAAACACCGCTGGAAAAGGTGAGTAACATGGTTGTTATTTTATTATGGGCAGCAGCATCAGGGGTCATATCTAGCACTGGGGGAGGTGTGCCAACCCTGGGGGAGTGTCTGCCAGCCCTGAGGGGCGTGTGCCAGCCCTGGTGGGGGCGGGTGTGCCATCACTGGGGGACGTGTGCCATCACTAAGGGATGTATGCAAGCCATAACCAGATTCAGGGGGCCATATCTAGGAAGGGGGGGCTTTATCCCAGGACAAGGGACCATGTACCAGGATGAGGGGGCTATGAGGGACATATACCCTATATAATTTGTAAGACGGACACTGACATTATAAGACGGACCCCATTTAACATTAAAAATTATTTTTTTTCTCTTTTCCTTCACCAAATGTGGGGGTGTGTCTTATAATCCGGTGAGTCTTATAAAGCTAAAAATACGGTAATTATATTCTAAAACTAAAACAGTTCACATTCTAACTGTAGACCTCAAAGCATTACCCTATAGAGCATGATGTTGGACCCTTTTTGTTAGTTTGGTCTCCAAAATACTGGAAAATAGCCACCAAATGTCATTCTTGTTGTGGAGCCCTTGCAGTGTGCCCAAACCAGTTCGTATTCATTTCTTTTGCATTAATGTAGCAGGAAGATTTAACTTATAAAAAGTGAAAAACATAAACTGGGCACTACCTATTGTGCACTAACATGGCACATTTGCAATTTTCATTCTGCAAAATCCAATGCATGCTAATTTCCAGAAAGTGCCTATTGGGTCACATCAGTCAGTGCACCAAGCGGTGGATTTACTGATGGAAATTGAGTCATTTTAGGGGGTTGTTCTGCTGTTCTAGAACCTTAGGTGGTCTACAAATGCTGTCTACAAACTATTCGAGCTAAACTTGTGCTTCAATAGGAAAATGACGCTCTTTCCCTTCTGAACTCTCCCATATGCTTGAACAGTAAGATATCATTGGATCCAGGTGAGGTTAAATAAAATAAGACAAAATAAAATGCGGTGATCATGTGAAACTGAAAAAAATCGGGTCCCCATCAATTTTAGATCGTACACAAAGGGTTAATAAACATGAATGTGTTTTTTGATACTCCATTTTTTTGATAGTATAGGCCACTCCAAGTCAGCTCGTTTTAGCCCGCTAACCTGCCCCTGCTCCTCGCTAGCTCATCCCTAACCTTCCCTCTCTGAGCTAAAACTGCACCATAAAGCTTTAGAAAAACGATTTATTAACTTACCTATACCTATGGTAATGAGGACTCCAGTCTAAATCCGTTAACTGAGATGGGCAGTCTCCGGGTCTCCATTCTCCTCCCCCGTCGCTGCTCCTTTCACGCCCCGCTGGGCGTCCTCATTCATTCTCCAGCGCGCACCCTATTTTGAAATTCCCGCCTCCTCCTCATAGTATGACGCAGAGCCGGAACGTCATTCCGTTGTGGTGCATTGGTGTGAGCTTATCAGGTGTACGACCCGGCTTCAATATGCCCACTGCGCATGCGACAAAGACGGACTATATAGCCCACATACCTGCACACTGCGCAGGACTGGAACACGTCATACTATGAGGAGGAGGCATGAGTTTCAAAACAGGGGGCAAGAAGAGAAGGAATGATGACGCCCAAGGGGGCGTGATAAGAGCTTGCAAGGAGGGATGGGGGGAAATGGAGAACCAGAGACTGCCCACCTCAATCTACGGATGTAGTCTGGAGCTCTCATTATGATAGGAATATGTAAGTTATTAAATCGTTTTCTAAAGCTTTATACTGCAGTTTTAGCCCAGAGAGGGAGGGTTAGGGATAAGCTAGCAAGGTGCCGGGACAGGTAGTGGTAGGATAGGGGGCTACAACAAGCAGACATGTTCTCTTTAAGAGCAAATAGAAATTCAACGTTTAAACACTTCTAATTCTTGGAGAAATTTCAGATAAATTTATTAAGGCAAAACATATGAACTGGAATCCATCTTTAATAAAATTCTAGGCCTACCCCACTCCAACAAAATCAAGCTCGACAAGCATCAATCTGCTCTTAGACCAAAAGGTTCTTGAACCCTGAGATTACGTCCCTCAGGGCAGACATAGTGTTTTTACAAGAAACCTACTGTAACAAATCTAGCTCTTAACTTTGCTCTTAGCCATGATCCTGACATATTCTCTGCCACACAAGACAGAAGGAAAGCAGGTGTAATGATTCTGAAAAACTATCCTACACAGGTGTCCTCTTCATTGCTACACCTCAATGACCTTTTGCTTTCTTATCTACAGTAATTCATCCTCAGCTATAATCCTGGGGGGGGGGGGGGGAGATTTCAACATGACTGTCTCTGAAAACATGGATGGACTTTCAGTAACCAATAAGCCCCCAGACCAAGCTCAAATGCACGTCTCCATAGAATTTCACAAGCTCACATGTAGACATTCCCTATACGATCTATGGCGAATCAACCATCCTGGAGATATAGCCATCTTCTTTTATTAATGACTTCACTGTACCCATACTCACATAGACCACCTCTTTGGGAATACATAAGTTGAATCAGTCTCTCTCTTTTCTGTGTTTGGGATGCAATTTGAGGTAGAAGAGGAGAATGTGGTGGTCTACTGCAAGAACTCTAACCGCTTAATTGTTATATGGCCAACTGGTGATTGAAAAGAATCTGAGACATCCCATCATTTAGTGGTTATTACTCACCTGGGTAGTCATATGTAGGAAACTCCTCATTCCACCACTCATCACCCATCACATATGTCTCTGTAGTATTAATATGGGGCAGATCTTCACCCTGAAACAAAGATTGTAAAAGTCACAGACAGATGGAGAAGTCCCATCTATGATCAGCTGTAATCTGCCATCTCCACCGTTCTCATTACACAAGTATAAAACATAGAATACTGGAGGATAAAACAAGACTGAGCACAAGACCTTCACAGCCGTCTACACATCATAGGGAGATCTCATCACACCTTCTCTCCATCTACCTGATCATCCTGAGGAACATCGGGATCTTCTTGTTTACAGTCCTGTGGGAGAAGAGGACGGGGACATCTCTCTGGTGTTGTCCTCTTACTGGATAGACCTGGAGGAGACACATACAGGGACTGAATTCATTCTTTACATACAGATCATTATAGGCCGTGTGTATTTAGTCCTGTCTATTACCTGGTGATGTGAGGGGCTGGGGATCCTCCATCATGACTATGTCCTTGTACAGATCTTTGTGTTCTTCTAGATACTCCCACTCCTCCATGGAGAAATAGACGGTGACATCCTGACACCTTATAGGAACCTGACACATACAATGATACCATTGTAACCCCCGATCCCTTCATAGCGTTACTGTATAATGTCCCAGCAGCAGCAGCAGCATTCCCAGCAGTGTCACCTCTCCAGTCAGCAGCTCAATCATCTTGTAGGTGAGTTGTAGGATCTTCTGGTCATTGATGTCCTCATGTATCAGGGGGTGAGGTGGAGGCCCCGTGATTGGGCTCAGGGCTCTTCCCTCAGACACAGGGTCCTGACAGCACAGATCACTAGAGCTCTTCTTCACTACTGTGTAATCCTGGTTATGGAGAGACACATTAATAAATCTCCAGTCTCCAGACATTTCCAGAGTCCTCACCTCTCCAGTTCTGTCATCTGTTATTCTGTCCATAGATAAGAATGATGTCATGTGACATTGTCATCACAATCTCTCACCTCTCCAGTAACAAGGAAGAGGATCTCTAGGGTGAGGTGGAAGATCCTCTCCGCCATCTTGTCCCTGTCCAGATCCATCCTTGATGGTCAATCAGGAGAATTCTCTTGTATAGAAGATGTGAGAGGATCCGATATTGTAGGGACCTGAATGGGGAGAAGATGACGATGTAACATCATAAAGATCCTGTGTAATAATACAATGACTGGAAATATTGAGGGGAAACATCAGGAGATGCAGTAAAGGTTTTGCAGTTAACAATAAGGGTACGTGCCTACGATGAGGGTTATGTGGCGTTCAAGGACGCAACATCTCTCCATGAGAAATTGTCATGCTGCAGATAGGAAACCCTCACTGCAGGTCGGCTTATGCAGTGTTAAGGCCCAGTTACACACAGAAACTCTCCAGCGATCCCACCAGCGATCCGACCTGGCCGAGATCGCTGGAAAGTCTCTCTGGAGTCGTTGGTGAGCTGTCAAACAGACAGACTCATCAGCGACTCAGCAGCCGTGAGATCGCTAGTAACCATGATAAACACCGCGTGACTAAGCAGCACGCTGCTTAATTACCCGGTGTTTATCATGGTTACCAGCGTCCTCCTGCTTAGCGCAGCGGACGCTGGTAACCATGATAAACACCGAGTATCTAGGCAGCGCGCGCTGCTTAGTTACCCGGTGTTTATCATGGTTACCAGCCTGTGAGGTCACTGGATCACTGGTCTCTCGCTGTCACACACAGCGATGCGTGCTGACCAGCGGGAGACCAAGGACCAAAAAATGGTCCTGAGTCAGGTGTAGCGATCAGTGACCTCACAGAAGGTGCCAGGTCGCTGGTGCGTGTCACACACTGCGTCATTGCTGGAGAGGTCGCTGTGACGTTGCAGCGACATTGCTAGCGATGTTGGTACCCCTTAAGTAGTACAGGGGGTATGTGATTGCTGTTAATCCCATCCATTGTGCTTGTACTGTACTATGCACCATTTGGACACAGCGAAAATATGCTACTAATCCTGATCATGGGTCCGTGCCCTTAGTGATGGTTGGAAAATCACTTGCTGTTACTGTACATCATGATGAGGTATGATCACATGAAGCCAATAGCAGGGGTTGTTTAACTCCTTAGATGCTGTGGCCAATAGCGACCGTCTCATCCAGGTGGTTATACGCTGCATCAGCATCGATTGTTGCCTTTATAATGGGGAAAAATAACAAACTTTCTGGGACTTGGAGATTGATGACATAAAAGTGATATTTCTTCCCAAGTAACGTGATATCATTGTGGAAAACTGTACAACAAATATCCCTGTGTATTCATCACAATAACTGTACATTTACTAATAGACTAATAAATAATAAACTAATAGATAAGCGCTTTTCTTTATAATAGGTTAATAGAAGTCAATCAGTTACATTATATGAACCCAAAAATGGCGAAAAAATATAAATAATCCCATAATATCCAAAACCTGATACAGAGACATGGGAGAAAGGAAAAAGGTCACAGCAACAGAAATAAGGGAAAGAACTCAAGATAGTCCCAGAGCTGAAGGGTTAATGTGTCCAGTAATGGGGAATGGTCACATACCTCCACCTGCAGAGCCGCACACTACATATATGGCTGCTCTGTGCTTACAGGACCTGTGATGATGTCACATGGAGGGGAGGAGTCAGGGGTCACATGATCAGCTCCTCTGGTTGTCATGGTGCTGGATGAGGTGAAGGTTAGGTTGCATCTAGTTCGGAGTTGATTTTTTGTGGCCCTCAAAAAATCATCTCCGATCTAGCTGATTCACTAGTGAGCCATCTAGATCGGAGTTGATTTTTGGAGGCCTCATTTTATCAACTCCGATCTAGACGGCTCACTAGGGAATCAGCTAGATCGGAGTGGTTTTTTTTGGGTCCTCATTTTATCCACTCCGATCTAGGCGGTTCAGTACTGAGGTGACTAGATCGGAGTTGAATTCTTGAGGCCTCTCTGTAGTCACATGTTTTTGGTCACCTCATTTTAGCCACTCCGCTGTAGCTGATTCACCAGTGAGCCGTTTAGATCGGAGTTGATTTTTTGATGATCTCTCTGATCTTCACCATTCTACACAGTGCAGGGTGTACAGCAGGGGGGGTCTCCAGGCCTCAGAACCGCACACAGTGCAGGCTGTACAGCAGGGGGGGTCTCCAGGCCTCAGAACCGCACACAGTGCAGGCTGTACAGCAGGGGGGGTCTCCAGGCCTCAGAGCCGCACACAGTGCAGGTTTTCAGGATTTCCTTAGCATTGCACAGGAGTTAGAATCAGATTTATAATTGTAATTATTTCATGTTTTTATTTATTAGGTTCTTACTTAAGCTGTTATATTTCTTATATATTTCCAAAGGGCAAATTTTTTTTTTCATGATTATTTCACCATACATTTTATTATTTCTTTTTGCAATATAAATAATTACACCCAGCGCTGATTGTTTAGTTTTGCTAGAATTTTTATTTTACTGTATCTCCACAAGTCACAACGACGACATTAAAGGAGTGGGCGGAGCCATCCCGGCCGCAGGACCGACATTAAAGGAGTGGGTGGATCCTCGTGGGGAAAACCGTAACAGAGCGCTGCTGACAGTCTTAATAACTTACTATATTGCATTGGAGTGGATTTTTTGAGGACCTCATTTTAGCCACTCCGTTCTAGCTGATTCACTAGTGAGACGTCTAGATCGAAGTGGATTTTTTGAGGACCTCATTTTAGCAACTCCATTCTGTATAGTTTGTACTGAGGTGATTGGAATTGTTTTTTTCGAAGAATGGGGGGAACCTCACAGGGAAAAACATAACAGAACTTAGCTGAGAGTCCTCATAATTTCCAACATTGGATCCTAGTGGATTTTTTAAGGACCTCATTTTAGCCACTCCGCTCTAGCTGATTCAGCAGTGAGCCGTCTACATCGGAGTGGATTTTTTGAGGACCTCATTTTAGCAACTACATAATGTACAGTTTGTATTGAGGTGACTGCAATTGAGTTTTTCGAAGAATGGGGGGAGCCTCACAGGGAAAAACATAACAGAACGCAGCTGAGAGTCCTCATAATTTCCAACATTGGATCCTAGTGGATTTTTTGAGGACCTCATTTTAGCCACTCCGTTCTAGCTGATTCAGCAGTGAGCCGTCTACATCGGAGTGGATTATTTGAGGACCTCATTTTAGCAACTACATAATGTACAGTTTGTACTGAGGTGACTGGAATTGAGTTTTTCACAGAGTGGGCAGAGACTCACAGGGAAAAACATAACAGAGCGCAGCCGAGAGTCCTCATAATATACAAAATTGGATCATAGTGGATTTTTTGAGGACCTCATTTTAGCCACTCCGTTCTAGCTGATTCACCTGTGAGCCATCTAGATCAGAGTGGATTATTTGAGGACCTCATTTTACCAACTACATTATGTACAGTTTGGTACTGAGGTGATTGGAATTGTTTTTTTCGAAGAATGGGGGGAGCCTCACAGGGTAAAACATAACACAACTTAGCTGAGAGTCCTCATAATTTCCAACATTGGGTCCTAGTGGATTTTTTGAGGACCTCATTTTAGCCACTCCGTTCTAGCTGATTCAGCAGTGAGCCGTCTAGATCAGAGTGGATTATTTGAGGACCTCATTTTAGCCACTCCGTTCTAGCTGATTCAGCAGTGAGCCGTCTACATCGGAGTGGATTTTTTGAGGACCTCATTTTAGCAACTACATAATGTACAGTATATACTGAGGTGACTGGAATTCAGTTTTTCGAAGAGTAGGCAGAGCCTCATGGGTAAAACGTAACAGATCGCAGCCGAGAGTCCTCATAATATACAAAATTGTATCGGAGTGGATTTTTTGAGGACCTCATTTTAGCCACTCCGTTCTAGCTGATTCACCAGTGAACCGTCTAGATCGTAGTGGATTTTTTGAGGACCTCATTTTAGCCACTCCGTGCTAGCTGATTCAGCAGTGAGCCGTCTACATCGGAGTGGATTTTTTGAGGACCTCATTTTAGCCACTCCGTTCTAGCTGATTCACCAGTGAACCGTCTAGATCGTAGTGGATTTTTTGAGGACCTCATTTTAGCCACTCCGTGCTAGCTGATTCAGCAGTGAGCCGTCTACATCGGAGTGGATTTTTTGAGGACCTCATTTTAGCAACTACATAATGTACAGTTTGTATTGAGGTGACTGGAATTGAGTTTTTCAAAGAGTGGGCAGAGCCTCACAAGGAAAAACATAACAGAACGCAGCTGACAGTCCTCATAATTTCCAACATTGGATCCTAGTGGATTTTTTGAAGACCTCATTTTAGCCACTCCGTTCTAGCTGATTCACTAGTGAGCCGTCTACATCGGAGTGGATTTTTTGAGGACCTCATTTTAGCAACTACATAATGTACAGTTTGTACTGAGGTGACTGGAATTGAGTTTTTCACAGAGTGGGCAGAGTCTCACAGGGAGAAACATAACAGAACTTAGCTGAGAGTCCTCATAATTTCCAACATTGGATCCTAGTGGATTTTTTGAGGACCTCATTTTAGCCACTCCGTTCTAGCTGATTCAGCAGTGAGCCGTCTACATCGGAGTGGATTTTTTGAGGACCTCATTTTAGCAACTACATAATGTACAGTTTGTACTGAGGTGACTGGAATTGAGTTTTTCGAAGAGTGGGCAGAGCCTCACAAGGAAAAACATAACAGAACGCAGCTGAGAGTCCTCATAATTTCCAACATTGGATCCTAGTGGATTTTTTGAGGACCTCATTTTAGCCACTCCGTTCTAGCTGATTCACTAGTGAGCCGTCTACATCGGAGTGGAATTTATGAGGACCTCATTTTAGCAACTACATAATGTACAGTTTGTACTGAGGTGACTGGAATTGAGTTTTTCACAGAGTGGGCAGAGTCTCACAGGGAAAAACATAACAGAACGCAGCCGAGAGTCCTCATAATATACAAAATTGGATCGTAGTGGATTTTTTGAGGACCTCATTTTAGCCACTTCGTTCTAGCTGATTCACCAGTGAACCGTCTAGATCGGAGTGGATTTTTTGAGGACCTCATTTTAGCCACTCCGTTCTAGCTGATTCACCTGTGAGCCATCTAGATAAGAGTGGATTATTTGAGGACCTCATTTTACCAACTACATTATGTACAGTTTGGTACGGAGGTGATTGGAATTGTTTTTTTCGAAGAATGGGGGGAGCCTCACAGGGTAAAACATAACACAACTTAGCTGAGAGTCCTCATAATTTCCAACATTGGATCCTAGTGGATTATTTGAGGACCTCATTTTAGCCACTCCGTTCTAGCTGATTCAGCAGTGAGCCGTCTACATCGGAGTGGATTTTTTGAGGACCTCATTTTAGCAACTACATAATGTACAGTATATACTGAGGTGACTGGAATTCAGTTTTTCGAAGAGTAGGCAGAGCCTCACAGGGAAAAACGTAACAGAACGCAGCCGAGAGTCCTCATAATATACAAAATTGTATCGGAGTGGATTTTTTGAGGACCTCATTTTAGCCACTCCGTTCTAGCTGATTCAGCAGTGAGCCGTCTACATCGGAGTGGATTTTTTGAGGACCTCATTTTAGCAACTACATAATGTACAGTTTGTACTGAGGTGACTGGAATTCAGTTTTTCTAAGAGTAGGCAGAGCCTCACAGGGAAAAACGTAACAGAACGCAGCCGAGAGTCCTCATAGTATACAAAATTGTATCGGAGTGGATTTTTTGAGGACCTCATTTTAGCCACTCCGTTCTAGCTGATTCACCAGTGAACCGTCTAGATCGTAGTGGATTTTTTGAGGACCTCATTTTAGCCACTCCGTTCTAGCTGATTCAGCAGTGAGCCGTCTACATCGGAGTGGATTTTTTGAGGACCTCATTTTAGCCACTCCGTTCTAGCTGATTCAGCAGTGAGCCATCTACATCGGAGTGGATTTTTTGAGGACCTCATTTTAGCAACTACATAATGTACAGTTTGTATTGAGGTGACTGGAATTGAGTTTTTCGAAGAGTAGGCAGAGCCTCACAAGGTAAAACGTAACAGAACGCAGCCGAGAGTCCTCATAATTTCCAACATTGGATCCTAGTGGATTTTTTGAGGACCTCATTTTAGCCACTCCGTTGCAGCTGATTCAGCAGTGAGCCGTCTACATCGGAGTGGAATTTTTGAGGACCTCATTTTAGCAACTACATAATGTACAGTTTGTACTGAGCTGACTGGAATTGAGTTTTTCACAGAGTGGGCAGAGCCTCACAGGGAAAAACGTATCAGAACGCAGCCGAGAGTCCTCATAATATACAAAATTGGATCGTAGTGGATTTTTTGAGGACCTCATTTTAGCCACTCCGTTCTAGCTGATTCACCAGTGAACCGTCTAGATCGGAGTGGATTTTTTGAGGACCTCATTTTAGCCACTCCGTTCTAGCTGATTCACCTTTGAGCCATCTAGATCAGAGTGGATTATTTGAGGACCTCATTGTACCAACTACATTATGTACAGTTTGGTACGGAGGTGATTGGAATTGTTTCGTTTGGTACTGAGGTGATTGGAATTGTTTTTTTCGAAGAATTGGGGGAGCCTCACAGGGTAAAACATAACAGAACTTAGCTGAGAGTCCTCATAATTTCCAACATTGGATCCTAGTGGATTTTTTGAGGACCTCATTTTAGCCACTCCGTTCTAGCTGATTCAGCAGTGAGCCGTCTACATCGGAGTGAAATTTTTGAGGACCTCATTTTAGCAACTACATTCTGTATAGTTTGTACTGAGGTGACTGGAATTGAGTTTTTCAAAGAGTGGGCAGAGACTCACAGGGTAAAACGTATCAGAGCACAGCCGAGAGTCCTCATAATATACAAAATTGTATCGGAGTGGATTTTTTGAGGGCCTCATTTTAGCCACTCCGTTGCAGCTGATTCACTAGTGAACCGTCTACATCGGAGTGGATTTTTTGAGAACCTCATTTTAGCAACTACATAATGTACAGTTTGTACTGAGGTGACTGGAATTGAGTTTTTCGAAGAGTAGACAGAGCCTCACAAGGAAAAACATAACAGAACGCAGCCGAGAGTCCTCATAATTTCCAACATTGGATACCGTATATACTCGTGTATAAGCCGACCCGTGTATAAGCCGACCCCCTACTTTTGCCCCCAAAACCTGGGAAAATCTATTGACTCGCGTATAAGCCGAGGGTGGACTCCAGCACAGGTATACAACCCCCAGCAGTGAGGTATACAGCAGCCTCCCCAGTGGTAGTATACAGCAGCCTCCCCAGTGGTAGTATACAGCAGCAGCCCCAGTGGTAGTATACAGCAGCCCCAGAGGTATATGCAGCCCCAGAGGTATATGCAGCCCCAGAGGTGTATACAGCAGCCCCAATATACAGCAGCCCCAGTGGTATTGCAGCCCCAGTGGTATTGCAGCCCCTATATACAGCAGCCCCAGTGGTATTGCAGCCCCTATATACAGCAGCCCCAGTGGTATTGCAGCCCCAGTGGTGTATACAGCAGCCCCTATATACAGCAGCCCCAGTGGTATTGCAGCCCCAGTGGTACTGCAGCCCCTATATACAGCAGCCCCAGTGGTATTGCAGCCCCTATATACAGCAGCCCCAGTGGTATTGCAGCCCCAGTAATGCAGGGCCCCTATATACAGCAGCCCCAGTGGTATTGCAGCCCCAGTGGTATTGCAGCCCCTATATACAGCAGCCCAGTGGTATTGCAGCCCCAGTAATGCAGGGCCCCTATATACAGCAGTCCCAGTGGTAGTATACAGGCAGCCTCAGTAATGCAGGGCCCCCCCCTCATGCTCCGGTCTCCTGTAAAGCAAGTTATACTTATCAGTGCCCGCTGCCGTCCGCGCCCGCCGCTGCCGACATCCCGATCCTCCGTCTTCATGCATCTTCTTCCTGTTTCCTGTGCGCGTCGCCGGTAATGACGTCACTGCCTGCGACGCGCACAGAGCAGGAAGAAGATGAATGAAGATGGAGGATCGCATGTCGGCAGCGGCGGGCGCGGACGGCAGCGGGCACTGATAAGTATAACTTGCTTTACAGGTGACCGGAGCATGAGGGGGGGGGCCCTGCATTACTGGGGCTGCGGGGGCTGCTGTATACCGCTGTATACAGCAGCCCCCGCACTGACTCGCGTATAAGCTGAGGGGGGTACTTTTCAGCCCAATTTTTGGGCTGAAAAACTCGGCTTATACGCGAGTATATACGGTAAGTGGATTTTTTGAGGACCTCATTTTAGCCACTCCGTTCTAGCTGATTCACCTGTGAGCCATCTAGATCAGAGTGGATTATTTGAGGACCTCATTTTACCAACTACATTATGTACAGTTTGGTACGGAGGTGATTGGAATTGTTTAGTTTGGTACTGAGGTGATTGGAATTGTTTTTTTCGAAGAATTGGGGGAGCCTCACGGGGTAAAACATAACAGAACTTAGCTGAGAGTCCTCATAATTTCCAACATTGGATCCTAGTGGATTTTTTGAGGGCCTCATTGTAGCCACTCCGTTCTAACTGATTCAGCAGTGAGCCGTCTACATCGGAGTGGAATTTTTGAGGACCTCATTTTAGCAACTACATAATGTACAGTTTGTACTGAGGTGACTGGAATTGAGTGTTTCACAGAGTGGGCAGAGCCTCACAAGGTAAAACGTAACAGAACGCAGCCGAGAGTCCTCATAATATACAAAATTGTATCGGAGTGGATTTTTTGAGGACCTCATTTTAGCCACTATATTCTGTATAGTTTGGTATTGAGGTGACTGGAATTGATTTTTTCTAAGCATAAGGGGAGCCTCAAGGGGAAAAACGTAACAGAGCGCAGCTGAGAGTCCTCATAATATACAAAATAGTATTTGTGGAGCCCCAAGGGACGTGGGGTACTCGGTACCGGACCGATCTGCTGCTGGGGATGTCACTGGTGGCCTGGTCCGGACCGTGTCCCTGGCTCAGCACAATAAAAGGGGAATATTTACAAGGGATATTGTCACGGGTGACGCCACCCACTTGGTGCGGCCAGTAATGGGGCCGCGGCTGCTGCAGAACCTCCGGGGGTGATGGAATGGCAGCCGGGATGGTATAGTTCTAGTGGGGAGAACTGTATCCCCCGGGGCAGTAAGGAGTTAATGTCTGTTGTGTGTGAGGCTGTTGGAGCACACTTACTTTGCAGCTGCAAGGATCTCTCCTCCTGTGCTGTTGCTGACAGGCTGTAGCTCTGCAGGTTGAGGTCTTCCTGATGCAAGCCTGTATGGGAGGAAGGGTCTGCAGATGGAAGCAGGCAGGAGACAATGCAGGGTTTCCAAAGCTTTACTTAGTTCCTTCAGTCAGCTTACAAGTTAGTTGTTACACAGTTCTTAACATTCAGTTGCATTCTCCCTTTCCGGGTTCCCTTCTCTCCTGCAGCCAGGCTCCTCTCTCCTCGTGACCCCTCACACAGTCTGTAAGTGTACCTTTCCGGGCTAATACTCTCTCTCTCCGTCTTACACGGGTGTATGCAGACGCTGAACAGTATAGCGGTGACTCGGGCTTCTGTGAGTCCTAGTGTGTCACTGAGCTGCCTGTTCTTTGGGTTAGGAACTCCAGCTTGAAACTAAAGCTCCCCGTCAGTGAATCTGGGGATACCGGGTGGATCGTCGGTCCCCTTCAGAGCTGACACTCTGCCTTTGCCCAGCCTGCAGTAGTCTGCAGCATTAAACTACCAGGCTCCTTCCTCTGTGTTCCTTCCAGTATATATGAGGGCTACTCCGCCTGCAGTTGGTTGCTTGAGCTGTAATTCTAGGGCCCCGGGTTACACCGTCCCTCTCGGCTCTCTCACACTCCTGGTGGTTTCAGCATCTTGGATGGGCTTTTCCCCCCCATCTGGCTCGCATTGGCTCAGTACGGGTCAGCGCTCCTCAGCTTAGGCACTTCCAGGCAGCATGGCTCTCTCCTGCTCAGCTTCAGCTCAACCTCCTGCTGTTCTGTAGCCTTTCTATCTCAGCTCACTTTGCTCTTGGTCTTTGCTGCTCAGCTCACATGGCTTACTAACTTCCTTCACTCCTCCCCCTCTCTATATACTGTCAGTCACCTGACCTTCTGGTGTGCCCAACCCACTCCTCATCCACCACTCCTCTGGTCTCATATAGTCTCCGACCTCAGAGCTGGATGTGAACCCTCTCTATGCGTGGGGATGTGGGCTGTGAGGGTGTAGTGTTTAGCATGTCCTACCTGCCTGGCTGCAGTTCCCTTTTGTGGCCACCTGTACGCAGGGGCGCCACATTCTCCCGGAGTTAAACAGCGCGTCCGCGCGCGACTCGACATTGGTTACCCTGAAAACATTTTTATATTATACAACAATAAACATTATGAATTCTTGGTTTCTTCCCGTCCGGGAGGCACGATTCTTGGAACGTTACTTTAACTGTAAAATAAGTGCATGGGTATATACTCATCATTACCCTCTTTTCTGTAAAAGACATTATAAGACATTACTTCGTATAAAAGTATAAAATCTCTCATCTTTTCAAAAAGTGCTAAAACTTTCAAAAATTCTCAGAAAGTGCAAAAATGCTCAAAAAGCAGCTTCAAAGTTCTGGATTCAAAACAGTCACCTGCACAATCTCGCGTGCAGCTGGTCTTAAAACCAAAGGGGAGCACACAAGTGTGCTTAACTATTTACAAGAGAGTTCTTATCATGTCATTGTTCATGATGCAAATGTTCAGTTTGAGACACATAAGACAGACAGGGGAATGCTAACATTCACTCAGGTAAGGTTGGGGGATCAATAAGGAACAATGTACATTCACACTTACAGTTTCTTCATCTGTTCTTGTTGATACAGGATACGGATCTTACTCCTGATCCTTCTTCTCCATCTTCTGGATCATCTGGGATGCTTTCCCTTCTGGATGCAGATCCTGCGTTTCTATTCTTTCTTTTGCTTGCTTCCAAGGCAACATCTGCGGCAGCTTCAGAAATCCTTCTGGCAAAGCTCCGAGTGGATCAGCTTCTTTCCATGTTTGGTTAAGGATAGCTGGCGGGGTGGATACATCAACCAGTATGGCTGTATAGGCTTCGGCGTCGTTTGCGGCACGTCCGTGCTCCTCGACCCAGCCGGGTCGTCGCTGGACTTGGGCCTCATAGCCCTGGCAGTGATCAATGTCTATTTGTATCCGGGTCCTGTTCTCCTCCTGGGCCCGTGTCATCCTTGGGGGCAGCAGCCGCAATACACCCCTCCGGGTGTCTAGGATGCGGGGACGCTCTTCTCCGCCTTCTGCCATTTCTCCTTGGTCACACGGGGTCTCTCCTCGGCTGGGTTCCTCCACTTCAGCAATCTGTGGGCCCTCCGGGATCACTCGTGGTCTTCCGGGTATAGCGTTCTTTGGTGCGTCCTCCGCTTCCGTCCTCGTGTACTGGAATGGCGACTGCTTCTCTTCCGGTTGCCTGCTCCGCCCCCTCCTGATGACGATTTCCTGCTTCGTTCGCGCCAGCTTCTTGGTAGGAGGGTCTAGGGGCGGCGGCTCTTCTTTGAGAGTGACAGCTGGCTCTCCCGGAGTTAAGGAGAGCCAGGGCGGGACCTTCTTTTCGCGCCTTGGACCGGACCGGCCCACGATGGGAGTCTTAGGAACGCCTCCCCTGCACATGGCGCTAGTCCCTGATGGCCGCCATTAGGGTCAGATTTTGGCGGGAAAAGTCCAGGAACAGTTCTTTTGGCGCACAAGGTCCAATTCTTTTGGACCGGGTAGATCCTGTTCGTGACGCCAGGTTGTGGAGCCCCAAGGGACGTGGGGTACTCGGTACCGGACCGATCTGCTGCTGGGGATGTCACTGGTGGCCTGGTCCGGACCGTGTCCCTGGCTCAGCACAATAAAAGGGGAATATTTACAAGGGATATTGTCACGGGTGACGCCACCCACTTGGTGCGGCCAGTAATGGGGCCGCGGCTGCTGCAGAACCTCCGGGGGTGATGGAATGGCAGCCGGGATGGTATAGTTCTAGTGGGGAGAACTGTATCCCCGGGGCAGTAAGGAGTTAATGTCTGTTGTGTGTGAGGCTGTTGGAGCACACTTACTTTGCAGCTGCAAGGATCTCTCCTCCTGTGCTGTTGCTGACAGGCTGTAGCTCTGCAGGTTGAGGTCTTCCTGATGCAAGCCTGTATGGGAGGAAGGGTCTGCAGATGGAAGCAGGCAGGAGACAATGCAGGGTTTCCAAAGCTTTACTTAGTTCCTTCAGTCAGCTTACAAGTTAGTTGTTACACAGTTCTTAACATTCAGTTGCATTCTCCCTTTCCGGGTTCCCTTCTCTCCTGCAGCCAGGCTCCTCTCTCCTCGTGACCCCTCACACAGTCTGTAAGTGTACCTTTCCGGGCTAATACTCTCTCTCTCCGTCTTACACGGGTGTATGCAGACGCTGAACAGTATAGCGGTGACTCGGGCTTCTGTGAGTCCTAGTGTGTCACTGAGCTGCCTGTTCTTTGGGTTAGGAACTCCAGCTTGAAACTAAAGCTCCCCGTCAGTGAATCTGGGGATACCGGGTGGATCGTCGGTCCCCTTCAGAGCTGACACTCTGCCTTTGCCCAGCCTGCAGTAGTCTGCAGCATTAAACTACCAGGCTCCTTCCTCTGTGTTCCTTCCAGTATATATGAGGGCTACTCCGCCTGCAGTTGGTTGCTTGAGCTGTAATTCTAGGGCCCCGGGTTACACCGTCCCTCTCGGCTCTCTCACACTCCTGGTGGTTTCAGCATCTTGGATGGGCTTTTCCCCCCCATCTGGCTCGCATTGGCTCAGTACGGGTCAGCGCTCCTCAGCTTAGGCACTTCCAGGCAGCATGGCTCTCTCCTGCTCAGCTTCAGCTCAACCTCCTGCTGTTCTGTAGCCTTTCTATCTCAGCTCACTTTGCTCTTGGTCTTTGCTGCTCAGCTCACATGGCTTACTAACTTCCTTCACTCCTCCCCCTCTCTATATACTGTCAGTCACCTGACCTTCTGGTGTGCCCAACCCACTCCTCATCCACCACTCCTCTGGTCTCATATAGTCTCCGACCTCAGAGCTGGATGTGAACCCTCTCTATGCGTGGGGATGTGGGCTGTGAGGGTGTAGTGTTTAGCATGTCCTACCTGCCTGGCTGCAGTTCCCTTTTGTGGCCACCTGTACGCAGGGGCGCCACATATTATAGTGGATTTTTTGAGGGCCTCATTTTAGCCACTCCATTCTAGCTGATTCACCAGTGAGCCGTCTAGATCAGAGTGGATTTTTTGAGGACCTCATTTTAGCAACTGCATTATGTACAGTTTGTACTGAGGTGACTGGAATTCAGTTTTTTGAAGACTGGGCGGAGCCTCACAAGGAAAAACATAACAGAACGCAGCCGAGAGTCCTCATAACATACAAAATTGTCTCATAGTGGATTTTTTGAGGGCCTCATTTTAGCCACTTTGTTCTAGCTGATTCACCAGTGAACCGTCTAGATCGGAGTGGATTTTTTGAGGACCTTATTTTAGCCACTACATTCTGTACAGTTTGTTGCTGAGGTGACTGGAATCGAGTTTTGTGAGGAGTGGGTGTAGCTTTGCAGGGAGAAGCGTAACTGAGGGCAGTGACAGAGTCCTCATATTTACAACATTGGATCGCAGTGCATTTTTTAAGGACCTCATTTTAGTAACTCCATTCTAGCTGATTCATCAGTGAGCCGTCTAGATCGGAGTGGATTTTTTGAGGACCTTATTTTAGCAACTCCACTCTAGCTGATTCACCAGTGAGTTGTGTAAATCGGCATGAATTTTTTGAGGACCTCCCCATAGCCTCCACTCTGTACAGTTTGGTGCTGAGGTGGTTCGAAGCATTTTTTTTCTGAAGATTATGCGGAGCCTCGTCCGAAGTGTCACAGAGCGCAGCCGACAGAGTTTGTTGCTGAGATGACTAGAATGGAGTTGATAGAGCGAGGTCCTCATAGCATAAACTCCAATCTAGACGGCTCATGACGGAAACCACCAGACTGGAGTTAATACCAGGACCTCCTCACAGACTCCAATGTAGTGGCATATGAATTATATATACTTGTATGTATTATTTCTTTTTGTAATATAATTATGACCCACCCAGGACCGTGGGGTACCCGGTCTCGGGTGTTTGGTTTCAAGGGGGATATCACGGGCGGCCTGTGCCTGGCCCGTGGCCCTGGTGGTTGCTAAAAAGGGGGTAAAGATTAAAAATAACAGTTTGTGACACCACCTATGGTTCCGGTCATGTTACCGGCGCTGCGGGACAGTCCTCTGGGGTGATGGTGGAGCAGCAAGACGGTTATGCTCCCCATAGGTGGAGCCGGATTCCCGGGGCATTGATGGTGTAATTAAGTCTTTTGTGCTGTGAGGCAGCTCCTCAGGTGGTCCCGTCACTAGTGCTGAAAAGGAAGGTGGCTCATCAGCCAAGAGGAATGAATACTCCACAGTCCTTAGCTCTGAACGAGTTTACTGGCAAGTTCTTAGTGCAGCCAAGCAGGTCTATCAGGTCTTCCTGGACTGGGTAGTCACCAGGGAACCAGGATAGCTCACTTCGGACCCTCGGTGGTGTGCCTGCCGTTCCTTGCTTGTCCTTCACTGCGCTCTCTCTCTCCTGCCTCCCTTCAGCGCTCCCGCGCGCAGAGCCTTCATCCAGCTCCCTTGGGCCCTCTCTGGGGGACCCTCCTTCGGACCCTATACGGTGCCTTTTAAGGATTACGCTGGGCGTTCGGCCACAACTTCCTAAAGAAAGCCAGTCCTCCGTTCCAGGACTGAACCCCTCCGGTTGGTAGTCGTACCGGGTCCAGATTCAGGGGCACCGCAACTCCACTCCCCCCACACACACATTGCCCCTTGTATAATCCCCACACAGACATACTGCCCCCTGTACAATCCTCCACACACAAACACACACACACACTGACCCCTGAATAACCCCCACACTCAGTCATTACCCACATAGAGCGCGACTCTTCTGTTGACGCTCACTTCTCCTGCTGGCAGTACCACTAAGCAGCTAAGGCAGAGATGTTTTTTTCATATCTCGCGCTATTTCCAAGCGCGGCACGTGCTGCGCTTGGAATTAGCGCAAGATATGAAATTTTGGCTACGTTTCTGCCTCAGCTGCTTAGTTATACGAGTGAAGCAGTCGGCCAATAACAGTGCAGCAGTAGCGGGCCAATCAGGGTATGGCTGCTGCACTGATCGGCCGACAGCTCCCCTCGTACATCTACACACGCAGCTGAGGTAGAGACTTCAGCTCAGCGGTGTAGTGCTGCAGGTGAGGGGCACGGTGGGCGGGGACATGACAAGGGGGCGGGGAAGCCAACAGCACACCGCGGACTGGCACAAAGACCCCCACGGACCGGTCCTGGTCCGCGGACCGGTGGTTGGAGACCCTGCTCTGTACAGTAACTCTATTCTAGATGTCTCACTACAGAGGTGTCTAGGTCATAGTTGTTGCACTGAGGTTCATGATTTCAGGGCACACATTACTGTCCATTAGGGCTCATTCAGACATATGCACATCAGTTCCTTCTCAGACCACAATACACAGATTGGCCGAGGCTCTCCCAACCAAAGAATGAAGTCTTCATATATTTCTTTGAGGCTGTCACTCTCGGTTGGGGGAGTCATGGCCAGTCAGGGCCACTTTACACACACCAACTTATCTGTCCAACTTCTGACCAACTTGCTGGTTGCAGTGAAATCATGGACACATTGCTCCATTTTGTGACTGTGTACAATGGAACCATGTGTCCATGATTTCACTGCACCCAGCAAGTTGGTCAGAAGTTGGGACAGATAAGTTGGTGTGTGTAAAGTGGCCTTCAGTGTTCAGAGATTGAAGCGATGAGCATAGATGTCTGAACAAGCCCATATACAGATTAGGTGTATGTGTATGTGAGCCTTAGTGTAAAGTCTGCAGGATTACACAACAATCTGCTGTGTACAGAGCAAAGGCTTCTCTGTTGATGTCAGGGGAAAGAAGGGCGTGGAATGTTCGAATTCCAATGGTTGATTCTTTTGTGTCTCTCTGAAGATAACCGCCACCAGAGGAGCCAACATCTCCTTACTAATAGAGAACACAAGAACATTTGGTCAAACATTCCTGTATGTTACAGTCAGGAGAGAGAACGATTGTAGGGATTGGGGGTTTATGGGATTTGTGTAGTGAAAATAAATTATCACCTACCCATTGGGATAAGTGATAATATGCTGATCATTGAGTGTCCGAACTCTGGGAACGCCACAGATCGTGAAAGCGGAGAATTTTTATTCCGATTACAGAATAGAGCGGCTTGTTGGATGTCCGACCACTGCTCCACTCATTTTCAATGTGGCTGTCTGAAAGAACAGAGGACAGCGTGGCCGCCCAATAGGGCAAGAATAAAGCTCAGACTGAGTATGTGTACTGCTGCTCAACTCTAAGGCTGCCTTCACACTTGCAGATGGATCTGCAGCGTTTTGCAGATGCATCTGCAAGTGTGAGCATGCTGACCGCGGCCCCTATGTTTATAATAGGGCGCACGCGGTGTGAAAGCTCTCATTCACTCCTATATGTGTACTGTCAGCAGGCGTATGCCTGCTTACAGATCACACTCTCCCGCCCGCAGCATGGACGCTACATCTCGCGTCCACAGTGCGGACGGGAGTGTGTGATCTGTCAGCAGGCATACGCCTGCTGACAGTACACATATAGGAGTGAATGAGAGCTTTCACACCGCGTGCGCCCTATTATAAACATAGGGGCCGCGGTCAGCATGCTCACACTTGCAGATGCATCTGCAAAACGCTGCAGATCCATCTGCAAGTGTGAAGCCAGCCTAAATGAGATTAAAGGACCATATGCTGCTGGAGAGAAGTGATAAAGGGATTGTCCGGTCAAAACAAGCTTTCTAAACTCATGCTTGAATGCACTGGTGAACAGAGTTCTTGAAGGGGTTTTTCACTAATTTCACCCTTTTTTGTCCTAAATAACACTGGAGTTCTACTTCTACCACCTATCCCGTTCCTATAAGATGAGCTCTCTGCAGCTTGATATTCTTCTGCTGCATTTCTGGTTATGCTACTTCCAACCAAAATCATACATACTAAAAAGGGACATCACTGGCATGGGTAGGGCATGAGTGACAGCAGCCTGAGCACATCACTGTAAAGGTACCGTCACACAGGGACATATCGCCGGCGATATTGCCGGGGATCGCGGGAGCGCGCATCCCTGACAACATCGCCGGTGAGATGTCACACTGAGCAACTTACCGGCGATGTCGCCGGCTAGTTGCCGCGGCCATCGCTCGCTGAGTTGCCCAGCAACCCAGCGAGCGATAACCCGCAATGTTGTATATAGGCGGAATCGCCCGTAACATTGCGGGTTGCCGCGTTACACAGGGCGATCAGGCAGAATCACCTGAGCAACATCGCCAGGTTTCCCAACATTGTTGGGAAACCTGGCGATGTGACTCAGGCGATTCATCGCCTGATTATCGCCCTGTCACACACGGCAATTCGCCGGCGATGTCGCCGCAACCTGGCCACGCCCCTCGGTTGCCGGCAACATCGCCGGCGATATGTCCCTGTGTGACGGTACCTTTAGGGCCACGTCACACACACAGATATCTGTGCAGATATTGTTGGCAGATCTCTGGTTGCAGTGAAATCATGGACATATTGGTCCATTTTGTGGCTGTGTACAAATGGATTAATGTGTCCATGATTTCACTGCAACCAGAGATCTGTGAACAATATCTGCACAATTATCTGAGTGTGTGACGTGGGCCTTAGCGAGATCTGAAAGATTTAGTGCAGGTCTACATATGAGGACTTTGGTGTAGACAGTTTCCCCAACAAATTGCAATGTGTGAACACAGCCAGATGTAGATCCAACCCGCAGTTACTGTTTACTAAGGTCACACTTGAGATTTATAATTAAAGAAATGAAAATTCAACACATTTTCTGTTTTATTAAAGCAAATATATAAATAATTCTAACAAAAAGGAGACCGATAAATATATTTATACAAATGTAGAACAATCATCTTAACAAATCAAGATATAAATAAGTGACATCAGAGATAAGTGACAATGAAAGCAGAAACCTTCTGGACCAGGGACCCTTGCACTTTAGTTGTGAAAATTGTTGAAAAATCAAATTTCTGTATTTATGATAAAATTCTTTCCTTGTTGAATACATTGGAGGATATGAGTGTGGGTATGTATCCTCTGCAACTCAAGGTCATTCAATCTTGTAGCCATAATACCGGTGTTAGGGAGCTTGTGTCCACGTGAGCCATCCAGATAGCACTGAAAGGAAAAGAAAAAAAGTCAGATCAGAGGGGACCTAGGTGGACCTCGTACTACGGATAACATTTCCAAGGATGGTGCAAAAATTTAAATGCCAAAGCCCTACAAGAAAGCCATACAGAAGTGATAAAGTATAGAAAGGGGAGAGGGAGGGGTTGAAGTGGTAGGAGTAGAAGAAGGCAAGAAAGGGAGGAGCAGAAGGAAGTAGAAAGAAAGATGAATAGTACCGCGTTTCCCCGAAAATAAGACATAATAGGGAACTTGCAGAACTGCTAAATATAAGTACTCCATGAAAATAAGACCTAGCAAAGTTTAATATTGTTTTAAGCATACAGGGTATGCAGGTGTGATTATACTGTATTTACTGTAACCCGCCCGTGGTAACCACCGCTGTATTTATTCTAGCGCCACACAGCTCTCCACTGACCAGATGGCAGCAGCTAATATTGTCGCATGACCTTACATGCAGGCTTTTGATTGGTCGGCGGTTTACTGTACATCTACGGCAGCTGAACTAGAGAGCTCAGAGTGGTGGCGGAATACGGTACTATAAACACAGACCAGAGCTCCATAGAGAAAAGGGGTGTGTTTTTTTTTTTTCAGGAACCGTAATGGGGATATGGGGATCATAAACCTAAATTACTTACTGGAAATCTTTTTTTTACTGGAGCCATGACAGCACCACCTGAGAGAAGTTCTGCCCATCCAGGACAAGAAACCCCTGAAATAAAATGGGCAGTACCCCCTCTATGCCTCAGTTGGTTACAGAGTATGAAGAGGACTACCAAAAAGCAGGAAAAAAGTTCTCTACACCTTACCATACAATCTGGTGGAACTGGCTTACTGCTGCTCATGATGGTGTTCACCAGATTCATTGCGAACCCTTGCCTCCTTAATAGCTCCTGCTCGAATTCCAGGCTGGCAGCCGAAGATTCGAGACTTAAGGATGGTAAATCAGACCTTGTGACAGAAGTGTCAGACAGTCTGGCAGAATCCAGGAATCGGTCACTGACATCTTGGAAACCCAATAAAACCAAGCCCTCTTCAGCCAAAAGGGCGCCATCAGGATGACCCTGGCCTGATCTTTCTGGAATGTTCCACAGGACAGCTGGAATAATTACCAGTGGAGGGAAAGCACAGAGCAGGCCGGAGCTCCATGGTATCTGGAGTGCATCTACCGCATAGGGCGTGTCTCTGGGATCTACAGTCATGGCCAAAAGTTTTGAGATTGACACCAAAATTATATTTTCACCTGATCTGCTGCCCTCTGGTTTTTATTTGTGTTTGATGTTTCTATCACATACAGAAATATAATTGCAATCATATTATGATACCAAAAGGTTATATTGATAGTTAGAATGAGTTAATGCAGCAAGTCAATATTTGCAGTGTTGACCCTTCTTCAGGACCTCTGCAATTCTCCCTGGCTGCTCTCAATCAACTTCTGGACCAAATCCTGAGTGATAGCAGTTCATTCTTCCATTCTTGCATAATTGATGCTTGCATTTTGGCAGAATTGGTTTGTCCACCCGTCTCTTGATGATTGACCACAAGTTCTCAATGGGATTAAGATCTGGGGAGTCTCCAGGCCATGGACCCAAAATCTCTATGTTTTGTTCCCTGAGCCATTTAGTTATCACCTTTGCTTTATGGCAAGGTGCTCCATCATGCTGGAAAAGGCATTGTTGGGCGCCAAACTGCTCTTGGACAGTTGGGAGAAGTTGCTCTTGGAGGACATTCTGGTACCATTCCTTATTCATGGCTGTGTTTTTAGGCAAGACTGTGAGTGAGCCGATTCCATTGGCTGAGAAGCAACCCCACACATGAATGGTTTCAGGATGCTTTACAGTTGGCATGAGACAAGACTGGTGGTAGCGCTCACCTCTTCTTCTCCAAATAAAGAGAATTTTGTTTACGTACCGTAAATTCTTTTTTCTTGAATCATCAATGGGAGACCCAGACAATGGGGTTTAGGGCACTGCCCTCCGGAGGCCACACTAGGTACTACAAGTCTGTAGACACCGCCCCCTCCGCTTATAAACCCCTACCGCAGGGAACATCCTCAGTTTGGTCCATAAGCTGCGAGGAGACAAAGAAACCACACCCGAAACATCGGGAAAGAAACCGTACACAGACGGTCCAACAACCCGGAATAAAAAACTGTCCCAACAGGGAACAGAGCAAATGCAACAACATGCAACGGAACAACTGGGTGGGTGCTGGGTCTCCCATTGATGATTCAAGAAAAAAGAATTTACGGTACGTAAACAAAATTCTCTTTTTTCTGATCATCATAATGGGAGACCCAGACAATGGGGATGTCCTAAAGCAAACCCCAGGGCGGGAAGAGTTCCTCAAAGACGTTGAAATACACGGTCCCCCTCAAATGTGGGCAACCGCCGCCTGGAGGACCCGCCTGCCCAAACCTGCATCCGCAGAGGCATGGGCATGCACCATATAGTGCTTAGAGAAAGTGTGCAGGCTGGACCATGTGGCCGCCTGACACACCTGCAGAGCGATGTCGCAAAGCCCAGGAAGCACCGACTGCTCTGGTCGAGTGCGCCTTCAAGCCCACCGGGAGAGGCATGCCTGAAGAACGGTAAGCCTCTTGAATGGGTGCCTTGATCCATCTGGCCAAGGTCGATTTTGATGCCGCAGACCCCTTACAGCGACCCGCCGTAAGGATGAACAACGAGTCCGAACTCCGGAAGGAGGCAGTCCTGGACACATAAATGCGTACAGCCCTCACGAGATCCAGAGTGTGGAGGTCACGCTCAATCTGATGAACAGGAGCGGGACAAAATGATGGGAGTACAATCTCCTGGTTCAAGTGGAAAGTGGAAACCACTTTTGGCAAAAATTCTGCCCGCGGGCGCAACACCACCTTGTCCTGGTGAACCACCAGAAAGGGTGACTTGCACGACAGTGCAGCCAACTCAGAAACCCTTCTCAGAGATGTAATTGCCACCAGAAAGACTACTTTCTGGGACAGACGAGAAAGGGGGACTTCCCTCAGAGGCTCGAACGGCGGTTTCTGCAGAGTCGTCAGAACCATGTTAAGGTCCCAAGGGTCCAGCGGTCGCCTATATGGCGGAACCACCCGAGCCACCCCTTGCAGAAACTGACGGACCTTAGGAAGGAGCGCCAAACGCCTGTCAAACAGCACTGAAAGAGCTGATACTTGACCCTTCAGGGAGCTGAGGGATAAGCCCAATTCCAAACCCGATTGTAGGAAAGCCAACAAGGTCGGGATGGACAAGGGCCACGGAGACCGGCCACCAGAGGCACACCAGGAAAAAAAGATTTTCCACGTCCTGTGGTATATCCTCCGCGAAACAGGCTTCCTAGCCCGATTCATAGTGGCAACCACTGTAGAAGAGAAGCCTCTGGATGTCAGCAGCCAGGCCTCAAGAGCCATGCAGTCAATCTGAGGGCCCTGGAATTGAGATGGAAGAATGGGCCTTGCGCGAGAAGATCTGCGCGTTCTGGAAGAACCCACCGGTGTCCGCCTGACAGTTGCCACAGGTCCGGATACCAGGACCTCCTGGGCCAATCTGGAGCCACCAGAATGGCTACCCTGCATTCCGACCTGATTTTCCACAGAACCCTGGGAATCAGAGCTAGAGGAGGGAACACATATGGTAGATGGAAGCTGGACCAACTCAGGATCAGGGCGTCTGCCCCCAGAGACTGAGGATCCCATGATCTCGCCATGTATTGCGGCACCTGATGATTCAGCCGCGAGGCCATCAGATCCACGTCCGGAAAGCCCCATCTGCTGCAGATGTCCCGGAAGACGTCTGGATGAAGGGACCACTCTCCGGCGTCCATCCCCTGCCGGCTCAGATAGTCGGCCTCCCAGTTTTCGACCCCTGGGATGTGAACTGCGGAGATCAGGCAGTCGTTGTCCTCCACCCAGGATAGAATGCGGTGGACTTCGGCTAGGGCCTGCGCACTCCTGGTTCCTCCCTGATGGTTTATATAGGCGACGGCCGTCGCGTTGTCGGATTGAACCCGAATGGGCTGTCCTGAGAGGAACGTCTGAAAAGCCAGGAGTGCCAGGTAGATCGCCTTGATCTCCAGCACATTGATTTGCAACGCTGACTCCGACTGAGTCCAGAGGCCTTGAGCCCTGTGGTGTAGAAACACCGCTCCCCAGCCCTTCAGACTGGCGTCGGTGGTCACCACTAACCATGACGGTTTGAGGAAAGACCGGCCCCGTGACAGGTGACCTGGCCGGAGCCACCACTGCAGGGAGTCCCTGGTCGGTTGGGAAAGGACCACCAACTGATCCAGAGAGGACGTCCTCTTGTCCCATCTGCCGAGGACTTCCAACTGGAGAGGACGGAGGCGAAACTGTGCAAAAGGCACCGCCTCTATTGCAGCCACCATGCGCCCCACCAGCTTCATCAACACCCGCAGAGATGAATGTGGTGACATGAGGAGATCGCGCACCCCCGATTGTATGGCTAGCTGTTTGGCTTGCGGCAGAGACACCAGAGCTGAGTCTGTGTGAAAGTTCATGCCCAGGTAAGTCAATGACTGGGTCGGAACCAGGGTTGACTTCTGAATATTGAGAAGCCATCCAAACTGTTCCAGAGACTGCATGGTCACATCCAGGCTCTTCTGACAAAGGGTTTCCGATGGCGCCCTGACCAGCAGGTCGTCTAAATAGGGTATGACGGCATGTCCCTGCACATGTAGGAGGGCCATCATGGAGGCCATCACCTTCGTGAACACCCGCGGTGCCGAGGCCAGTCCGAAAGGCAGCGCTACAAACTGGTAATGTTCGTCCCCCACTGCAAATCTCAACCAGCGCTGATGAGCTGGTGCAATGGGCACGTGAAGGTACGCGTCTCGGATATCTATGGACGCCAGGAAGTCTCCCTGCGACACAGCCGCGATCACGGAGCGCAGGGATTCCATGCGGAACTTCCGAACCAACACGTGACGGTTGAACAACTTGAGGTCCAGAACCGGGCGGAAAGAGCCATCCTTCTTTGGGACGATAAAGAGGTTGGAGTAAAAACCCCGGAACCTCTCCCCAGAAGGCACTGGGACCACTACTCCGTCTCTGCGGAGTCCCTCCAACACCAGGTGAAAAGCCTGAGCCTTTTCTGGGGATGGGACAGACCGATGGAATCGGTGTGCCGGCTGCGACGTCAGCTCTATCCTGTAGCCTCGCGGAGACTACGTCTCTGACCCACTGGTCTTGGACGTGGAGTAGCCATCTGTCCTGAAAATGAGACAGGCGGCCCCCCACCTGTGGGGAGGCAGGACAAGAGAGCGAGTCATGCGGAAGCGGGTTTGGGGGTGACAGCGGTTGCCCCTGCCGGCTTCTTTTGGCGACCCTTGGGGCGCCACTGAGTAGAGGGCTTGCCCCCTCTGTCCGCGCGAGCAGACGATGCTGATGGCTGCGAGCTGGAACGAAAGGACCACTGCTTAGGGTTCCTTTTTACGGAAAACCGTGGCTTAGGTTTATTCTGTGGGATCTTTGACTCCGCAGAATCCTTTATCAGCTTGTCCAGCTCGGTACCAAAAAGTCTATCACCAGAGAACGGAAGATTTTGCAAAATCTTCTTAGACGTGGCATCTGAGTCCCAAAGACGCAGCCACAACAACCTGCGGATCGCTATAGCGTTGGCCGAAGCCACGGCAGAGCGGGTGGCAGTTTCCAATGTTGCCGTCCTGGCGTAGTCCGCATAGGCCCTTGCCCTATCGGTAAGCGCCAGGACCTCTGGACTGGACCCTGCCAGATCAGTGATACCATCCAAGCAGGTGGTGATCGCCTGCAGAGTCCAGACCGTGGCAAAATTAGGGGCAAATGAAGACCCCACAGCCTCATAAGAAGACTTGGCGAGTTGCTCGACCTGTCTATCAGTCGCATCCTTCAACGAGGAGCTATCAGAGGCAGAGAAAAGGGAGCGTGCAGCAATCCTGGTCATGGAAGCGTCCACCTTCGGGGACTGCGACCACTCCTGAAGCACCTCCTGAGAAAAGGGGAAGCGATTGTCCTTAGATTTGCGAACATAACGCCGCCCAGGATGAACCCTGGGTGCTCTAATCACCCTTCCAAAGTTAGTGTGGTCCATAAAGGAACCACTTGGTCTAGCCTCCGGCCGCAGCCATTGATAGACCTCCTTCGGGTGAACTGTCACCTCTTCAGGGGGTGTCACGAGACGCAAAGTCTCGTTGATGGAGGACACCAGATCCTCCACCCCATCTGGTGGTTCTGACATAGACCCGAGCATTGAACCCCCATCATCCTCATCACCATCAGAGAGATGCTCCTCCTCAGAGAGAGCCTGGAGCTCGGGTGAATCATCACGTCGAGTCCGCTTAAGGGGTCTCACAGTCGAGGAAGGAGACACCCGGGGGTAACTGGAAGGAGTAGCTGGGCTGTCCAGTCTCCTATTAAGTGCCTCCAGGGATTGCGACATGGAGGACAGCTGGGATAACAAAGATTCATTAATCTTATTCTGCGTTTCCCATGGCCCTGGGATCACCTGAACCTCAGGGTACAGCACCGGAGCGACTGTCTCAGCAGTATCAGTCCGGGCCTCTGGGCGTCCGCAGTTATTGCAGGACCCCTCAACCAGTGTCCCGTTGCATGTAGCACAGGCAGCGGTGGCAATGGCCGCTTTAGCAGCGCTCTTCCTAGCTGAGGACATACCCACAGCAGGGGAAATAAGCCAATCTAGAACAAAAAACCGGTACAACCGGCGGCTTACCAACCGCAGTAACGCGGTGGGAGGAAGCGGTGTGCGTGTGTGGCCTCCGCGAGGGCTTCCGGTCTCCCCTGGAGTGCAACAGTGCACGTCAGTCAGATCCCAGCCGGGACGAGAGAGGAAAGATGGCCGCCGGCAGAGAAACTGTGGGCGGCGCCGAAAACACGCGGGAAGCCCACACGCACGCCCATCGATGACGTCACCACCTGGGCTGCTTCTCTCCTCAGGCAGCCTCATAATGTAGGCGCCGGAGCCCGCAGCGCGGGAAGTATCGTGACAAACATAACACAATACTAAGGCTGCAGACAAAAGTCTGAAGCCTACAGCCGCAGCCCCTGTGTCACACAGGGCGGTCAGCCAGGGTGATCCCAGCACAGGGTACACCGCCAGAACCGCGGACCCGAGGGTTGCGCGCGGTCTGAGTGTCAGAACACATAAGATGTCAGACACCACCCCCAGGCACACCGGAGACACACAAGGCATCTCAGTGCCGGTCCGGTCTGTAAGCACCTTTAGGGAGGCCTCGGACGGGGGTGCAGCACCAGTCCGGTCTGTAAGCACCATTTAGGGAGGCCTCGGACTGGGCTGGCTCCAGTCCGGTCTGTAAGCACCATTTAGGGAGGCCTCGGACGGAGCGGACCTGTGCGAGGCTCCAGTATCCCACTTTCCAGAGCCCCCAAGGAGGGATGGGAAGGAGTGCGACAGCGTACCGGGAGGACACGCAGTGTCCAGGCTCTAGGCCCTCCGGTACCTCAACCTGCGTGTTCCCGAGGGTGAGCAGGGAGACTGCCGGAGGTCCCCGACCGGGACCATTTTACCTTGTCTTCATACGCCATCACGTAAGATGTGAGAATGCAGTGAAGTGCAAGCAAAGCGTGTGATACCTCCGAGCACACTAAGTTTAAAACTGAGGATGTTCCCTGCGGTAGGGGTTTATAAGCGGAGGGGGCGGTGTCTACAAACTTGTAGTACCTAGTGTGGCCTCCGGAGGGCAGTGCCCTAAACCCCATTGTCTGGGTCTCCCATTATGATGATCAGAAAAAGCTGTTTTCCAGATGTCCCAAACAATCGAATTAATCAGAGAAAATGACTTTCCCCCAGTCCTCAGCAGTCCACTCCCTGGACCTTTCCCCCAGTCCTCAGCAGTCCACTCCCTGGACCTTTCCCCCAGTCCTCAGCAGTCCACTCCCTGGACCTTTCCCCCAGTCCTCAGCAGTCCACTCCCTGGACCTTTCCCCCAGTCCTCAGCAGTCCACTCCCTGGACCTTTCCCCCAGTCCTCAGCAGTCCACTCCCTGGACCTTTCCCCCAGTCCTCAGCAGTCCACTCCCTGGACCTTTCCCCCAGTCCTCAGCAGTCCACTCCCTGGACCTTTCCCCCAGTCCTCAGCAGTCCACTCCCTGGACCTTTCCCCCAGTCCTCAGCAGTCCACTCCCTGGACCTTTCCCCCAGTCCTCAGCAGTCCACTCCCTGGACCTTTCCCCCAGTCCTCAGCAGTCCACTCCCTGGACCTTTCCCCCAGTCCTCAGCAGTCCACTCCCTGGACCTTTCCCCCAGTCCTCAGCAGTCCACTCCCTGGACCTTTCCCCCAGTCCTCAGCAGTCCACTCCCTGGACCTTTCCCCCAGTCCTCAGCAGTCCACTCCCTGGACCTTTCCCCCAGTCCTCAGCAGTCCACTCCCTGGACCTTTCCCCCAGTCCTCAGCAGTCCACTCCCTGGACCTTTCCCCCAGTCCTCAGCAGTCCACTCCCTGGACCTTTCCCCCAGTCCTCAGCAGTCCACTCCCTGGACCTTTCCCCCAGTCCTCAGCAGTCCACTCCCTGGACCTTTCCCCCAGTCCTCAGCAGTCCACTCCCTGGACCTTTCCCCCAGTCCTCAGCAGTCCACTCCCTGTACCTTGTGCAGAATATCAGTCGGTCCCTGATGTTTTTTCTGGAGAGAAGTGGCTTCTTTGCTGCCCACCTTGAAACCAGGCCTTGCTCAAAGAGTCTCCACCAGCCTGCTGCCATTCCTGAGCAAGCTCGGCACTGCTGGTAGTCCCATCCCGCAGCTGAAACAGTTTTAAGATACGGTCCTGGCGCTTGCTGGTCTTTCTTGGGCGCCCTGGAGTCTTTTTGACAACAATGGAAGCTCTCTCCTTGAAGTTCTTGATGATGCGATAGATTGCACCTCAGTCAACAACCTATCTAGCTGCGATACTCTACCCTGTTAGGCCATTTTTGTGCAGTGCAATGATGGCTACACATGTTTCTTTAGAGATAACCATGGTTAACTGAAGAGAAACAATGATACCAAGCACCAGCCTCCTTTTAAAGAGTCCAGTGGTGTCATTCTTACTTAATCATGACTGATTGTTCGCCAGCCCTGTCCTCATCAACAGCCACACCTGTGTTAATGGAACAATCACTAAAACGATGTTAGCTGCTCCTTTTAAGGCAGGACTGCAATGATGTTGAAATGTGTTTTGGGTGTTAAAAGTTCATTTTCTAGGCAAATATTGACTTAGCAAGAAATTGCTGTTAAGCTGATCACTCTTTATGACATTCTGGAGTATATGCAAATTGCCATTTGAAAAACTGAAGCAGTAGACTTTGTTAAAATTAATATTTGTATCATTCTCAAAACTTTTGGCCATGACTGTAGAGCAGAATTGGGCTGTCTGTTCTTGCAAGTTGAGAAAAGGTCTATCACCGGAACACCCCACCTACCTGATATCTGTCATAACACTATTGAGTCTAGCCTCCATTCCCTTTCTGTGTGCGACTCAGGAAGTCTGCCTGGTAGTTTAGATATAGGAATATGCCATGAGCCTGAACTATCAGGAGAGGAAGAAACCCCTCTATGGCTTACAACATCCTGAAATTGGAGAACATGTGGGAGTGGTCTGGATCCCACCACCCCTATAACACATGTTCTCGGACATGAGCTCCCCAACCCACTGAGCTCAGGTCGTAGTTATGTCTGACAATTGAAAAGTCCAAGGAATGCCAGCAGAAAAATGATCCCAATGAAGCCACCATGAGGGAGCGAGAGAGAGCGAGGGGGGGGGGGGGGGCGGAGAGAGAGAGCGAGGGGGGGGGGGGCGGAGAGAGAGAGCAGAGGGGGGGGGGGGGGCGAGAGAGAGAGCGAGGGGGGGGGGGGGGGCGAGAGAGAGAGCGAGGGGGGGGGGGGCGAGAGAGAGAGCGAGGGGGGGGGGGGCGAGAGAGAGAGCGAGGGGGGGGGGGGGCGAGAGAGAGAGCGAGGGGGGGGGGGGGCGAGAGAGGAGAGCGAGGGGGGGGGGGGCGAGAGAGAGAGCGAGGGGGGGGGGGGCGAGAGAGAGAGCGAGGGGGGCGAGAGAGAGAGCGAGGGGGGGGGGGGCGAGAGAGAGAGAGCGAGGGGGGGGGCGAGAGAGGAGAGCGAGGGGGGGGGCGAGAGAGAGAGGAGCGAGGGGGGGGGGGCGAGAGAGAGAGCGAGGGGGGGGGGGCGAGAGAGAGAGCGAGGGGGGGGCGAGGAGAGAGAGCGAGGGGGGGGGGGCGAGAGAGGAGAGCGAGGGGGGGGGGGGAGAGAGAGAGAGCGAGGGGGGGGGGGCGAGAGAGAGAGCAAGGGGGGGGGGGGCGAGAGAGAGAGCAAGGGGGGGGGGGGGGGGGAGAGAGAGAGCGAGGGGGGGGGGCGAGAGAGAGAGCGAGGGGGGGGGGCGAGAGAGAGAGCGAGGGGGGGGGGCGAGAGAGAGAGCGAGGGGGGGGGGCGAGAGAGAGAGGAGGGGGGGGGGCGAGAGAGAGAGGAGGGGGGGGGGGGCGAGAGAGAGAGAGAGGGGGGGGGGGGCGGAGAGAGAGAGGGGGGGGGGGGCGAGAGAGAGAGAGGGGGGGGGGGGCGAGAGAGAGAGCGAGAGGGGGGGGGGGGGGGCGAGAGAGAGAGCGAGGGGGGGGGGGCGAGGAGAGAGAGCGAGGGGGGGGGGGGCGAGAGGAGAGAGCGAGGGGGGGGGGGGAGGGGAGAAGAGCGAGGGGGGGGAGAGAGAGAGCGAGGGGGGGGGAGAGGAGAGCGGGGGGGGGGGAGAGAGAGAGGAGGCGAGGGGGGGGGAGCGAGGAGAGGAGCGAAGGGGGGGGCGAGAGAGAGAGCGAAGGGGGGCGGAGGAGAGAGAGCGAGGGGGGCGAGAGAGAGAGCGAAGGGGGGCGGGAGGAGAGAGGGGCGAGGGGGGGCGAGAGAGAGAGCGAAGGGGGGGGGGGGGCGGAGAGAGAGCGAGGGGGGGGGGGGGGGGCGAGAGAGGAGAGAGAGAGAGAGGGGGGGGGGGAGAGAGAGAGCGAGGGGGGGGGGAGAGAGAGCGAGGGGGGGGGCGAGGAGGAGAGAGAGGAGGGGAGGAGGGGGGGGGGGGCGAGAGAGAGAGCGAGGGGGGGGGGGCGAGAGAGAGAGCGAGGGGGGGGGGGCGAGAGAGAGAGCGAGGGGGGGGGAGGGCGAGGGGGAGAGAGAGAGCGAGGGGGGGGGGGGGGCGAGAGAGAGAGCGAGGGGGGGGGGGCGGAGAGAGAGAGCGAGGGGGGGGGGCGAGAGAGAGAGCGAGGGGGGGGGGGCGAGAGGAGAGAGCGAGGGGGGGGGGGCGGAGAGAGAGAGCGAGGGGGGGGGGGCGGAGGAGAGAGAGCGAGGGGGGGGGGCGAGAGAGAGAGGCGAGGGGGGGGGGCGGGAGAGGAGAGAGCGAGGGGGGGGGGCGAGAGAGAGAGCGAGGGGGGGGGGCGAGAGAGAGAGCGAGGGGGGGGGGCGAGAGAGAGAGCGAGGGGGGGGGGCGAGAGAGAGAGAGCGAGGGGGGGGGCGAGGAGAGAGAAGCGAGGGGGGGGGGCGAGAGAGAGAGCGAGGGGGGGGGGGGAGAGAGAGAGCGAGGGGGGGGGCGGAGGAGAGAGCGAGGGGGGGGGGCGAGAGAGAGAGCGAGGGGGGGGGGGCGAGAGCAGAGAGAGGCGAGGGGGGGGGGGCGAGAGAGAGAGCGAGGGGGGGGGGGCGAGAGAGCGAGGGGGGGGGCGAAGAGAGCGAGGGGGGGGGGCGAGAGAGGAGCGAGGGGGGGGGGCGAGAGAGAGAGCGAGGGGGGGGGCGAGGAGAGAGCGAGGGGGGGGGCGAGAGAGAGAGCGAGGGGGGGGGGGGCGAGGAGAGAGCGAGGGGGGGGGGGAGAGAGAGAGCGAGGGGGGGGGGGAGAGAGAGGCGAGGGGGGGGAGAGAGAGAGCGAGGGGGGGGCGAGAGAGAGAGCGAGGGGGGGGAGGGGAGGAGGGGAGAGCGAGGGGGGGCGAGGGGGGGCGAGGAGAGAGGAGGGGGGCGGGAGAGGGAGAGAGAGGGCGAGGGTGGGGGGGGGGAGAGGGGGGGAGAGAGCGAGGGGGTGGGGGGGGGGCAGAGAGAGAGCGAGGGGTGGGGGGCCAGGAGAGAGCGAGGGGGTGGGGGGGCGGGGCCAGAGAGAGAGCGAGGGTGGTGGGGGGGTGGGGGGCCAGAGGAGAGGCGAGGGGGTGGGGGGGGGCCAGAGAGCGAGAGGAGGGATTATGCTCATCTATGCGAGATTATCAGGATCCGCAATGTCACCTCTTCAGTAGCCTCACATGGATTGTACGGACAGCAGCGCTCCACTTGGAGAGATGAGCAGTGATGAAATGTCTCCACCGGGAGGAAAGTCCATAATACCTAGAACAGAAAATAATAAGGGAAACAAGAAACACAATGAAGACGCGATATGTCTCCTACCTGACGTCTATGGACACTAGCCCCCCCCTCCCCGAATGCTCCCGTATACACCCCACGCAGCCCCCCCGGATGCCCCCGTATACACACCACGCAGCCCCCCCCCCCCCGGATGCCCCCGTATACACCACACGCAGCCCCCCCCCCCGGATGCCCCCGTATACACCACACGCAGCCCCCCCACGGATGCCCCCGTATACACCACACGCAGCCCTCCCGGATGCCCCCGTATACACCACAAGCAGCTCTCCCCCCTATATAAACCCCACACCACACGCAGCCCCCCTGGATGCCCCGTATACACCTCACGCAGCCCTCCCGGATGCCCCTGTATACACCCACGCAGCTCTCCCCCCTATATAAACCCCACACCACACGCAGCCCCCCCCCCACCTCCTGTATACACCACACCACGCAGCCCCCCCCCCACCTCCTGTATACACCACACCACGCAGCCCCCCCCCCACCTCCTGTATACACCACACCACGCAGCCCCCCCCCACCTCCTGTATACACCACACCACGCAGCCCCCCCCCCACCTCCTGTATACCCCACACCACGCAGCCCCCCCCCCACCTCCTGTATACCCCACACCACGCAGCCCCCCCCCACCTCCTGTATACCCCACACCACGCAGCCCCCCACCTCCTGTATACCCCACACCACGCAGCCCCCCACCTCCTGTATACCCCACACCACGCAGCCCCCACCTCCTGTATACCCCACACCACGCAGCCCCCCACCTCCTGTATACACCACACGCAGCCCCCCCCACCTCCTGTATACACCACACGCAGCCCCCCCACCTCCTGTATACACCACACGCAGCCCCCCACTCCTGTATACACCGCACGCAGCCCCCCACCTCCTGTATACACCGCACGCAGCCCCCCCCACCTCCTGTATACACCACACGCAGCCCCCCCTCCTGTATATACCCCACATCACACACAGCCCCCCCCCCTGTATATACCACACACAGCCCCCCTCCTATATTTACCCCACACTACACACAGTTCCCCCTACCTCCTGTATACACCATACACCACAGTAACGCAGCCTCCTGGATTTCTTCTCCCACCTCAGTCCTCTCCCCTCACAGCGCTGCTCTCCTTCCTCTCAGTCCCGGGCACAGGCTGCTCCAGAGGCCGCACAGCTCAGCACAGGATCAGGAGCTCAGCACAGCCCTCCCGCCCCACAACACTACACTACACACTGAGTCACTGACTGACTGACTGAGCACGCTCACGCTGCAATAGCTTCCATTGGACGGAAGAGGCCACGCCCATTTCAGTGACGTCATGATTTCATGAAATCACTCCGCCCCCTCCAAAATTCAACTCCAAACTAGACGCTACCGTGAAGGTTATGTGTGGGGTCAGGAGGGATTTATAGTGTGGATGTAGCAGAGCAGCGTGTGTACGAGGTGTACGGAGCGGAGCCGCGTGTGTAAGAGGTGTACGGAGCGGAGCCATGTGTGTACGAGGTGTACGGAGCGGAGCCGTGTGTGTACGAGGTGTACGGAGCAGAGCTGTGTGTGTACGAGGTGTACGGAGCAGAGCCGTGTGTGTACGAGGTGTACGGAGCAGAGCCGTGTGTGTACGAGGTGTACGGAGCGGAGCCGTGTGTGTACGAGGTGTACGGAGCAGAGCCGCGTGTGTACGAGGTGTACGGAGCGGATCCGCGTGTGTACGAGGTGTACGGAGCGGAGCCGCGTGTGTACGAGGTGTACGGAGCGGAGCCGCGTGTGTACGAGGTGTACGGAGCGGAGCCGCGTGTGTACGAGGTGTACGGAGCGGAGCCGCGTGTGTACGAGGTGTACGGAGCGCAGCCGCGTGTGTACGAGGTGTACGGAGCGCAGCCGCGTGTGTACGAGGTGTACGGAGCGGAGCCGCGTGTGTACGAGGTGTACGGAGCGGAGCCGCGTGTGTACGAGGTGTACGGAGCGGAGCCGCGTGTGTACGAGGTGTACGGAGCAGAGCCGCGTGTGTACGAGGTGTACGGAGCAGAGCCGCGTGTGTACGAGGTGTACGGAGCAGAGCCGCGTGTGTACGAGGTGTACGGAGCAGAGCCGCGTGTGTACGAGGTGTACGGAGCGGAGCCGCGTGTGTACGAGGTGTACGGAGCGGAGCCGCGTGTGTACGAGGTGTACGGAGCGGAGCCGCGTGTGTACGAGGTGTACGGAGCGGAGCCGCGTGTGTACGAGGTGTACGGAGCGGAGCCGCGTGTGTACGAGGTGTACGGAGCGCAGCCGCGTGTGTACGAGGTGTACGGAGCGCAGCCGCGTGTGTACGAGGTGTACGGAGCGCAGCCGCGTGTGTACGAGGTGTACGGAGCGGAGCCGCGTGTGTACGAGGTGTACGGAGCGGAGCCGCGTGTGTACGAGGTGTACGGAGCGGAGCCGCGTGTGTACGAGGTGTACGGAGCGCAGCCGCGTGTGTACGAGGTGTACGGAGCGCAGCCGCGTGTGTACGAGGTGTACGGAGCGGAGCCGCGTGTGTACGAGGTGTACGGAGCGGAGCTGCGTGTGTACGAGGTGTACGGAGCGGAGCCGTAGGTGTACGAGGTGTACGGAGCGGAGCCGTGTGTGTACGAGGTGTACGGAGTAGAGTCGTGTGTGTACGAGGTGTACGAAACAAGCCATAAAGCTTCTGTGAGAATTTCCTATGGACAAATGAGACAAAAATAGAACTTTTTGGCAAGGCAAATCAGCTCTATGTTCACAGAAGGAAAAATGAAGCATATAAAGAAAAGAACACAGTCCCTACTGTGAAACATGGAGGAGGTTCTGTTACGTTCTGGGGCTGCTTTGCTGCATCTGGCACAGGGTGTCTTGAATCTGTACAGGGTAAAATGAAATCTCAAGACTTTCCAGGGATTCTAGAGAGAAATGTGCTGCCCAGAGTCAGGAAGCTTAGTCTCAGTCACAGGTCTTGCAACAGGATAATGACGCAAAACACACGGCTAAAAACACCCAAGAATGGCTAAGAGGAAACCATTGGACTATTCTGAAGTGGCTTCTATGAGCCCTGACCTAAATCCTAATGAGCATCTTTGGAAAGGGCTGAAACATGGCGTCTGGAAAGGCAAACTTCAAACACAAGACAACTGGAGCAGTTTGCTCTTGAGGAGTCGCCACAATCCCTGTGGAGAGGAGTGGAAGCCTCATTGACAGTTACAGGAATCGTGTGATTGCAGTGATTGCCTCAAAAGGTTGTGCCACAAAATATTAAGTCAAGGGACCATCATTTCTGTCCAGGCCGATTTCATGAGTTTAATTTTTTTAAAAACTTCTGTAGCAGCAGGGTTGAAAAGCAATGTCTGACTTCCATTTGTTCATTTTCATAATTTTTTATTACCGTAATTGTTACTTTTGTCAGATTCAAGTTATTTCTGTGACCATTGTGGGTTTTTCTTTCATCAAATGAGGATTACTAACAATTTTGAGCACGTGTGTAGTGAGCCACACACGCATATAGGGTGTTGCAGAGAGTGGAATGTATGGAGCAGTGGCGGACCTTGAGCCCAGAGGGCCCTGGTGCAGCTGTGGTGAGGAGCGGGGGAGGGGGGTGCTGGCGGCCGTAGGTAAGGAGCGGGGGGGGGGGGTGCTGGCGGCCGTCAGCGAGGTGCAGGGGGGGTGGGCCTTTATTAGTGATGCGGCTCTCCTACCTACTGAGCCGCGCTGTGTGCATTCCCGGGAGCCTGGGCGGCAGAGGAGAGGAAGGGCGGGATCTTGCAAGGGAAGCAGAAAGCTGCTTCCCTTGCCTGACCCTCCTCTCCTCTGACATCGGGTTACGGGGGTCGGCTGGGGGCCCCCCTGCAGGCTTGAGGGGCCCCCTAGCCGGTCGGGGCCCTGGTGCAGCTAACCAGCTGCACCACGGTAGGTCCGCCCCTGGTATGGAGCACAACAATGTGTATGGGGAACATGGACCGAAAATGCATAACTAAGGTGTGTACATAGCAGAGCCTTTAGGGGGAGGAGGGGAGTGTACTGAGCAGTACCATGTGTGTGTATATAGGGTTGTGTGTACAGAGTGGAACCATGTGTATATTAACAGCTGGACCCTCCACGCAAGGGATAGGGGGAGGCTGATATGACACTGGGAGGAAGGAAGTGACCATGGGAGATGAAAGTGGGCATGGGGAGGGGGACTATTGGTTTTCGACTGCAGGTAATGTCCCCTAACAGAAACCCCTTTCATGTAGGGCCGTTAATTCCGGCCACTCAGGGTTCAGTGCAGGTAACCAGGTGCCAATTTGTTTCTCAAAAACCCAGTCTATGATGGCAGTTCAATGAAAACCATTGCAAGTTTGGGCCCTGTTGCAGCTTTAAACACTTATGTTCAGTATGCAACAGATCCACACATGGGGCTCTTAAATGTTTCAGGAGGAAGAAGGAAGGGGCGAAGGAAATATGGTAAGGTACTCTATTGGCAAAAACCGACGTGCAATCAGCATTTACACCATGTTCCAAATTATTATGCTAATTGGTTTTAAGTGTCATAGGGGTTTTTTGGTTTTTTTTCAATGATGGTATTGTGTCTCAGGGTTCTTTAGATCACTGAAATCAATCTCAGATACCTGTGATAATTAGTTTGGCAGGTGAGCCCAATAAAAGGAAAACTGGGTGTTCCACAATATTACGCAGGCCACAGTTTTCAAGTAACATGGGAAAGAAAAAGGGAAAAAAGGGAAAGAAAAAGGATCTCTCTGCTGCCGAAAAGCAACAAATAGTGCAATGCCTTGGACAAAGGATGAAAACATTTGATATTGCACGAAAACATAAGCGTGATCATCGTATTGTGAAGAGATTTGTGGTTGATTCTGAGCACAGACATGTTCGTGCAGATAAAGGTAGAATGAGGAAGGTTTCTGCCAGGCAAGTTCATCGGATTAAGAGAGCAGCTGCTAAAAAGGCCTTACAAACCATCAAACAGATATTTGAAGCTGCTGGTACCTCTGAAGTCCCTCGAACCTCAAGGTGTAGGATCCTTCAAAGGCTTGCTGTGGTGCATAAACCTACTATTCGGCCACCCCTAAAGAGTGCTCACAAGCAGAAACGGTTGCAGTGGGCCCAGACATACATTAAGACTAATTTTCAAACAGTCCTATTTACTGATGAATGCCGAGCAACCCTGGATGGTCCAGATAGATGGAGTAGTGGATGGTTGATGTTTTTCCATCATGTCCCAACAAGGCTGCGACATCAGCAAAGAGGTGGAGGAGTCATGCCAGGGGTGGACCTACCGTGGTGCAGCTGGTTCAGCTGCACCAGGGCCCCAACCGGCTAGGGGGCCCTGCAGGCCTGCAGGGGGGCCCCCAGCCGACCCCCGTAATCCGATGTCAGAGGAGAGGAGGGTCATGCAAGGGAAGCAGGAAGCTTGCCTGATCCCTCCCCTCCTCTGTGCTCCGGCTCCCAGGAATGCACACAGCGCGGCTCAGCAGGTAGGAGAGCCGCTCCACTAATAAACGGACGGCTGCCAGCATCCCCCCAATCACCGGCGGCCGGCAGCACCTCCCCCCCCCCACCGACAGTACCCAGCACCCCCCCTCCCCGCTCCTCACCGGCGGCCGCCAGCACCCCCCTCCCCGCTCCTTGGCTGCACCAGGGCCCCTGGGTTCAAGGTCCACTCCTGAGTCATGCTTTGGGCCAGAATCATTGGGAAACAGCTGGTAGGCCCCTTCAAGGCTCCTGAAGGTGTGAAAATGACCTCTGCAAAGTATACAGAGTTTCTGACTGAGAACTTTCTTCCATGATACAAAAAGCAAAAATGTGCCTTCAGGAGCAAAATCATCTTCATGCATGACAATGCACCATCTCATGCTGCAAAGAATACCTCTGGTGTCATTGGCTGCTATGGGCGTAAAAGGAGATAAACTCATGGTGTGGCCACCATCTTCCTCTGACCTCAACCCTGTAGAGAACCTTTGGAGTATAATCAAGCAAAAGATCTATGAGGGTGGGAGGTAGTTCACATCTAAACAGCAGCTCTGGGAGGCTATTCTGACATCATGCAAAGAAATACAAGCAGAAACTCTCCAGAATCTCACAAGTTCAATGGATGCAAGAATTGTGAAGGTGATATCAAAGATGGGTTCCTATGTTAACATGTAACTTGGCCTGTTAGGATGTTTTGGAGTTAAATAGCTTTTTATTTCAGTGAATGTGACCTCCTAATGCTGCAAATTCAACAAATGAGCATTTTCAGTTCTTTCAAACATATCAAATGTTTAGAAACTCTACTGTGCCTAATAATTTGGAACAGAGCATTTAGAGTTTGTTTTAAATTTTGAAGATTATACTGTTATCATTGGGAGTTTTTTTCAATAAAATTCAATGTATATTCTAACGGGTGATGACTTTTATTACACTGACTGTCATTTGCACAGACCATTTAGGAAAATCAGAGAAAAAGAACTTTTGCATAATAATTTGGAACATGGTGTAGGCTGTTGCCAGTACATCCGGATAGTCAGCGTTTGCTTGGTTGCTATTGGGATGGGGAGTATTTTGTAGACAGGTGTTTGCCCATGGGCTGCTTATTGTCTTGCTCTTTCGTTGAGGCTTGTAGCACCTTTTTGGAGTGTGTAATAAGGGATATTTCGGGCTTGGTTGATTAGCTATCAGGACTTTTTGTGTGCAGGCGCATCAAGATTGCAAGTGTGCAATACCCTTCAGAAGACCATGGAGTGTGTAGCGAAGGAATTTGGTTTCTCCTTTGCACTTGGAAAAATGGTTTATTCAACGTTGTGTATTTCCTTTCTGGGGGCCGTCATCATCGCAGCTAATTGGGAATGTTGCCTCCCCGAAGACAAGGTGTTAGCATTGAGGGCATTGTAAGTTAAAAAAAAATTGAGTATGCAGGAGGTTCAGTCTATGCTAGGTGGTTTAAAGTTTGCATGTCGGGTTATGCCTATGGGCAAGGTTTTCTCACAGAGACTCGCGGGGACAATGGCGGGTGTAAAATCGCCTCATTATTATGTTTGTTTGTCAGCGGAAAACAAAGCAGATCTAGCAGTCTGGGGAACATTTTTAGAAAACTATGATGGTACCTTTACACGCCGCTACCGAAAGGTAGAAACTGGCAGGTATCGGAGACAATTGTACCTTTTACTGTCAAAACACCGCGAAGTGGCGGCGTGTAATTCAGGTTGTACCTTCCTGTCTCTTTGGATACCTGTCTTTCAGCCGTGCTGAAAAACAAGCAGGTATAACCCCTATGGTAGCGGCGTGCAATCGGGGCACAGGTACGGTATACCACCCCCATCAGCTATCATTGGTGGGGACTACTGTGTACCCATTGGCTGTCCCTGCACAGGGCGGCATATTTAACGAACTGACCAGTCACAATACACATTTGCAATAGCGTCATGTATTAGCCAGCCTCCCTGCGCTGGCTGGCCAATCATGATGTTATTGCATTGTCCAATCACCGTACGAGCGTCGCGTAATACACAACTCTGTCACGCCTATGTAGTTATGGCGAGCAATATGGACGCCTATATTCCCTTGTGGTGGCGGCGTGTAAATCAGGGAAGGTGCTCCACAGAAGGTAACCTGCGGCACCCGTCGGCACTTCTGGGGAACGAAAATACCTTCTGTGGAGCACCTTGTGGCGGCGTGTATTTGCGGCATCAGGTACCGTTAGCAACCGTTGAAAACGCGCGCGCGCACGTGCGGTGCCTACCTGTTGCTACCTTCGGTAGCGGTGTGTAAAGGTACCATGACAGACAATGTTCTTTGGTAATGGACGATGCAGTTTGCAATTCTTATATGGAGTTATACACGGATGCAGTTCAGGTTTTTGGGCCTACTTTCAGGGTCAATGGTGTGCGGCCACGTGGCCTGATAAATGGGTGTGCTCAGGGTTGTTCAAAAACATAGTTGCTAGAGATTTTCCCTATTTTGGTGGCAGTGAAATTGTGGGAAGGTCGCCTACATAACAAGAGGGCCTGAGATTTATTGATGTGGATGGGGCAGGTATAAGTGGTTGTTAGCAAAGATAAACCAGTTAATCGCGGGGTTAGATCTCGGTTTTAAACTTCATATTAGGAATGATTTGACAAAGAATTTTATAATGAGACAAGCACTCACGGGTTTTCACGGGTTTTCACGGGGAAAAAAGACAAGAATATAACAGGTGGCCAGTGCCATTCGGGTTGTTGGAGAAGCTGGGTTTACAGTCGGAAGTTGTATGCAGGTCACACTTTGAAATAGGGTTGTTTAGGTTAGCTTTCTCCATGATGTTTTTTGAGGCTATGAAAAATAGAAGCAACCAGTAGAACTGAGGAACATTGTAGACTGTCATAACTATAAATTATCTCTCAAGGTACCTTTACACGGCGCGACGGCAGGCTGGATACATCCCGCTACTTCACGTGCACGAGCACGCTCAAACGGTTACAAACGGTCAACGCATCACCTTTACACGCCGCGACAAGATGCGCTACGCCACGCTACATCTATAGCTAGCTACATCGCCGGGTGTCTCAAGTAGCCAGCTGTAGCTCATTTACACACCGCTACAACCAGCTACTATGGGCGGACCTGGTGCAGCAGGGACAGCACATAGGCGTGCTACAATTGTGGATTACGAGACGTCCGTACGCTGATAGGACAAAGCCATAACATCATGATTGGCCAGGCATCGCAGGAGGCTGAGTAATACAGCACGCTCGAGCGATTGTGTAGTGTGACTCGTCAGCTCCTTAAATATGCCTCCCTATGCAGCGACTACCAATCGTCATGCAGCAGCTTCCACCAATGATCGCACATGGGGCGCGGTAACACGGAGCCAGGGTCACGCCTTAGCTACATCGCAGCCTGTCCCGAGTTCCCTTCCGTTGCTTCTTTACACGCCGATACAGCTCGCTACCATCGGCGTTGTAGCCATCAGTTTTCGAGCAGAGCTAGGAAACAGATGTATCTGTTGCCGGCTGTATCGTCACGTCTTCAGACGCCGCTACGACGGGCTACATTGGCGCTACAAGCTACATTTGTAGCCTGTAGCGGGATGTATCCAGCCTGCCGTCGCGGCGTGTAAAGGGCCCTTCAGGGACATACAACCCCTATGTTTGTCCATGAGGTCGGCATATGTACAGAGGCCAAAGCTCCAAAGGGCTTAGTGGAAGCCACTGATCTTATACACATGCTGTGGGATTAGAAATACTTCTTTGGAGTACAGTTATTCCAATTGTAATTAGAGATGAGCGAACACCTGAGTGTTCACATTCGGATTTGTTTGCCGACTTGTTTGCCGAACACCATTAAAATCAATGGCAGGCAACTTTAAACATTGAAAACACCTTCAAAAGGTGTCCAAAAGCTGCCAAACACAGACAGACACAGATTATTTTACCGTATCTCTGCTGCTTGATTGCTCTGGACCATATTCCCGCCCTCCCTCCCTCTCACTTCTGCATCTGCGCTGGTGGTGAGTGACGTGCGGGTCAGCTGATCTTTTTTTTTTTTTAATCAGATAACTTTTTTTATTTAAGCATCAATTACAAATAACAAATACAGTCAGAATTCCCCCCCCAATGTCCCCCCTTTCCCTCCCCCCATAGACAGCATGTTCCTACTGTGCTTTTCTTGGTGAAGATCATCAATGATATCATTAAGCACAGAAAATTTTACCCCAACCACCACAAAGGAACCCGTGGAGCACCCGAAGAGCACCGATCCACCTCAATCATCTCCCACACGTCACCTCGGTCTGAGCCATGGTTCCCATCATTTATCAAACATTTTGTCAGAGTTCCATCTCCGATAAATTTTCTCCTCCAGTTGCACAATATAATCCACATTACGCACATACTCAACCCTTGAGGGTGGCTCAGCCCCGATCCAATGCCTGGCTATCAGTTTCCGAGCCAGAAACAACAGTCTGGCTACTGCTATCTTCTGTACATTGGGCACCTTAATAGTCTCAACATATCCCAGCACTCAGACAAGAGGCGTTCTAGGTACCTCACACACATATCTGCCTTCAATCAATGTCAGCACCGCTAACCAGAAGGCCTGCAATCTTGGGCACTCCCACATCATGTGCAGGATTCCGGCCTCCTCACTATGACATCGTGGGCACTCCGATGTTCCTCTCACCCCTATTTTAAACAAAAAAGCCGGTGATCTGTAAACCCTATGAATGAGACGGGTCAGCTGATCTGATCACCATAGCAATCGTATCACGTGACCAGATCGTGTCAGATGATCTTGTCACCTGACTTGAATACTATGGTGACCAGACGAGCTGCCCTGCAAGTCACTCACCGCCAGCTCTGTTCCAGGTGTGCAGTGACTCGCTGAGGTCACCGTTCAGGTAACCATGGTGGCCGCTAATCATAGCGGGTAGAGCTGTCGTCAGCGAGTCACCGCTTACGGACGGAGCTCGCAGCTCATTCATTCAGAGACTGGAGGCTATGGTGACAGAATGCTGTATGAAGAAGACGTCGCAGAGGATGGGGAACAAGCAGTGACTTGCTAAGGACAGCCGATGATAGGTCATGGTACCCGTTATGATTAGCGGTCACCATGGTTACCTGAATGGTGACCTCGGCGAGTCACTGCACACCTGGAGCAGAGCTGGCGTTGAGTGACGTGCAGGGCAGCTCATCTGGTCACCATAGTATTCAAGCCAGTTGACCAGATCATCTGATACAATCTGTTCACGTGCAGCAATTGCTATTGTGATCAGATCAGCTGAACGCACACATCACTCACCGCCAGGTGAAGTGAGAGTGAGCACGGGAATATGGACCTGAGCAATCAAGCAGCGGAGACACAGTAAGATGATATTTAAGAGGCAGAAATGCGGGGCACCGAACATTCAAGAACCTAAGTAGCGGCACCAGCAGTGTCAACTGCAGTAGGGCCGAGGGTGCACAGTCTTCTAACAGCCTGAGAGGTATAATCACATTGAAGAAAGAGGCACTCACCCGGTGAAAGTTGTTCCTAATGGATGACTTTAATCAGCATTGAGGTACAGGGTGCTGGGGAGGGGGTGTCAGAGGTGCAGCCGACGGCACCGTTTCGGATCAACTGATCCTTCGGCTGGTCTTGGCTCGGTAAGATGATCTGTGTCTGTCTGTGTGTAGGATAACGTAGAACAGAAGCAGTCCAAAGCATTACCAAACATTCGCCGAATTTCCCGACTTTTCAGCAAAATGTTCGAAGTTGCCGAACAAACATTGCCAAATTCGGTCCGGATTGGAGATTAGTGAACATGTGTGAGCAAGGTTTGCTCATCGCTAATTGTAATATCACAATCAGCAGGTTGAGTCGGAGGCTCCCAACTTTTTTTTATTAGGGAATGTAGAAGAACTGACACTGGACACGCATGGTACAACTACAGTCAGACATTTATTGTCTCTTGTACATGAGTTGAAAACATTTAGATGGAGTCAGATGATCCCTCCTACAAAACGTGATTCACAAAGTCATTACTACAGGACTGTACGAGGTCAAAGTCATTACTACAGGACTGTATGAGATCAAAGTCATTACTACAGAACTGTACGAGATCAAAGTCATTACTACAGGACTGTACGAGGTCAAAGTCATTACTACAGGACTGTACAAGATCAAAGTCATTACTACAGGACTGTACGAGATCAAAGTCATTATTACAGGACTGTACGAGATCAAAGTCATTATTACAGGACTGTACGAGATCAAAGTCATTACTACAGGACTGTACGAGATCAAAGTCATTATTACAGGACTGTACGAGATCAAAGTCATTATTACAGGACTGTACGAGATCAAAGTCATTGCTACAGGACTGTACGAGATCAAAGTCATTACTACAGGACTGTACGAGGTCAAAGTCATTACTACAGGACTGTACAAGATCAAAGTCATTACTACAGGACTGTATGAGAAAGAGATTTGTGCTAAAAGAAACACTAGAGCCAAAAATTAGAGAATCTGGGCACCAGGGCTGACACTTTAGGCCTCTATCGTGTTAGTCTGAGCCCGGTTTATCTAATCGATATAATGAGACTCGTGGATCTTGTTCATATAAAGAGCAATGGAGTCAAATAGAATATGATGACCTTGTCTGATCTACAGGGTGGGCCATATATATGGATACACCTACATAAAATGGGAATGGTTGGTGATATCAACTTCCTGTTTGTGACACATTAGTGTATGGGAGGGGGAAAACTTTTCCAGATGGGTGGTGACCATGGTGGCCATTTTGAAGTCGGCCATTTTGAATCCAACTTTATTTAGGTGTATCCATACAAATGGCCCACCCTGTATACGTCATTGTATAAATAACTATGGAGATAGCATTTCTTTTCTGTATAATATATGTGATGTTGCTGTAGCCCTAATATTTGTGTATATGAGGCCTCTGTAGAGATAATCTTACCCACAAATTTTGAATTGAGACAAGGGGAAAGGGGATTGGAGACAATTTCTTGTAATTTACCTTAAAAAATGTCCCGTAATAAAAGTATTTGAAAAAAAGTGGTTTATTTTCCCACTATTTTGTACGTGCTCTCAAATATATTACAATTGGGAAACAAAAGAGAAAACATTTAAAATCACATTTAAGGACCTTGTGTGGAGAGGTGAAAAGCTGAGGCTGAATATCTCCAAAAGTGTGAAAAACAGGAAGGATTGGCAACTGTGAATTTCCTTGCCTATTTTATGGCTTTGGGAGCTTGGGAACTTATTAATCAGTCAGTGGTGGACCTTCAGCCCGGTCGGCCCTGGTGCGGCTCTAGGTGAGGAGCTGGGGTGGTGGTGCTAGCAGCTCTAGATAAAGGTCTGGAAACCGGGGCTGCAGAGGAGGGAAGGGGCGGGAACAGCCAAGGCCTCAGTTACCCTCCTCTCCTCTAACATAGGGTCACGGGGGCCCCGGACTGATGTTTGAGGGGGCCCCCTAGCCAGTCGGGGGCCCTGGTGCAGCTGAACCAGCTGCACCACGGTAGTTCCGCCCCTGGAATCAGTAGCTTTGGATGAAATGGGCAACTCATCAAGGTCCATGCCTTGCCTTGAACAGAATCAGTTCTCAATGGTAGTTAAAAAACTACTGTATTTAGCAGGGAAAGAAATATAATAGATCACTTCACAGACCCTACATGTAACTAGTAATTTGTAATATGAACATGTTTATTATTGTTGTATCGAGAAGTTGAGGACATTGTTCAGACATGGAGATTGTGCACTGTAATGAATGGCAGATGACAGAGACTGCAAGTTAGAAGTAATTGGCAGGAGTAAATATTAACTATTTTTTAGCGGTGTGGGGATAACAGTTGCGAAATGTGTCCATATTATGTCCATATATATATATATATATATATAAAATATATGTATTACTGAAATATTCAATGCACATTGAATATTACTTTTTGTTTAGATATCAGCAACTGGATATACCGATATTGTAAGTATAAGATGCATCCTACTAATGAAATCTTCTCTTCAGGTGTAAAGTGGATGGGGCAATATCATTAATTGTATTGCACTGGAGTAGAATAGAGAAAAAAATAAATCTATTTTTAATGTTTCCCTGCACCATGAGTTTTATTATCTACAGCTTCACAGCATGAACTCAGCAACGACCATGTATACACACAACACTGCTGCATGGACAGCGCAATGATACTTAGGTCTGCTATGTATGCAAATTTAGATACTCATACAGCTCTGTTACATACAGTATATACAATAGGGTATAATGGTGTGCACACCGCGTAGGTGGTGAGTGGAGGTGCCAACTAACAGGATTTCTTCAATCCCAGTAAATACAAATATGGATACAAAGTTGCACACTCCTTTAGATGTTTTTGATGCAAGGTTTATTATGAACAGTTAATGGCCACAGATGTCAACGCGTTTCGGCTTTAACCAAAGCCTTGATCACGACAATTGGCTATGAAACAAAACAAATAAAAGTGTATAAATATTTACAAACATATGGTGTCACCTGTGCTGTAGAGAGCACAGGAAAAAGGCAATTTACATATTTACATAGGTCAACGATACTGTTGAGGACAGCAAGAATGTATTACTGTCCCAGAGGATGTTATTAGTACATAGAAGGTAATAGGGGAGCTGAGCAGTTAGTTTAGGGAGTGCCAAAGAGTTGGTCAGTAGCGATTGGAGGAAGGTATAGATAGGTTAGAGAGGAATTAAATATAAATAGGTGTATATAGATATACTTAATTAGACATATTTAGTTAGAGAGATAGGGTCGTAGTATGAAAAAGTTTCCGAGTTACCAGGTGTGGGTCATGGAATGTTCTAGGATAAGATTGGAAAGAGGCGTCTTTCCTTGGTGGCGAACGCTCGATTAAGGTGGTTTGCTTTATTTCAATAATTCCCAAATGGGGATAGGCGTTTTTCAGCACGGACCTATGGAAAGCAATATCATAGCTGTCACTATTCTGGCAAGAAGATCAACCAGAGCTAAATAAAGTACCGTGTAGCGTTTGTCCCTCCAAGCTGACAAATCATTAGTATTATGTGATTATATAGTTTGATTATATCTCCTTAGTTTCAATGTAGCCTAAAAAGATATATGTGTCAAATAGGTTGTATAAAAAACAAAAGTTCCTTCTGCTTTTTACCCAAAGTGCATGTTGGGCATTAATGGACAGAGTGCCTGTCATTATAGAGTTAAATACCTTCTTTCAGTGATAGGTCCTCCTCAGTCAGAGTCCTGGTAGGAATGAGCACAGTGTGTTATCGGTTGCTGCTATTTATAGCAGAAAACAGGAAGTGGGGAATCCGCACATGCTCAGTAGCGTGTCTCGGACAAAGTGTGGCAGAAGTGCCATGTTAGGTATATGCTAACCAGTGACTGCTTGTAGTTGAGAGTGCAATGCATCATGGGAAAAAGGGGAGGAGCCGTTCTCAGCCTGTCAGCTTCAGTGTAAACAATGCTGCTAGTAGTAATTATAGCAGGAGATCGGTGTGAAGGGGGGCTGATTGTAAGCATGAATGAAGGGTGTGTTATGGAGTATTCCACAGGAGGTATATTATACAAGAAGACAAGATTAATATTAGATATTTCAGTATTAGGAAGAATGTAAAGGGCCCAAAGGGTGAAGACATTGAGAGGAACAGAAGACATATGCTTTATCAATATTGTGACGTCATGCTTAGTATCTTATAGTAGATATATTGTTCTCATGTATTATATCTCAGAGTAATAGCATACATATTGATTATGATCCAATAAAAATGGATCTAGATGATAAGATTTATTATTTCACTTCAGGAAAAACGGGAGAGAAGTGAGTTAGTACAATGGAAACTGTGATGGAGACAACCCTTGTTAAAAACAAGGTCAGCTGGACCACTACTTCATTGTTATGTTGAAGGCAACAATGTGTATATAGTGCCTAAAAGGCACAAATTTCTTCGGTCACATTCTTCATTTATAACCTATATTGGGGGAAAAAAAGGTTAAGAGACACAGGGGGTCCCAACCCTCAGCAACAGATATCTAGGTCAATTAGGAGCAAGACTAATATCTATACGGTACAGGCTCTGGTTGGGATCTTACCATTCCAGTGCAACGACTAGGGGAAGGGAAGGTGAAAGGGTTTGGCGACCCTTATCTCTCAGTATATCTAAAGTAAGTGGAAGAAAAAAAGAAAGATCATTAGTGGGTTATTTTAACAGAACCAATCCATTTCTCTATTGAGCCCATGAGGATGTAGTGTTTTCAGTGTGTAGATCCAAAAACTTTCCCTGCTCTTCAGTAATTTGACATGATCACCACCTCGTCTGGGTCTCTCTACTTGTTCAATGATCTGGTACCGTAGTTGTGATATAGAGTGATTAGCCTCATGGAAGTGGTGAGGTATAGGTAAGCAATTCCTTTCACATCTAATGGTAGACTTGTGGCTAGCTATTCTTTCCTTGATATGTTGGGTAGTCTCACCTACATAGAGGAGGCCACAGGGACACTTGATTATATATACAACGAAGTTGGAGTTACAAGTGTAAAAACCTTTGATGGGATATGTTTTGCCTGTGTGAGGGTGTGTGAAGTGTTCACCCCGGATTATATTGGAACATGATGGACAGTTCAAACATGGGAAGGTTCCCCTCCTTGGTGTATCTAGGAATGTTTGTTTCGGTAATGTTTTCAAGCTCCCAATATCGGCTCTCACTATTTTATCCTTGAGGTTTGGTGGACGTCGTTTACACATGAGTGGTGGGGTACTGAATACTTCCATGTTGGGATATGCTCTTTGAAGAAGAGGCCAATGATGTTTAATTATGTTATATACAACTGGCATTGATGGGTGGTGTCCATGTACAAAGGGGATTCTTTCCGGTTTGTTGATGGAGATAGAGGTTTCTGGTGGATTTAGTATTCTGTCAGTTTCCTCCATAAGGAGTTTCTTGGGGTATTGGCGTTCAAGGAATTTCTTGTTCATCTCCTCAAGTCTAACCGGTAGGGTCTCCTTCTCTGATACAATACGGGCCACCCGTTGAAATTGAGATCTAGGCAAACTATTTTTGGTGGTGGAGGGGTGACAACTACTATAGAGTAGGAGGCTGTTCTTATCAGTAGGTTTTTGGTAGAGGTCAGAGCCTAATGTGTTGTTACTTTTTTTGAAAATTTTAGTATCAAGGAAACTCACTTCGGTGTCGCTGGATGTCATAGTGAAAGAGAGTTCCTGTCTTATTGTGTTAATTTCAGTAAAAAATGAGTCAAGTGAAGTTTGATTACCATGCCAGATACAAAATATATCATCGATATATCTTAGCCATATCAAGGCGTGGTTCTGGAAGAGAGAATTTGGGTATATGTACTGGGTTTCAAAATCATGCATGTATAGATTTGCATACGCCGGTGCGACATTTGAGCCCATAGCGGTTCCCCGTTTCTGGACATAGAAGTCGTCACCATACAAGAAATAGTTTTCCCTCAGGACCAGATTCAATAGGTCTAGGCAAAGTTCGATGGAATTTGGAGTAAGGGTACTTGTAGTTTCAAGGGCTCTCTGGGTGGCCTCCATACCCTTGTCATGATCGATCGAGGTATAGAGGCTGTTTACATCCATGGTAGCCAAAAGGCTACCAGGAGGGATTGAGTTTAGTTGGCGAATTTTTGATAGAAAGTCATTCGTGTCTAGTACAAAGGAATCCATTTTTCTCGCTAATGGTGTAAGGATTTTCTCTAAATACACAGATAATGGAGCTAGTATGGAATCAGTTGAGGCTACAATTGGTCGCCCCGGTGGATTGGTGAAATTTTTATGAATTTTTGGCAGGATATATATGACTGGAGTGATGGGGTTGGAATTAGTTAGAAAAGTCTTTGTTTTGGCATCTATAGTACCCATATGGAGATGCTTGGTCAGTGTGGAATCTATTTTCCTCTGAATTGAATATAGTGGGTCTGTGTTTATTCTATTGTAAGTGGTGGTGTCGCTCAACTGTCTCTCAATCTCCATTTTGTAGTCTCTTTTGTTCATGATTACTATAGAATTACCCTTGTCTGCTGGTTTTATAGTAATTGCTTTATTGTGCTGTAGGGCAGTAAGGGCTTGGGTTTCCTCAGATGTTATATTATTTTTTGTTTTGAATAATCCTAGTTGATGGTCGTGAATATGGGAATCAACATCTCTCTGTATTAGGGAGATTAGTGTCTCAGTTGCATGGTTAGTCTTGGGCGGCATGAATGAACTCTTATTTCTCAGACCCAAGGATGTTATGTTCATTGGGTCGTTGGTGGCTCTTTGTATGTTCAGGATTGGTCTGTTTTCTAATAACCCGAAATGAGTTTTTAGTCTAATCGTTCTGTAAAAATTCTGTAGATCTTTCTGTAAGGTGAATGAGTCCCATCTAGGTGTTGGGCAAAAAGATAGGCCTTTATTTAGTACCCTATACTCGGTGGGGGAGAGGGTATAGTCTGATATGTTAACTATAAGGTTGGGACCCTTACCTGTGCTCGCGATCTCGTGTGTGGTCGTCCTCCTCTTCCTTGACCTCCGCGTGGGTTTACTCTTTTTGGGCGTGCGGGTAAAAAAGGGGCACCCCCTCTGTTGCCTGTACTGGAGTCGCTTCCGGATCCTGAGGAAGGTGGCTGGCCTGGATAGGGTTGCCATGGTCTTGGGGCGTAGGTGATGGGTTCGTTCCATAGATATACACGATTTTGTTCGTAATCCTCGACGTCCCTCTGGAATTTTTGTCGTTTTCTATCTTGAAGAATTTTCTTGAAGTTATTGATAGTATCGTTAACCCTGTTCTTCAGGTCAGCTAGGTCATTCGATGTGAAAGATCCTACTAGTTGGGCTTCAATTACAGCCACCTTCTCCTTAGATTCGGTAATAGCAACCTGTAGATGTTCAATGGTTAAAGCAATCAAATCAAAGGAGCATTTATTTAGGATCTGTTGGAACTTTTTGCAGTAGTCCTCTTTGTCGGAGAAGATCGTGGGTCTGATATTACTCCTCAATCCCCTTGGAATCTTTTTCTGGCGGTAGTATTCCGCTAGGGTTCTAGAATGCAGATCAAGTGAGACGAACCTCCTTCGTACCTTCTCAAACTCCTTGGCTCTCAGATCCTTACTGGGTACTTTTAGAAACTCGGTGGATGCCGTGACCTGGGCCACGATCTCATCTCGTACAGTATCGTCGTAGACGAATGATTCACTGGACATTTAGAGAAAGCGGGTGCAACAACCAAGAGATAAGTACAGTCAATAGGGTATAATGGTGTGCACACCGCGTAGGTGGTGAGTGGAGGTGCCAACTAACAGGATTTCTTCAATCCCAGTAAATACACGATACTAACGATACTATCAATAACTTCAAGAAAATTCTTCAAGATAGAAAACGACAAAAATTCCAGAGGGACGTCGAGGATTACGAACAAAATCGTGTATATCTATGGAACGAACCCATCACCTACGCCCCAAGACCATGGCAACCCTATCCAGGCCAGCCACCTTCCTCAGGATCCGGAAGCGACTCCAGTACAGGCAACAGAGGGGGTGCCCCTTTTTTACCCGCACGCCCAAAAAGAGTAAACCCACGCGGAGGTCAAGGAAGAGGAGGACGACCACACACGAGATCGCGAGCACAGGTAAGGGTCCCAACCTTATAGTTAACATATCAGACTATACCCTCTCCCCCACCGAGTATAGGGTACTAAATAAAGGCCTATCTTTTTGCCCAACACCTAGATGGGACTCATTCACCTTACAGAAAGATCTACAGAATTTTTACAGAACGATTAGACTAAAAACTCATTTCGGGTTATTAGAAAACAGACCAATCCTGAACATACAAAGAGCCACCAACGACCCAATGAACATAACATCCTTGGGTCTGAGAAATAAGAGTTCATTCATGCCGCCCAAGACTAACCATGCAACTGAGACACTAATCTCCCTAATACAGAGAGATGTTGATTCCCATATTCACGACCATCAACTAGGATTATTCAAAACAAAAAATAATATAACATCTGAGGAAACCCAAGCCCTTACTGCCCTACAGCACAATAAAGCAATTACTATAAAACCAGCAGACAAGGGTAATTCTATAGTAATCATGAACAAAAGAGACTACAAAATGGAGATTGAGAGACAGTTGAGCGACACCACCACTTACAATAGAATAAACACAGACCCACTATATTCAATTCAGAGGAAAATAGATTCCACACTGACCAAGCATCTCCATATGGGTACTATAGATGCCAAAACAAAGACTTTTCTAACTAATTCCAACCCCATCACTCCAGTCATATATATCCTGCCAAAAATTCATAAAAATTTCACCAATCCACCGGGGCGACCAATTGTAGCCTCAACTGATTCCATACTAGCTCCATTATCTGTGTATTTAGAGAAAATCCTTACACCATTAGCGAGAAAAATGGATTCCTTTGTACTAGACACGAATGACTTTCTATCAAAAATTCGCCAACTAAACTCAATCCCTCCTGGTAGCCTTTTGGCTACCATGGATGTAAACAGCCTCTATACCTCGATCGATCATGACAAGGGTATGGAGGCCACCCAGAGAGCCCTTGAAACTACAAGTACCCTTACTCCAAATTCCATCGAACTTTGCCTAGACCTATTGAATCTGGTCCTGAGGGAAAACTATTTCTTGTATGGTGACGACTTCTATGTCCAGAAACGGGGAACCGCTATGGGCTCAAATGTCGCACCGGCGTATGCAAATCTATACATGCATGATTTTGAAACCCAGTACATATACCCAAATTCTCTCTTCCAGAACCACGCCTTGATATGGCTAAGATATATCGATGATATATTTTGTATCTGGCATGGTAATCAAACTTCACTTGACTCATTTTTTACTGAAATTAACACAATAAGACAGGAACTCTCTTTCACTATGACATCCAGCGACACCGAAGTGAGTTTCCTTGATACTAAAATTTTCAAAAAAAGTAACAACACATTAGGCTCTGACCTCTACCAAAAACCTACTGATAAGAACAGCCTCCTACTCTATAGTAGTTGTCACCCCTCCACCACCAAAAATAGTTTGCCTAGATCTCAATTTCAACGGGTGGCCCGTATTGTATCAGAGAAGGAGACCCTACCGGTTAGACTTGAGGAGATGAACAAGAAATTCCTTGAACGCCAATACCCCAAGAAACTCCTTATGGAGGAAACTGACAGAATACTAAATCCACCAGAAACCTCTATCTCCATCAACAAACCGGAAAGAATCCCCTTTGTACATGGACACCACCCATCAATGCCAGTTGTATATAACATAATTAAACATCATTGGCCTCTTCTTCAAAGAGCATATCCCAACATGGAAGTATTCAGTACCCCACCACTCATGTGTAAACGACGTCCACCAAACCTCAAGGATAAAATAGTGAGAGCCGATATTGGGAGCTTGAAAACATTACCGAAACAAACATTCCTAGATACACCAAGGAGGGAACCTTCCCATGTTTGAACTGTCCATCATGTTCCAATATAATCCGGGGTGAACACTTCACACACCCTCACACAGGCAAAACATATCCCATCAAAGGTTTTTACACTTGTAACTCCAACTTCGTTGTATATATAATCAAGTGTCCCTGTGGCCTCCTCTATGTAGGTGAGACTACCCAACATATCAAGGAAAGAATAGCTAGCCACAAGTCTACCATTAGATGTGAAAGGAATTGCTTACCTATACCTCACCACTTCCATGAGGCTAATCACTCTATATCACAACTACGGTACCAGATCATTGAACAAGTAGAGAGACCCAGAAGAGGTGGTGATCATGTCAAATTACTGAAGAGCAGGGAAAGTTTTTGGATCTACACACTGAAAACACTACATCCTCATGGGCTCAATAGAGAAATGGATTGGTTCTGTTAAAATAACCCACTAATGATCTTTCTTTTTTTCTTCCACTTACTTTAGATATACTGAGAGATAAGGGTCGCCAAACCCTTTCACCTTCCCTTCCCCTAGTCGTTGCACTGGAATGGTAAGATCCCAACCAGAGCCTGTACCGTATAGATATTAGTCTTGCTCCTAATTGACCTAGATATCTGTTGCTGAGGGTTGGGACCCCCTGTGTCTCTTAACCTTTTTTTCCCCCAATATAGGTTATAAATGAAGAATGTGACCGAAGAAATTTGTGCCTTTTAGGCACTATATACACATTGTTGCCTTCAACATAACAATGAAGTAGTGGTCCAGCTGACCTTGTTTTTAACAAGGGTTGTCTCCATCACAGTTTCCATTGTACTAACTCACTTCTCTCCCGTTTTTCCTGAAGTGAAATAATAAATCTTATCATCTAGATCCATTTTTATTGGATCATAATCAATATGTATGCTATTACTCTGAGATATAATACATGAGAACAATATATCTACTATAAGATACTAAGCATGACGTCACAATATTGATAAAGTATATGTCTTCTGTTCCTCTCAATGTCTTCACCCTTTGGGCCCTTTACATTCTTCCTAATACTGAAATATCTAATATTAATCTTGTCTTCTTGTATAATATACCTCCTGTGGAATACTCCATAACACACCCTTCATTCATGCTTACAATCAGCCCCCCTTCACACCGATCTCCTGCTATAATTACTACTAGCAGCATTGTTTACACTGAAGCTGACAGGCTGAGAACGGCTCCTCCCCTTTTTCCCATGATGCATTGCACTCTCAACTACAAGCAGTCACTGGTTAGCATATACCTAACATGGCACTTCTGCCACACTTTGTCCGAGACACGCTACTGAGCATGTGCGGATTCCCCACTTCCTGTTTTCTGCTATAAATAGCAGCAACCGATAACACACTGTGCTCATTCCTACCAGGACTCTGACTGAGGAGGACCTATCACTGAAAGAAGGTATTTAACTCTATAATGACAGGCACTCTGTCCATTAATGCCCAACATGCACTTTGGGTAAAAAGCAGAAGGAACTTTTGTTTTTTATACAACCTATTTGACACATATATCTTTTTAGGCTACATTGAAACTAAGGAGATATAATCAAACTATATAATCACATAATACTAATGATTTGTCAGCTTGGAGGGACAAACGCTACACGGTACTTTATTTAGCTCTGGTTGATCTTCTTGCCAGAATAGTGACAGCTATGATATTGCTTTCCATAGGTCCGTGCTGAAAAACGCCTATCCCCATTTGGGAATTTTTGAAATAAAGCAAACCACCTTAATCGAGCGTTCGCCACCAAGGAAAGACGCCTCTTTCCAATCTTATCCTAGAACATTCCATGACCCACACCTGGTAACTCGGAAACTTTTTCATACTACGACCCTATCTCTCTAACTAAATATGTCTAATTAAGTATATCTATATACACCTATTTATATTTAATTCCTCTCTAACCTATCTATACCTTCCTCCAATCGCTACTGACCAACTCTTTGGCACTCCCTAAACTAACTGCTCAGCTCCCCTATTACCTTCTATGTACTAATAACATCCTCTGGGACAGTAATACATTCTTGCTGTCCTCAACAGTATCGTTGACCTATGTAAATATGTAAATTGCCTTTTTCCTGTGCTCTCTACAGCACAGGTGACACCATATGTTTGTAAATATTTATACACTTTTATTTGTTTTGTTTCATAGCCAATTGACATACAGTATATAGATTTATATACACATACAGCTCTGCTACATACTCACATTTACATACACACAGCTCTGCTACATACTCACATTTACATACACACAGCTCTGCTATGCAAGCACAATTACATACACAGCCCTGCAACATATGCACATTTACATACATACATTATGTATTGTGAGGTAGCGCCCCAGGGGAACCCGCTTGGCACGGGGAAAATGACAGCAGCGACTACATTTCAACGTAACATAAGCAGCGGATTTATTAATTTCTGTCATAAACCGCTTTCAACACATAAACCATAACACTATTTCCATTTTCACATATAATATGCATGTCCTTACATTGCATTATATGACATTCCCATATGACATTACATTACAGGACATTCACATACGTTTTCCCCAGAACTTCAAGGCGTCACCCACCGACCCTTGCAGACCTCAGTCTGGTTCTAAAGACGGCTATCACCGTCTATCACCCTGACAGGGATCATTCCCCATCCTATTGCACACGAGTCATCACACATGGCACTTTTTCATAAACCATTATGACTCATGCATGACACAGCATTCATGGCATTTTTACATACACCAATATGCTACACACTCAGGGCCCACAATAGTACCAGGAGCCCTGTCACTCAGTACACACAAGACCACCTGGCCCTTGAGCCGTCCTCGGTCCTGGACACTGGCTGGCATGCACACATCAGGTGCACTAGCATGGAGCTGGCAGGCTCCCATCACTTCCAGCACGTCTTCACATGGCAGTGGTCTGGACTTCTCTGATTCCCATCGTCCTCCTGGATCTCATCCCACTCTCACCGCCGCTCATTAGGCTCATGAATCTCGCAGCTCTTCAGCACTCACACTCAGCTGTTCACTCAGCACATGAAAACCCTTCAGTTGTTAACCCCCTATATACCGGACAGGTTTCACACAGCACACACAATCAGGAAAACCAGCCCATGTGAACAGAGACCTGCATTGATAACCGGTGTGATGCACCCGGCCAGGGGCCACATCACCACAGTATATATTAACCCATCTTGCAGTTCCTTCCAGGTTTTTCATTGATCATATGACATGAACGGTCCTGGAGCTAGTCTAGTGTCCGCTTCTCACTCTTGACGTGCCACCTCTGTGTAGGGCCCATTAGATTCCTCTCCTGCTCTACACCAATCACATAGATCAGTGTAGGACAGGAGGAGAGAGCAGATCTCTCAGTGATCAGGAAGAACATCATGTCAGCATTCTCCATCATTATAGGAAGCTGCCTGCAGACTGTAAGAGGCGCTCACTCGTTATCAAAATTTTTTTTTGTTAAAAATGCATCTTATTGGGCAAAAATATGGTAAGTTCTGAAGTAATATCCCTTTCTTGTTTAGTTATTTGACTGTCTGTCATGTGTCTTTTGTACAATTTATCAATAAAATATACAGTTTTTCTCCATGTAAGTTATTTTTCATGGTCAACAAAATATGATTTTCAAGTAAATAATTTCTCACATTCTAGGTATGAGCTTGGCTTGTTCCCATGTGGGATTTTTGATGCTTAAGAAAATACCATTTCTGGATAAAACATTTCCCGCATTCTGAACATGAGAACGGCTTCTCACTTGTATGAATTTTCTGGTGCTTAACAAGATACGGTTTCTGGTTAAAACATTTCCCACATTCTGAACATGAATATGGCTTTTCCCCTGTGTGAATTCTCTGGTGCTTAACAAGAATCGATTTCCGGTTAAAACATTTCCCGCAATCTAAACATAAATATTGTTTCTCCCCTGTGTGAGTTCTCTGATGTGTGATAAGATGTGATTTCTCTGTAAAACATGTTCCACATTCAGAACATGAAAAAGGCTTCTCCCCTGTGTGAATTCTCTGGTGCTTAATAAGATGCGATTTCCGGATAAAATATTTCCCACATTCTGAACATAGATAACGTTTCTCCCCTGTGTGACTTCTTTGATGTGCACTTAGATTTGATTTAATGGTGAAACATTTTCCACATTCTGAGCAAAAATATGGCTTCTCCCCTGTGTGACTTCTCTGGTGATTTACAAGAACTGATTTCTGTAAAAAACATTTCCCACATTCTGAACATGAATATGGCTTTTCTCCAGTATGAATTTTCTGATGCCTAACAAGAATTGATTTCTGATTAAAATATTTCCCACACATAGAACAAGAAAATCTCTTCTGCTCTGTGTGAAGTTTTTTATGTTTAACCAAAGACTTTTCGAGGTGAACATTATTTGCATATTCTGAATGCGAAAATGTATTTTTTGCTCTAAGTGCAGTATGTATTTTAGTCGATAGTAAATCTGAATATAGGACCTGTTTCAAATCATCAAATGGTAGATCTTCGCTGTAAGAATAAAGTGGTATATCTGGGGTAATGGCATTCACTTCAATTGTATCCGGTTCATCTGATTTAAAAATTGAAGATGTCAGTCGTCTTTCTGATTTGCTGGTACTGTAATCTGCCAAAAATAAAACAAATTATTTTTGAATAAAAAAAAAAACCCTTGAAATTCATCATTTATATTATAAAATGACTGTAGTAATGGCAAGTTATGTAGCAAAATGTAATTATTTATGAAGACAATGTCAGTTAAAGGGACACAGTCAGGTCATTTTTCAGCATGATACTAATAATACCCTTGAATAGTGACTGGGCAGACCTTTTAAAGACATGTAAAATCATTATTGTACCCTTTGTAGTTTTCATGTTATCAGCATTGTGAGACCCTGCAGGGAGCTCCTGGATTAGTCCTTTCCATTATAACCAAACAGGAATAGTCCTGTGCCGTATAAACTGTCATGTAATTATGCACTCCCTCTCAGCAGCTCTCTCCTCCCTCCTCCCTTTGCTAACAGTGCACTGTCAGGTTTCAGTAGCTTCTGTGCTGATGAAGACAAGGAGGGAGAGAGCTATTACAGATCTGACTTATCTACACTCAATCTGTTTCTGTAATCAGATATCCTGCTGTGACACATTCTGTCTTGTATTTCACCTCTTTCTTGGCTGCAAACACAGAGAGCAGAGAGGAGAACACAGCCCCCTCCCAGTGATCTCCTGTGCAATGATGTGATGTGAGTATGCGACATGCATATTCATGTTATGGGGAGTGGACAGTAGAGAACTAAGTGGATCATTCACTGCAATGAATCTCTTTATTTGAAGTTTATAAAAGATAGGAGGGAAATATAAATAAAAGAAATACATTAATAATGAGAGTTTAGAGAGAGGTAGTAGAAAATGATAGCAGTTACATATGGATTTTTGACCTGACAGTTTTCCTTTAACAGGAGACCTCATAGTGAACCAGATTACGGTGTTCAATTGGAATAAAAAGCCAAGACAATGTTTCATGTAGGCGAATTGGATACCATTAACCCCTTCATCCCGGGATATTTTCAGTTTTCTGTATTTTTCTCCCCTTCTTCCAAGAGCCATAATGTCTTTATCTTTCAGTTAATATAGACATATGAGGGGGCTTGTTTTAGTGGGCCAAGTTGTACTTTTGAATGAAATCATTTATTTTACCATATCGTGAACAGGAAGATGGGAAAAAAAAAACAGAACAAAAAAGTACAATTACAACATTTGTCTTTTTTAAGCTTTTTATTCACTATATGGTAAAACTGACGTGTCAGTATGATGCCTCGGGTTGGGACGAGTTCGTAGATACCAAATATGAATACTTTTCTTTTTATCTAAGTGGTGAAAAAAAATCCAGAAGTTTTTAAAGAAAAAGAAATACACTTTTGCGCCATTTTCCGAGTCCCGTAGTATTTTCATTTTTCAAGATCTTGGGCTGTGTGACGGCTTATTTTTTGTGGTTTGAGCTGACGTTACTAATTATAACATTTTAGGGTACATACGCTGTTTTGATTGCCCGTTATTGCATTTTATTGCAATGTGCGGCGACCAAATAAAAGTAATTTTGGCGTTTTGCCTTTTTTTCGTTATGCAGTTTACAGATGTGATTGATTTTATATTGTGATAAATCGGGCATTTCAGAATGTGGCAATACCAAATACAGAATTTTTCGCTTTATAAGACGCACCTGACAATAAGACGGACCTCCAAATTTGGTGATGGAAAAGAGAAAAAAAAAACTTTTAATGTTAAATGGGGTTCGTCTTATAATTCTAGTACGTGGGCCCCCCATGCTGGATATGACCCCCTGTGACGGTACATAGCCCCTAGTAACGGTACATAGCCCCCATGGTACATAGCCTCCAGTGATGGTACATAGCCCTCTATCCTGCATATGCCCCCTTCCCCAGTGATGGTACATAGCCCCTCATCCTGGCTATGGCCCCCCATCCTGAACTTACTCCCATTCTGCTCTCACCCCCTCCATATGCCCCCCCCACGTCCTGCACTTACCCCCTGTTCTGCTCTCACCTGCTCCATATGGCCCCTCATCTTGCACTTACCCCCTCCATATTCCCCCCATGTCTTGCACTCATCCCCCGTTCTGCTCCTACCCCATTCATATGGCCCCCTCTCCTGCACTTACCCCCATTTTGCTTTCACCCCCTCCATATGGCCCCCCCATCCTGCACTTACCCCCATTCTTCACTCACCCCCTCCATATGCCTTCCATGTCCTGCACTACCCCCTCCATATGCCCCCCCACCTAATACACCCAGCTGCTCCATTATGTAGATGGCCCCTTGTCCTGCACTCACCCCATCACTTATATGCCCCCATGCTGGCCCGCAGCAAGTAGGTTAAAAAAAGCTTCTTACTTACCCTCCGACGATCTGTGTTCACAGTGTCGCCGCTGTCTCCCGGTCTCCACGCTGCTGTTTGGTATCTGATCATGTGATCAGGCACACAGCAATGACATCATCACTGTGGGCCTGATCACATGATTGGAAGACGCCGAGCAGCTGATTGGGTTGTGACGTCACCGCAGGTCCTATAAGCACCCGGTCCTTGCTGGAGGCAGCGGTGGATCGCGGACAGGTGAGCCTACAGATTTTTTTTGTTTTAACGCTTTCTTTTACTATATTTCACTTCCACAATGTATATTATACATTGTGGAAGTGAAAGTACCCCGCTGTGTCCGTATCCACGATAATCACAGACCCGGACACAGAATAGGTCACCCGCTGTGGTGTCCTTTCCTGTCCATGGGGTTCTACAAAAAGTAGGATCCCACGGACAGGAAAAAATATGCAATGTGAAAGCAGCCTTAGAGCACAATCTCGGCACTATGTGTTTGCAATTGTCACTCTCCAACATCCATTGTGTGTTAATTTCTGGAAATTACTTGTGGAGTCAATATAGTCACTACTCCTATATACTAGTGCATCTCAATGAATTAGTATATCATCAAAAAGTTAATTTATTTCAATACAAAAAGTGTAATGCATATTCTATATAGAGTCATTACACACAGAGTGATCTATTTCAAGTGTTTATATCTGTAAATGTTGATGATTATGGCTTACAGATAATGAAAACCCAAAGGTCATTACTTCACAAAATTAAAGTAGGGAGGGTGAAGGGTTAAAAACCGTGCTGCCGTAATCCACAAGACATCAAAGGGTGAATAGAATATTGATTTATTGGTCAATGTGTTTCAGGGCTCCCGCAAATGCCCTGAAACATGGCTGGATCGCCGCCGACATCGCTCTGGCGATGTCACACGGCGCGATCCAGCCTTATCGCAGGTTGACAGGTTTACGGTTCTTCCCGTAAACCTGTCAACCTGCGACCAGCGATAAAACGCGGTCGCGCCGCTCGTTTACACAGTGCGAGGTCGCTAGCGACATCGCTGATAAGTTACTTTTTCGGCGATGTCGCTAGCGACGTCGCCAGGTGTGACGGCACCTTAAGGGTTACCATCTTCTAACTCTCTTCTACAGAACGATTTTCAATGTCCATTGTCCAAAGTATTTGAACAGTTTTGTATAAGTAAGGATATGATGGTCTAGCGAGGTATTGAATGGTGATCACATGATTGAAATATGGCCAGACTACATAGCTGATAACAAAGATACAGCCAGTGTCAGGATTCTGTTGTCTTTCTTCAGATCGACCACAAGTCAATTATTATTATGCTATTATTCTTTTTCATAACAGTGCTGAATTTGTTGTGTTTTGGCAATATCACTTTACTAAGATGGTCGAGGTTGAACCTGTTGCAGCCAACTTGTTTCCTTTGGGCCTACTTATAGCCACATGGAGCTCTCATTCATTGCTTGAGTATTGTGTTTTGTCTTTAGTCTAGTTCTAGTCTTCAGCTCCAGACAACTCCTTTACCCAGACTGTTATACTCTTCTCTTTAGTTCCTATGATGGCAATTCCAAAAACTTCAACTACCACTTTCTGTTCCCTAATAGTACTCCTCCAGCTCTTGGATTGCATCTGCGCTCTACCAGTGTCATGACAGCCAATGACCAACCACGGGAACAAAAGAAAGAAAGAAAGGAATGACACTCACCAGTCTTGACGTTTTTATTTCGATATATAAACAAGTTCATAGTCGGCAATGAGGCATAGGAAGGGGAATGAGGTGATGAGGGTGTGCAGGGAGCACAGGACTATGGCGCCGTTTCACACCGCACAGGTGCATCAACGGGTCAACCAACCCTATGCCTCATTGACAACTATGAATTTGTCTCTGTGATATAGGAAAATAAAAACTTCCAAGACTGGTGATTGCCATTCCTTTCTTCTTTTCCCGTGGTTGGACTTCTTGTTGCTCATGGCTGGAGCGTTCACCGTATGTCCCGGGTCCCGGAGAGTCTGATTATTGGCAGAGTGGCTGCTGGTGAGTTGTACATGGCTTTTCTTTTACATTGTTACAGCCAATGACTGAGAATAAAGTGACTTCCCTGAAATTAGTAGTTACTACTCACCTGAGTAGCCATATGTAGGAACCTTGTCTTTACACCACTCATCACCCCTCACATATGTCTCTGTAGTATTAATATCGGTCAGATCTTCACCCTGAAACAAAGATTGTAAAAGTCACAGACAGATGGAGAAGTCCCATCTATGATCAGCTGTAATCTGCCATCTCCACCGTTCTCATTACACAAGTATAAAACATAGAATACTGGAGGATAAAACAAGACTGAGCACAAGACCTTCACAGCCGTCTACACATCATAGGGAGATCTCATCACACCTTCTCTCCATCTACCTGATGATCCGGAGGAACATCGGGATCTTCTTGTTTACAGTCCTGTGGGAGAAGAGGACGGGGACATCTCTCTGGTGTTGTCCTCTTACTGGATAGACCTGGAAAAGACACATACAGGGACTGAATTCATTCTTTACATACAGATAATTATAGGCCGTGTGTATTTAGTCCTGTCTATTACCTGGTGATGTGAGGGGCTGGGGAACCTCCATCATGACTATGTCCTTGTACAGATCTTTGTGTCCTTCTAAATACTCCCACTCCTCCATGGAGAAATAGACGGTGACGTCCTGACACCTTATAGGAACCTGACACATACAATGATACCATTGTCATCACCCCCCGATCCCTTCATAGCGTTACTGTATAATGTCCCAGCAGCAGCAGCAGCATTCCCAGCAGTGTCACCTCTCCAGTCAGCAGCTCAATCATCTTGTAGGTGAGTTGTAGGATCTTCTGGTCATTGATGTCCTCATGTATCAGGGGGTGAGGTGGAGGCCCCGTGATTGGGCTCAGGGCTCTTCCCTCAGACACAGGGTCCTGACAGCACAGATCACTAGAGCTCTTCACTACTGTGTAATCCTGGTTATGGAGAGACACATTAATAAATCTCCAGTCTCCAGACATTTCCAGAGTCCTCACCTCTCCAGTTCTGTCATCTGTTATTCTGTCCATAGATAAGAATGATGTCATGTGACATTGTCATCACAATCTCTCACCTCTCCAGTAACAAGGAAGAGGATCTCTAGGGTGAGGTGGAAGATCCTCTCCGCCATCTTGTCCCTGTCCAGATCCATCCTTGATGGTCAATCAGGAGAATTCTCTTGTATAGAAGATGTGAGAGGATCCGATATTGTAGGGACCTGAATGGGGAGAAGATGACGATGTAACATCATAAAGATCCTGTGTAATAATACAATGACTGGAGATAATAAGGGGAAACATATCAGGAGATAGAACGTGTAGAACATAGAGAAATAGAGAGAACATAGAGCTCCACCTGCAGAGCCGCACTCTACATATATGGCTGCTCTGTGCTTACAGGACCTGTGATGATGTCACATGGAGGGGAGGAGTCAGGGGTCACATGATCAGCTCCTCTGGTTGTCATGGTGCTGGATGAGGTGAAGGTTATGTGTGGGGTCAGGAGGGATTTACAGTGTGGATGTAGCAGAGCCGTGTGTGTGCGAGGTGTACGGAGCAGAGCCGTGTGTGTACGAGGTGTACGGAGCAGAGCCGTGTGTGTACGAGGTGTACGGAGCTGAGCCGTATGTACGAGGTGTACGGAGCGGAGCCGCGTGTGTACGAGGTGTACGGAACGGAGCCGTGTGTGTACGAGGTGTACGGAGCGGAGCCGAGTGTGTATGAGGTGTACGGAGCGGAGCGTGTGTGTACGAGGTGTACGGAGCAGAGCTGTGTGTGTACGAGGTGTACGGAGCGGAGCCGCATGTGTACGAGGTGTACGGAGCAGAGCCAAGTGTGTACGAGGTGTACGGAGCAGAGCCGTGTGTGTACGAGGTGTACAGAGCAGAACCGTGTGTGTACGAGGTGTACGGAGCAGAGCCGTGTGTGTACGAGGTGTACGGAGTGGAGCCGTGTGTGTACGAGGTGTACGGAGCAGAGCCATGTGTACGAGGTGTACGGAGCAGAGCCACGTGTGTACAAGGTGTACGGAGCAGAGCCGTGTGTGTACGAGGTGTACGGAGCAGAGCCGTGTGTGTACGAGGTGTACGGAGCAGAGACGTGTGTGTACGAGGTGTACGGAGCAGAGCCGTGTGTGTACGAGGTGTACGGAGCAGAGCCGTGTGTGTACGAGGTGTACGGAGCAGAGCCGTGTGTGTACGAGGTGTACGGAGCAGAGCCGTGTGTGTGCGAGGTGTACGGAGCAGAGCCGTGTGTGTACGAGGTGTACGGAGCGAGCCGTGTGTGTACGAGGTGTACGGAGCAGAGCCGTGTGTGTACGAGGTGTACGGAGCAGAGCCGTGTGTGTACGAGGTGTACGGAGCAGAGCCGTGTGTGTACGAGGTGTACGGAGCGAGCCGTGTGTGTACGAGGTGTACGGAGCGAGCCGTGTGTGTACGAGGTGTATGGAGCAGAGCCGTGTGTGTATGAGGTGTATGGAGCAGAGCCGTGTGTGTACGAGGTGTACGGAGCAGAGCCGTGTGTGTACGAGGTGTACGGAGCGGAGCCGTGTGTGTACGAGGTGTACGGAGCAGAGCCGTTGTGTACGAGGTGTACGGAGCAGAGCCGTGTGTACAGGTGTACGGAGCAGAGCCAGTGTGTACGAGGTGTACGGAGCAGAGCCGTGTGTGTATGAGGTGTACGGAGCGGAGCCGTGTGTGTACGAGGTGTACGGAGCGGAGCCGTGTGTGTACGAGGTGTATGGAGCAGAGCCGTGTGTGTATGAGGTGTACGGAGCGGAGCCGTGTGTGTACGAGGTGTACGGAGCGGAGCCGTGTGTGTACGAGGTGTACGGAGCAGAGCCGTGTGTGTATGAGGTGTATGGAGCAGAGCCGTGTGTGTACGAGGTGTACGGAGCGGAGCCGTGTGTGTACGAGGTGTACGGAGCAGAGCCATGTGTACGAGGTGTACGGAGCAGAGCCACGTGTGTACAAGGTGTACGGAGCAGAGCCGTGTGTGTACGAGGTGTACGGAGCAGAGCCGTGTGTGTATGAGGTGTACGGAGCGGAGCCGTGTGTGTACGAGGTGTACGGAGCGGAGCCGTGTGTGTACGAGGTGTATGGAGCAGAGCCGTGTGTGTACGAGGTGTATGGAGCAGAGCCGTGTGTGTATGAGGTGTATGGAGCAGAGCCGTGTGTGTACGAGGTGTATGGAGCAGAGCCGTGTGTGTACGAGGTGTACAATACATACACATCCTCTTCTGTGTAATGAAATACATATGAAGGCCAGCACATGCCACTGTACACCCCAGCATATATAGGGCCAATGTATGTGACAGCTTCTTGATGACTCTGCAGCTGCAGGATCATCTTCCTGCTTCATCCACATACACCCTATATTCACCTGTAAACTATATGTCTACTTTACCTAGCCACATATTATCATATGTTTACCCGACCCACATATGACATAATGTTGGCGTATCCTGCCATTCATTCAATCTCACTCATCCTGCCCTAATGACCTTCACACAGCACTGTGTATTCAGTCCCCACATATCAGGCCATGTTATTCTTGTGACAAAGAATGATGTTCCTTCAACAGGTGGAGAAAGAAGCCCGGAGCATCCACCAGCCCCTGCGGGAGGACCACCAACACCACCACAGAGCCAACCTGGGTCACCATGAACACCACCGGCAGAAACACCGCCAGATGTGTCCCCTCCGGACCCCACAGGCGGCCAAGAAGGTGTGTGTAATGTCAATATTACTCATATATAGGGTGCACTATATCTGTTTTCTTTTTTTGTTCCCCTTAATTTGTATGTAGGGACCTTTGTTATGGGCTAGCAAATACACATATGCTGATCTGATTACAGATAATCCTCCCCTCGAAGAGGTGGACTGGGCAGTAAGCCCCTCACCATCCCCACCCACCCAAATGGTGGATCTACAGCCCAGCGGTGAACCTAACCTCTCTGCTGCCTGAGGCGAACTGCAAAACGGCGCCCCCCCCTCCCCCACTAGTAATTTTTTTTTATTCGGTAGAATCAAATTTGGTTCATACAGATCTATATCTATCCTGTAAAAAGGATGTCAGCGCCATCACACGCACATACAAGAACCACACAGGAGAATCCAGAACAAAGATCATTAATGGCAATGTTAGGCTTGGCACAAGCTACAGACACACAATAATTGCGGCAGAGTGGGGTCTTGTAGGAAGACACAGTCCTGCATCCTTATAGCACAGGAGGCAGCACTGATTGCCAACCTATTATCTCTGGCACATGCCTACAATACTCTGGGCAGCTCCAATGTGGCCACTGCCTGGCACTGACTAGTCAGGACATATCCACCATGCTGCATCGTCCACACACCACATGCAATGACCTGCAGTCTGAACATCAACAAGCCGCCAATGCACTAAGCTGGTAAAATGGCGCGTCTTGGTCAACAGACCACGCCTCCTACCGAAACACTTAGCCAATCACAAGAGGCGCACATGGGGCTGTCCGGAGATAATAGCAGATAATGGCCCGTCCAATTGGGTTGAGCAAAGGATGTGGGAGCAGGAAGGGGGACGAGCGCCACCAACCAACCGCCGCTTGGGAAAAACATGGCTGGATGCCTGTATGTACCAAGGGCGACACTGGTGTGTAAGTTATGGCCAATCAGTCCTGCAGCAGAGATGCATGTGAAAGTGACAATGCATCCTGCACTAGGAGAGAACATAGAATTCAATGAGCCCTTCCCCCCCAAAAAAAAATAATATTTGGCTGGGTCACATAGGTACATATCTCACAACTTTGCAGCCCTTACAAAGTAATTCTCCCATTGAAACCTCTAGATTCCCCTTACATTACCCCCATAACATATGCTGCCATCAAAAGTGCCCCACAAGCACCGTATGATGTCTCCGCCCCCCCTGTCAGTGAATTTCTCCACATGCACAGTATGATGGCCCTACTGTACCTCCCTCAACTACTCCAGCACAGTATGACCCCCAATTTTCACCCACACATAGCTATCCATACAGTATAATGGACCTACAGTAAATACAGCATGATGGCGCTTACACCTCTTCAAACTGTATAAAGGTCCCCAACACAGCCCTCAAATAGTACTCCATCAAGAACAACAGGTTTCCCTACAACCTTCCAAGTGTTATCATGTCGCCCACAGAGCCCTCCAAATATTATATTGGCCTCCATATAGCAGAATTAGCTCTACATAGTCCTCCATATAGTATAATGCACAGCACCCCACAGTCCTATATTATAATACACTGCACCCCTTTCTGGGCTCATATATACTAGCTGGCGACCCGATTCTAAAGAATCGGGTGTTCTAGAATCCATATACAGTTTATTTAGTAAGAATTAACAATAATGCAATTAAGACATGATATCTATCCATCAACTACCTATGTTTGTATGATGAATGTTATTTTTGAAAATGTCATTGTTCTGTGGTAAGGCTCTTAGTACACCTACTGGCTAATAATTGTGTATCAATTCAGTAGCTTCATTTCAGATATCAATATTCATAGTCTACGTATCCGCCAGTTTGTGTTTGCCCACCAACCACGGCAAGGTGGCCTTACATCTGATGGGGCCCTACTCTACCTTATTTCGATTTCTTAACACTTTGACACCTTTCACATCAGCTTTTTTCTGCTATTTGCAGAAGATGGGGATGAAAAAAGTAGAATGTCTGCACTTGCCAGCTAAGGGCCTACCTGCGGCACACTTGCAGCAAGTCCCATGCAATGTATATGGAACTTGCGGTTAACTTGCTGTAAATGCGGGAAACGTGGTTTCGGCAGCTGCACCAAATGCAGTCGCTAAAAAACCGCTGGTAACTGCGATTTTGGGGCCGAAACTGCCGTAACCATGTGTGCTGCACCTGCCGCAAGTGAACCACAAATTCCATATACATTGCATGCAACTAACGGCAAGTGTGCCGTAGGTCAGTCCTTAGGCAGCAAGTGCAGAAATTGTGTTTTTTCCACCAAAACTTCAACAAATAGCAGAAAAATGCTGATGTGAAAGCTAAATCTCTATTTTTGTATTTATGTATTTACCTATCTATCTATGTGTACAGAACACACCTTGAGATGGAGATGTGTGTGAACAGCCATCCCGCCCGTCTCTTAGCTGTTCACAAAAACCCCTCCCTGTATAAAAAGAGAAGCAAATTTCTCAGCAGCTCTACTGCTGGAGCTTAACATACGGGTTGATATCACCAAATAAAGAAATTTGGATGATACACATCTACCATTGTCTACATAATGTGTGTTCAAGTTGGTTGCTATATCTATACTATAAAATATGTAAATTAATGAATTAATAGTATATAACGACTACGTATGTTATATACCTATTTTCTATATAAGTAGTTGAAATCTATCTATAGCTAAACTAATTTTTTTGTGTTTCTTTGCTTTTTCTTTTGCTATATATGTATGGCTAAACTAATTTTTTTGTATTTTTTTTTTTAAACTGACTATTTATATGACTAAACTAACTTTAAAATAAAATATTTTTATAAACAATATTTCGTGTAAATACTTTTGTACTTTCAGGGATTAATTTCCCTTGAACAGGTGTATCCACCACTTTCACCCTAACATTGCAGCGTTGCCTCGCTCTTGAAAATGCTACATATAATTGACCATGGCCAAATACTGGTTCTGGTAGAAAAATACCAACTCTATTAAGTGTTTGCCCTTGAGATTTGTTAATGGTCATGGCAAATGCTGGCTTGACAGGAAACTGTCGGCGTCTTAATTTAAAAGGCAATCCAGTCTCTGATGGACACAAATCAATTCGTGGAATGAAGACAATCTATCGCATCATCAAGAACTTCAAGGAGAGAGCTTCCATTGTTGTCAAAAAGGCTCCAGGGCGCCCAAGAAAGACCAGCAAGCGTCAGGACCGTATCTTAAAACTGTTTCAGCTGCGGGATGGGACTACCAGCAGTGCGGAGCTTGCTCAGGAATGGCAGCAGGCTGGTGTGAGTGCTTCTGCACACACTGTGAGCCGGAGACTCTTTGAGCAAGGCCTGGTTTCAAGGAGGGCAGCAAAGAAGCCACTTCTCTCCAGAAAAAACATCAGGGACCGACTGATATTCTGCAAAAGGTACAGGGAATGGACTGCTGAGGACTGGGGGTAAGGTACAGGGAGTGGACTGCAGAGGACTGGGGGTAAGGTACAGGGAGTGGACTGCTGTGGACTGCTGAGGACTGGGGAAAAGGTACAGGGAGTGGACTGCTGAGGACTGGGGGAAAGGTACAGGGAGTGGACTGCTGAGGACTGGGGGAAAGGTACAGGGAGTGGACTGCTGAGGACTGGGGGAAAGGTACAGGGAGTGGACTGCTGAGGACTGGGGGAAAGGTACAGGGAGTGGACTGCTGAGGACTGGGGGAAAGGTACAGGGAGTGGACTGCTGAGGACTGGGGGAAGGTACAGGGAGTGGACTGCTGAGGACTGAGGGAAGGTACAGGGAGTGGACTGCTGAGGACTGGGGGAAAGGTACAGGGAGTGGACTGCTGAGGACTGGGGGAAAGGTACAGGGAGTGGACTGCTGAGGACTGGAGGAAAAGTACAGGGAGTAACTGCTGAGGACTGGGAGAAAGGTACAGGGAGTGGACTGCTGAGGACTGGGGGAAAGGTCCAGGGAGTGGACTGCTGAGGACTGGGGGAAAGGTACAGGGAGTGGACTGCTGAGGACTGGGGGAAAGGTACAGGGAGTGGACTGCTGAGGACTGGGGGAAAGGTACAGGGAGTGGACTGCTGAGGACTGTGGGAAAGGTGCAGGGAGTGGACTGCTGAGGACTGGGGGAAAGGTACAGGGAGTGGACTGCTGAGGACTGTGGGAAAGGTGCAGGGAGTGGACTGCTGAGGACTGGGGGAAAGGTGCAGGGAGTGGACTGCTGAGGACTGGGGGAAAGGACAGGGAGTGAACTGCTGAGGACTGGGGGAAAAGTACAGGGAGTGGACTGCTGAGGACTGGGGGAAAGGTACAGGGAGTGGACTGCTGAGGACTGGGGGAAAGGTACAGGGAGTGGACTGCTGAGGACTGGGGGAAAGGTACAGGGAGTGGACTGCTGAGGACTGGGGGAAAGGTACAGGGAGTGGACTGCTGAGGACTGGGGGAAAGTCATTTTCTCTGATGAATCCCCTTTTCGATTGTTTGGGACATCTGGAAAACAGCTTATTCGGAGAAGAAGAGGTGAGCGCTACCACCAGTCTTGTCTCATGCCAACTGTAAAGCATCCTGAAACCATTCATGTGTGGGGTTGCTTCTCAGCCAAGGGAATCGGCTCACTCAAAGTCTTGCCTAAAAACACAGCCATGAATAAAGAATGGTACCAGAATGTCCTCCAACAGCAACTTCTCCCAACCGTCCAAGAGCAGTTTGGCGCCCAACAATGCCTTTTCCAGCATGATGGAGCACCTTGCCATAAAGCAAAGGTGATAACTAAATGACTCAGGGAACAAAACATAGAGATTTTGGGTCCATGGCCTGGAAACTCCCCAGATCTTAATCCCATTGAGAACTTGTGGTCAATCATCAAGAGACGGGTGGACAAACAAAAACCAACAATTCTGCCAAAATGCAAGCATTGATTATGCAAGAATGGAGGAATGGAAGAATGGAGGAATGGAAGAATGGAAGAATGGACGGCTATCAGTCAGGATTTGCTCCAGAAGATGATTGACAGCAGCCAGGGAGAATTGCAGAGTCCTGAAGAAGAAGGGGCAACACTGCAAATATTCACTTGCTGCATTAACTCATTCTAACTGTCAATAGAACCTTTTGGTATCATAATATGATTGCAATTATATTTCTGTATGTGATAGAAACATCAGACAAACACAAATTAAAACCAGAGGGCAGCAGATCATGTGAAAATATCATTTTGGTGTCATTCTCAAAACTTTTGGCCATGACTGTATATACACATATGTTATAAGCCCTCATATAGATTTCTATACACAGCATAAAACCCCACATAGCCCTCATATACAGTATATGCCCTCAAAATGCCGAGGTCACTTTAGTACGGCATTCGCGTCTTGCTCATTCACTAGTCATTCCAAATTAAGACTATGAACATATGGTACCACTATAAGAATAAATCAGACTGAGATCTGTTTCAAACTTATATTATGTTCATCAAGTAACTACAATGGCAACATCACAGCAACAACCCCTACATTTCCGGATACACTACATTTTATAATCCATGGAATGGGCGTACATAATCAGAGAGCAAGGTGGGATTATGTGAAAAGTCAGGTGGGTTTAAGCTAATGTCTATGAGTATATTGGCTAGTTTAATGAGTCCTTTGTCTTCTTTCTTGTATTGACGCCTCCTGGCCGGGTGTCATCCTCAAGCTGGTAGCTGGTAACATGCAAGGTCATTCCACATTCCATCCTTGATACTCCTTTCAATGCAGGCCTCATCCTGGCACCTTATCTGTCTGTTTCCCATTCATCCCACGTCCTTTGTCCAGATGGATCTACACAGCTTCTGCAAAACTCAACTTAAACCATAAAATAGTCAAGAACAGCAAGGGGGTTGGGAATACAGAGTAGAAAGCGAGAAATGAAACTCAGAGAGATAAACAAGCAGAGATATATAAAATATATGGAAGAAAATAGACAAAATGGAGGCAGAAAGGAAACCAGTATAGTCAGGAAAGCAGTTGAAGGAAATACTGACAGAAAGAGGGAAAAACATATAGAGAAACTATGAAAGAGAGAGCGAGAAGAGAACAACTCTTATCTGTTAATATACATATTAATTGATATAGAAAAACTTAATATTTTATCCAGAATATTAGTACTTTGGTTATATTTGTGATATTAACATATAATATGATCTCTAATAGCTAATATTGATAAGGAAATATAATAATTTCCCCCACAATCCCCCCTAAATATTAATTTTTCTATTTACAACTCCTCCTAATGTTTCCCTAGAGAACTCAGGAACCTCTGAGACTGTCCATGTGATGGGAAAAAGGGAAAGGGATTTCTTCATCCAAGCATCTCAGAGACCCTTTCCTTGTGAAAGGTCCCCAGACACCTGAATCCTACTCTAGCCTCACATGGAGTTCTCCCACTGTCCCTTAACTCAAATCCCTCAACTGGGTGTGATAATAGGGGAGATTTTTAGACTGTCTAAGGGATATACCTTTAGGCATTTCCTCTAATTCAACGTCTCCCTCAGCAGATGCACCAGCCTATAAATATCAGTTGAAACCATCTTTGCAGTAACCTTTCTATACAAGGGAATCACACAGCAGAGTATTATGCATCTTAGTAATTTTCCTGAGGGCTATCATGGTTTTCCCATTTTCCCCTGAATTTTGTGGGATATATATATATACAGCATTCCTCCTCTTTCACCATTCCACAGACCCCGCCCTTCTCAGCTAGGAGAATATCAAGGGCCAATCTGTAGCATCATTCTAGTATTGGGGCCTAATTCCTCAACTATACCCTGGAAAGCATCACGGCTATAATTGACAAACCTTTGCTCACTGTAATAGATGTAATTAATCCAATCAACGTTCTTATTGATCTGTACCTGTGGAATTAAAGAAGCAAATCCAACATATACCTGATTTTGGGCCTTAAACTGGTCAGGCACCCCCCTTGGCACACCAATAGCATCAATGTATACCTGAGGGTCTTCCTTATAGCCCATGTGGAGTTGATCAATGCTTCTCCTTCTCTTGATGGTCTCACTGGAAGGCTCTGGGTCCCATGGTAAAATTTTGAACTGCATAGCTAATTTAACCAGGGTGCACTGACCGGTCCAGGCATTGGGCAACCTGGATCGGAGCATACCATCTCCACACAACCAGTAAATATCATACATATATCGTACATGTTGGTTAAGTAATTCTGTACTTACGGAGCTGTTTTCATTACAAAATCCCAATTTAAAGGTTCCTACTAACGAAAACCTCAAAACATATTAGAAACAGCCTGAGGAATTGTGTATCAGATTTACACTATTAGTAACATATAACCTTAAAAATACAAGACTCATTCTCCCTTGAACACTTTATCATATACCACTATCATTATGGAGGGTATACAAAGGATATGAACTTCTTAAATATCTGCAAATAAGCACAGTTATCCACAAGAGAAAAGAGATACACAACAAAATCATACAAGAACCATGTCATGTACTCCTGTACTTACTTATTCTAAAAACATTTTAACTAGAGTATGTTTGACATTCTATAATACCTTGGATAGGAAAAAGAGATTTACACATATTGGGACAATCTTTATACAGTTTTCTTGGTTTCCTTGTCCGCTCACTATTTGCAATTTCCAAACCCATGGAGCGACTGCCGCTCGAAGCCCGTACCTTTCTGAGTTGTGTTGTGCGCAAAAATAATGCAGAATAGTATACACAGCTTACCTGTACCAGGAGCGAACTAGGAGGTACTCACCTGATCTCATCCGTGACCTATTTTGAGGCGTAAAGTGAGGCCAAGCAGAGACCAGTCTAACCTTTGCTGATAAAAGACATCATGGCCTGCCCTGTCCCCTCTCACGACTCCTAGTTTAACACTGTTAGTGGTTCGGTCAGTCCCTATAAGGCAGTCGACTATAGAGAGGGCTCAGGCCGCCAGACGCAATCTGGCTGGGATGGGGCAACCACCCACCACTACCTTTCCTACCTTTGTTGTAGCTTGCCTTCTACCTCCGAGAGGACAGGACACCTGTGGTGATCGTCAGTATGATTATACCATCCTAGACTGATAACATGGTGTTTACCTCACCGTGATTTACCAATACTGCATTTAGTAGGCTTACAGTATTGTTAAGGAATTCTTCAACCGGAAATCGCTCCATTCGCTCAGAAAGTGCAAGTCAGAACCAAATATTCTGATTACCTCATGTGAGGATCCTACCATTATCCAGCATAAAATCTCTTTGGTCTATAAACATATCTGTAATAAAAAACTTAAAGAAATTTGTATTAATTTCAGAGATCAGAAAATTCTTATTCAACAATATAATTGCAACTTTCTACTAGTTAATTTATTATATTTTTATATATATATATATAATATATATATGGGCGCTATATATCAGAGCAGACATATATAACATCACCTTTAATTCAAAATTCCTGCTATCCGCATTTTCTCCAGAAAGCTCCTTACCCCTCCCATATAAGGAAAAATAACGGACTACAAAAAATATTCTCACATAGTAAAGAACAAAGACTGCTCTAATAGAAAGAATTTAAGGAGGTGTGGGGGAGTGGTTCACTCCCTTCCATATTTTCAAACTCTTCAGCCTTGATAAACCCACAAGATGTCCACAATTCTGATAAAGGACCTAACTACTTTCTTCTTTCTTGTCTTCCCACCCCCACTTTTTTTTTTTTTTTTTTTTTAAACTATACTTTCTGTTGCTTCTCTCATCAAACTTGCTAATTTCCATCTCTAACATCTCACATTGACTCAATTGAGTGTCCCCTTAAAATACAATCTATATTCCTGCTTATTGACATACCTTATACATTCTGGATCTATTAACTTAACAATAACTTCATCACATTGTAGTTAGATTTTCCTGTCTAGTACCACCTCCCCACAGCGTCAATATATATATTATTTCCCCTTGGCCGCTCAGTATATTAATCTTCCCTCTAGATAGCTTAATTTTTTAAAACACACAACAACCATAAATGAGGGAAAGTTTCCCCCTGCCATAACTACATCTCTAGCTAAATTATCCCTGTGCTGCAGGTGGCTATTGACAACATTCACTCATATAAATCAATAAAAATCTGATTACTATTATTGTATTCAATATTAGGCATTATTATTAATATCAAACTATCATAAATATGAAAAATCTGTCTTTGCCATTCAGGATTCTTGGAAAGACGGATAAAATTCCAGTCTGCATGTCACAGTGTGCAGATTCCACCCTTCACTCGGCCCTTTGCCTTGTGCTACACAGACAGCTTCTACAAGATTACGCACATACAGCTGCTTAGATAAGGAATTCAATAGAAAAAAAGAAATCCTTCTCTTTCAAACAGAGCTCACAAATTTAATTAACTGTTTCATACTTGTAGCTATATACAACTAACAATTCTAGCCATTATCTGAGACCCCGTGGCTTATTTAATTAACTCTTCATTTACTCTTATAACTTCAAGAGCTTTCCATGACAGGAAGAGTAGTAAACTATATTGATAGACGGACCGTGAATAGAGTGTAGTGGCAGTCGGTGTGACTTCAATAAACAGAATAATCTCCACAAGATTATATACACCTTATTCTAATTTACTTCAACCATTCTGAAACTAGGAACTGCTTTAAGAAAAATCTTAGGGAGACGTGGGGGTAGTTTATTCCTCACTACAATATATTGACCTTGAGCTACAAGCTAATGCCTACGAAGCAGCTCACCTCCTCCCCTCCCTCTGGCTCCAGAAAAACTTTAGTTATTCATCTAAGGAAAGAACCTCAATATTATGGAAAACTGCTAAGCATGTAAAAAGGAACGCAGCCTCGCGCCCAGCCCCTCCCAGAGCTGAAAACACAGGAGTACAAGCAGAATCATACAGATAGCAGACATACAAAACAATGAAATGTCTCTTGGACATTACAAACCTCACTTAACCCTTTCTACTAGGCTAAAAACATTTTATTTAACCTAAGGCATTTTCTGCATCTGAACACACTGCATATAGCCTAGTTAAATCCAAATCTGATATAATAATTATTTCTGCACAGCATTTTGTAGGACGGTTAAGTAAGCACAGGCTAGCCTGAACTTCATACATGGGAGGGGATTTGAGGAGCCTGTATCAGGTCCGGCGGCTGCAGCAGAGCATTAGAGATCAAGCTGGATGGTACCGGAAAAAGAGATGGGGGAGGGGGAAAGGGGGCTCAGTCATCATCATCATCCTATAAATCAGTGGGACCTATGGCTTGGCTTCTCGCCCACAGTGTCGCCTGGAAGGCTGGAGTGGCCACAAACAGGACACACCCACACATCCGAGGACCTCATATCGCCGCCATTATAGGGTGGTGGCTGGGATGGCGTACTCAATAACAATGGCGTGGCGGCCATTTTACACTGTATAAAATTATTGTTAGGAAGCAACTTATAATCAAACACAGGTTCTGCATCATCATTTCCTCCTTCTCCATCAACTTCTCTCCATTCTTCACTTTTCAGACTATGTGCAACCCGTAAATAAACTTGTGCTTGATCTAGCAACCCTCTGTCTTTCAACTTGCCTTTTTTTTTTCTCTGGATAGAATCATTTCACATGGAGGGCTGTAACCTCCCTGACAAAGACAATCCTGCGTGCTTGTACAACCTGTCCACATTCTTAACAGCCTGCTTGCCTTCCCGTGATTCCACTAACGTCTTTGCCTCTTCTATATCCTTATCCAGCTTATGAGGGACGGTCTTCTTCTGCACTACAAGACGCAACATGACTCAATACTACGTCCCAACTGCAGCTCAGAACGCTAACAACAGTAAACAACACTGGGTCCCCACCGTCTGGAGTCTCGGCTTCCACGTACGGTGATACCTTTACCTAAGGAACACGGAGCCCAAGCGACCACGTGTTCTAGTTTGCTCTTTCCCAAGGGGCGGAACCCAAGTTCCACGTACCTTTCCCTGCGGCTTGAGGAGCTCCAACTCAACTCAACCCAGATCAACTTCAATGAGTATACAGTACTTAGTACTACGTACTCCCAGCTCTACCGAGTGTGCCGCTCAACTGCCACACACCCTCCCCTTAAAGCACGGAGCCCCAACTCCACGTGCTCGAGTGAATACCAGGCTTGTCGCCTCTGTATTCAGTCTAGTGATACGGAGCTCCAACTCAACATACCACTGCACACAGAATCCAAATTCCACGTGCAGACAAATACAAAGCCTATTGTCTCTAAACTTGTCTTTGATGCCTAAGCACAGAGCCACAACTCCATGTGCTTCCCAACGCTGGGTCTATGGACACCGCGTTCTGCCAACTAACTCACAAGTGCAGAGCTCCAACTCCATACACTGTATTATCACCCGGCACAGAGCTCCAACTCAATGTACCTCCGAACACAGAATCTGCTGATTCCGTATCCCGTTCTTCCTACGAAGCATAGAGCCAATTGGCTCCACGCTCCGTCTCCGATCCAAGAAGTGAGGAGCCACAACTCAACAACACTTCTGAGGTGCGGAGCCCCTACTCAACAACACCCCTGAGTCATAAAAGCCAGCCGGCTCTTATGCTCCCCTAACACTGAGACCCAGTGCTTACAGATTACTTTGCTACGGTATTTCAGTTCAGAAGAAATTCTCCTTCACTATTACATCACAGAGGTTGCGTCTCCTTTCACTTTCATTACACCGTCCTCCAGCACACATGCCTATCAAGTCTCACTATACGTTTCAATGCACAATAACAGTCACGGGAAGGGTTAACAGCTACAGAATGTTAATGACCAGTGGAGGAGACGTGGTGAAAACACAGACACGCGCAGAAGGCTGCGTGACTCAATGCTGCTGGTTCAGACGTGATGCTGGGTCAAACACGGTCTCACCACACGACCGCTTGCCCCCCGTACCCACTAGACACCCACAGAACAATCTATAACGACTGAGACATGAGGAAGGGTCAGCACATATGAATGTGTCTTTCCACTTACCTCGTGCTCTGGAGGGTGATCAATCCTCGTCAGTCGTCACAGATCGTCCACAGATATCCACGCGTAGGTCCGGAGAGCCGTGGACCACAGATCACGCCCCACGTGCTGGGCGCCAAAAATGCCGAGGTCACTTTAGTACGGCATTCGCGTCTTGCTCATTCACTAGTCATTCCAAATTAAGACTATGAACATATGGTACCACTATAAGAATAAATCAGACTGAGATCTGTTTCAAACTTATATTATGTTCATCAAGTAACTACAATGGCAACATCACAGCAACAACCCCTACATTTCCGGATACACTACATTTTATAATCCATGGAATGGGCGTACATAATCAGAGAGCAAGGTGGGATTATGTGAAAAGTCAGGTGGGTTTAAGCTAATGTCTATGAGTATATTGGCTAGTTTAATGAGTCCTTTGTCTTCTTTCTTGTATTCACGCCTCCTGGTCGGGTGTCATCCTCAAGCTGGTAGCTGGTAACATGCAAGGTCATTCCACATTCCATCCTTGATACTCCTTTCAATGCAGGCCTCATCCTGGCACCTTATCTGTCTGTTTCCCATTCATCCCACGTCCTTTGTCCAGATGGATCTACACAGCTTCTGCAAAACTCAACTTAAACCATAAAATAGTCAAGAACAGCAAGGGGGTTGGGGATACAGAGTAGAAAGCGAGAAATGAAACTCAGAGAGATAAACAAGCAGAGACATATAAAATATATGGAAGAAAATAGACAAAATGGAGGCAGAAAGGAAACCAGTATAGTCAGGAAAGCAGTTGAAGGAGATACTGACAGAAAGAGGGGAAAAACATAGAGAAACTATGAAAGGGAGAGAGAGAAGAGAACAACTCTTATCTGTTAATATACATATTAATTGATATAGAAAAACTTAATATTTTATCCAGAATATTAGTACTTTGGTTATATTTGTGATATTAACATATAATATGATCTCTAATAGCTACATATTGATAAGGAAATATAATAATTTCCCCCACAATACAACCACGTATATATAGTATAAACCCCAACATGGCTCCCTATATTCAGTTTGAGCCCAGAAATATAAAAAAACAACAACACGTCCCCACAACACATACTCACCTCCCTCCCGTCTGCTCTTGTCCCCGGGATCCACTTTTTGTAAGCTGGTGTGTACATGCTGGTGTGCGCTGACTGATGATGCCACATTGCAGGAGAGGTGATGGGAGCGTGCCTAGAGCTGCGCTGCTATTCTGTATTGCAGTGTAGTTGCAGGAAACCTCCCTGCCTGGAGATGCCATTGGCAGCGCACATCATGGCGGCGCACATCATGGCAGCACACATCATGGCAGCACACATCATGGCAGCACACATCATGGCGGCGCACATCATAGCGGTATACATAATGGCGGCACACATATCCAGGCAGAGAGGAATCTACAATGCAATACAGAATAGCAGCGCAGCTCTAGGCGAGCTCCAGATTATAATAAGAGTGATCGGGCTATGTGCCCCCAGGAGCCTCAAGCGGCAGCACAGACTACTCTCATTATAATTCTTTTATGTAAGGAGGTGCAGCCACCAGTCACATATGTAGTGATACCACTAAAAAACATCATTCAACTTCCTAATGGCTGATAACAGAGAGCAGATGACAACTCCCTGTAAGTCCAGGGTGCAGAGCAGCTGCCAGGAGCAGTGTGTGTCAGCAGGACAGGAGCCTAGATCTGCTGGTCCATGAGTGCGCCCTGTTTACAGCACTGGGTGCTGGCGAGCACTGTGACTTCACCTGTCTGCAGTAAAGTTTCCTGCAGGTTCTCCACCTCATCACTGCTGTTCCAAGTAAGCCATGATGGAGCCAGTGCTGCGGGCAAAAATTGGCGTCGCCCCAATTCCACCTTGGCGGCACTCACAACTTCAAGGGTGCACGCCTGATAGTAGTATGAAGGCTGACGTATGCAGCCATTAAATGTCACTGCTATGTGCTGCGTGCTGACGTCACCACAAGGTGCATAGCTATGACATTCAATGGCCCAAAAGCTGGTGGCCATTTTTAATGCCACATATATGCCAGCCTCTAACAGGCCCCTGGTCGATGTGATGACCGCAGTTAATTGCGGGCCCCACTATATCAAGCACAGGGGTCCACAGAGGACCTGGAGCTCACTAGGGTATTAACGTACCTGGTGTCCCACTAGGCCAGTCTGACCCTAGGTCTGTGTATAGCGCATGTCACCATCAGGCTGCTCTGCACACTATCTGTGGACATGTGACACTTTCCTTAGGTCACAATGTGGCGCCCCTGCGGTCTGGTCGCCACAGAAGGGTACTGCACACAATCCACGGGTGCAGTATTCCCGTCTGCAGTGACCAGGGTTGGTAAGTCCAGTCACCCACAAACACACCCGGTCCCAGGGATAGCGGGTGAACCCAGGTAGTGGGAAGGCTCAGGCAGCCCGTGGGATGACAGGGGGAGAAAGGTAGTGGGTGGGAAGTGAGCATGAAGCGGTCAGGGAAAGGACAAAACACCGCGGGAAGTGGGTAGCAGTTATGAAGGTCAGCGAATGAGAGAGGACGGAGAGAAAGGACCTGGAGGACTTGAGCAGAGATTAGGCTCGTCCCGATTCCCAAGGCCAGAGACCGCGAAGAGACAGAGGGAGCCCTAGGGGCGCAGGCAGTAAGCGATCCTCCCTTGCGCCCAAGTCTCCAGTGAAGCGAAGGGGCAGGGCAAGCACCAGGACCCTGAAGGTGGCGAGAAGACTCCAAGCTCCAACCACAGAGGCGGTGGCCACGAGGTCCAGAGGAGCTGTGGCCAACGCCCGACACATCCGCCGAGAAGGCAGCTGTATTAGGGTCAGGGGACACAGCTGGTCGCCTGACAAGGCCTGTGGCTGCTGGATTGGAGCTCTGTGCGCGGAGGCGCGAGCAGGAAGGACAGCAGCCTACCCGCACCGCCTATGTACTTGAACTGTGACCTGTAGTACGTGCAGAGAAAACTGAAGTAAACCGGGTTGGGAACTCAGAATTGTGTGAGACTGTTCCTTTCCTACTTGAGGAGAGGTAGACTGAAACACCGCGCAGGCAACAGGAGCCTGCCTGAGAGTATTCCTGATCCTGCCCCACAGCCAGCTCAGCCCCGCTGGCTCCCCAGCACCCTAACACTCCCTTACTCCGGATGCCCTGGGGATCTGCTCCACCTGTGGGGAGTGACACCATCCCAGCTGCCATTCCATTATCCCCAGAGGTCCCGGCCTGCAGCAGCGCCCACTACAGCGTCATACCGCGGGTGGCGTCACAACAAACTACTCTCTAATCCTTTCACCCCCTTTTTATCGGCCGCCCATACGGATGGCCACAGACTGGGTCACGCCACCGTGACATCCCCCCAGACACTTGAGGACATCTAGAGGCCCGGTTCTGAGTACCCCACAGCCCCCATGGGGCAAGTCAACTACTACTGCCAACATGCTCATATAGAAATTCATTTTTAGAGAAATTTAAGAAAAATTATTCTAACGATGCTTTCACAATGGCGTTTTCGCCAAAATGCGGCAGATGAGGCAGATTTACCGCATCTGCCACCTAACAGCCGCAGTTGTGGCAAGCCCCATGCATTGTCTATGGGGCTTGTGGTAACGTGCGGCAAGTGCAGTTGTGGCAGATGCAGCAACTGCACTTGCTGCACCTTACCATAAGCCCCATAGACAATGCATGGGGCTCCACGCAATTGCGGCTGTTAGGCGGCACTTGCGTTTTTTTGTCTGGATCCACCGAATCCGGGCAAAAACGCCAGTGTGAAAGGGGCCTTACACAGTTTTCCCCAGAGGCTGGGAGTCTTTCTATGGTGTCAGAGGAGCCACAGATATCTCCTGTTGCACCGGCCATATGATGGCCCCTGCACTGCATCCCCAGAAAATACTCACCTCTCTGTCCTCAGTCCTCAATGAGCTGCTCCAGTCTCTTCTCAGCGTGTGTCTGGCTGCCGGCCGTCCTGCAGGGCAGGGCACTCAGTGATGACCTTACCGCTCCCGCTCAAGAGAAAGTGGTCGGCAGGGGCCGGGACTTAAGATTTACGGGGATGCCGCCCCTCTGTTTGCTAGCAGGTTGTGCCGCCTGAGGCGACCAGCTCAGGTCAGCTCATGGATGGTGCGCCCCTGACAGCACGTGTATTAACCCCTGCATTACCACGCTTACAACATGTCTATAATACTGCCTACTTGCATTGTGTTCTTAAGCTTTGGTCTGTGCATATATAGCTGTGGCCTATGTGTTCTCATATATGTATTTATGCCTAGATTTGATACTGAATTTCACATATGGTCATACTGCCCTACTGTTGGTTGCTTATATATGTTGTTGCCCCTGTTGGGCTAATAAAGCCACCCCCTGGTTCCCCGGCTGGCCATTTTTTCCATTGTATTACCTCATTACTCATGCTATCTGATATTTGACGGGCCATACTGTAACGGATTCCCCCATATGGGTTCAGGGTCACCATATACCCTGTGAGGTAGCACCCGGGGAACCCGCTTGCAAACGACAACAACACGTGTTTATAAGTTAACCAATGTCTACCCGTTTATTTTTCACATATAATAACATAACCCGGGTAGCATGTTTGACACATATCACATTGATTATAAACACTTTACATAAATACATCATACATATAACATTACATAACACTTATTGCACATGACATTTTATTGTAACCCGGGACCTGTAACCATCTCTGTCCTCATTGGAGCTCTACTAACAGCTCCCGTGGTGGCTACGGCCTCCGGCCTACTTACACTATACATACGTTACATTACAACGATGACCCCTCCGGGTTCATAACAGGGATTGAGCATCCTGAGTACCGGGTATGTCATGTATCCCCAAGGGGCTCCTTCCTGGACGTATCTCCGCCTACGTCCCGTCAGAGTCCACCTGGTTCAACCATGGTGTCCCCACTCTAGGAGCCCTTTTTAACCCCTGCTTCTGACCTTCGTTACATACGCCTCAACGGGCCCTGTGGGTCCCAATGGTGGTACCTGCCACCTGGCTTTAGTCACCCAGCTTGATGACCTAACATTAACCCGTAGTCAGGATTCCTGCCTGACCGGGTCCTTACATACCGTATGTGATCCATCATTCAAACGTCCATGGATCACATACATTTCTTCCACACGCTCACAGCCCATCATCCATGGACTGTGGCTCCTCCATGGCCCATTACAGGGACTGGCAAACCATAGTACACGGGAACCTCATCCGTTACCTACTAGGAGCCCTAATACCCCTGTGTCTGGCACCACAGGCACACCCACACCATTAGAGGTCGTGGTTGAGGGACGGGTACCCTCTGCAAGCAGCAGGGCAAGCCTCCCTCTCGTCCCACAGGGACGGAACGCCTCCAACATCATCCATACTAGCTGGGTCACTTTCTCCCCACATTATTATACAATGCTCTTACATAGGTCATCATCTTACATTCAGGGCAATTGCCTAAGCCCCTACATACATCAACGGGTCCTTTACCAATGCCTAGTCGGACCCAATAGCGGTTATGCCCGCCTGGCATTAATCATACACAGCTCACTCCGTTACACGGGAACCGCTGTCTTACCGGACACGGATCCGGGTCTCGCTACCTGGGTAACGGGTTGGCCAAGCCTCTCTCAGGCTCCGTCCTGGACATGTTTCCTCGCACGCCCAGTCCAGCGTCCAACAGGTCAGCCACGGCTTCCCAACCCCAGGTGCTTTCACGACCCTGGTCCTGGCCGCCGGTATGGAGCTAGCATGCTTCCTTCACCATTTCCCCATGGCGGCATAGACACGCACTCCCAGTCCCTCACACAGACTGGTTCTGCTCAGCTCTCAGGCTGGTAATCAGCCCACATCCTCTCAGGCTGATGTCTGGCTGAGAAAGGCTCTAATCTCTCATTCACTCAGCTGGCTGACTCTTATCGTGCCGGCCACACCCACACTGAGTCACCCTGCTGGGAGGCTATTCCTCGGACACACCCACCTGACACACCCACCTGGGCTGTCAGCAATCACTCCTTACATCCTATTCCTCATGGACTCCTCGATTTCATGAGCCACTCATTAGTCACATTAAACGTTGTGTTCACAGTTGGTTCACACAGCATTATCACAGTCAATCCGGTCAGTGTAAACAGGATCCTCCTGATCCTGCATGTGACGCGCCCTGGCCATGAGGATCATGCCGGCGGTGCCTCACAACCCCCTACAGCTGTTTTCACATCTGGGTAAACTAGAGGGCTCCGGTCACTCTTGGACCCAGCCCAGACCCTGTACTCAGTGATATCTGGCACCCGGCGGGTTCAGTATATACCCCACCCGCTAGAGGACACTCCACGCTCTGTACCACTACTCTGCTTGTACAGATATAATTATAATTAACATACATTTGATGTTGTCCTAGTTGAGTGGCAGCTGTCGGCTTACTAACTTCTGACCCAAGCACAACTGTCCTTTGAACAATTGTCATCACTGTGCATATTACCCATTCTAATATTTGATGCGGGCTGCCACCTGCTAATATTAACATACGGGGTTTTGTACACACATGTGTATATGTTCCATACTGTTAGTAATGATTGACCATTAATCCTTGGTCCATGTGTGACTATATACTGTATGCCTATAATTACACGTGTCAGGTACTCCATTATAATATTGCCATGGTACATACTCCTGTGATTGTTCTATATGCGGTCCACGACCATGGGAGCGCCCCATGGTTTTAAATGTTTTTACTCTTCCCCACATTGTGCATTAATACAGTTATTCCTTTTATACATTTTTTGACTCAGTGTTGTGGTGTTGCTCCCTTACGTGTCATGTGTTTTCTTTTTCTGCGACATTAGCAATAGGCCTTGATGTCAGCTGCCAAAAAAAAGCTGACATCAACCCCTTTATTACCCAGTCTGCCACCTGTACACGGCAGCTGGAAGAGCGGGGTAACCGTTAGTTTTGGCGTCTCTCATGGATGCGCCTATTCTGGAGTGGCTGCTGGCCGCAATTTTCAGCGTGGGGGGCCCAAAATGCTTAGGCCTTACCACGCTGAGAATTCCAGCCCCCAGCTGCCTGGGTTTCCTTGGCTGGCATTAGAAAATAAGGTGGAGCCCACGCCCCATATTTTTTAAAAATTATTTATTTAAATAGCTGAAAAAAAATTTAGGTCCCCTGTATTTTTTATTGACAATGAAGCTAACACCAGGCGGCGGGGGTCGGCAGCCAGTAGATGCTTGGTTTATCTGCGCTGGCAATACAAAATACAGCGAAGCCCTACACTTTTTTTTTTTACTAGGAAATTAAACACTATTAATAAAAATAAACACAGAAACAGGTTTTTAAGTAAAAATACCTTTATTTACATAGAATACACACTGGATGGAGGGCACCCAGGGGGAAGACAGAACAAATGAGAGAGCACATGAGGGGAGAGAGAGCGGGAAGGTGGAGAGCACACAGGGGAAAGAGAGAGAGTGCATAGTGAGAGATGGCCACCTGAGCCACCCCCATCATGACATTACCCCCCTCCCAATGCAACAGCATCGGAGCTGATTCTAATAATAATATAATTCACTTCCAAGATTGGCACAGCTTGCTTCTGCTCTCTTATCCCATATCTCTGTAGTAAGCTCGGTTCTGTTCTCTTATCTCTGTAGTAAGCTCGGTTCTGCTCTCTTATCTCTGTAGTAAGCTCGGTTCTGCTCTCTTATCTCTGTAGTAAGCTCGGTTCTGCTCTCTTATCTCTGTAGTAAGCTCGGTTCTGTTCCCTTATCTCTGTAGTAAGCTCAGTTCTGTTCTCTTATTTCTGTAGTAAGCTCGGTTCTGCTCTCTTATCTTGTAGTAAGCTCGGTTTCTGTTCTCTTATCTCTGTAGAAAGCTCGGTCTCGGTTCTTCTTATCTCTGTAGTAAGCTCTGTTCTGCTCTCTTATCCTGTAGTAAGCTCAGTCTCTCCCTATTCTGTAGTAAGCTCGGTTTTGCTCTCTTATCCTGTAGTAAGCTCGGTTCTGCTCCATATCTCTGTGTAAGCTCGGTTCTGCTCTCTTATCTCTGTAGTAAGCTCAGTTCTGTTTCTATCTCTGTAGAAAGCTCAGTTCTGCTCTCTTATCTCTGTAGTAAGCTAGGTTCTGTTCTCTTATCTCTGTAGAAAGCTCGGTTCGGTTCTTCTATCTCTGTAGTAAGCTCTGTTCTGCTTCTTATTCTGTAGTAAGCTCAGTTCTGCTCCTTATCTCTGTAGTAAGCTGGTTCTGTCTCTTATCTCTGTAGTAAGCTCGGTTCTGCTCATATCTCTGTAGTAAGTCGGTTCTGCTCTCTATCTCTGTAGTAAGCTCGGTTCTGTTCTTTATCTCTGTAGAAAGCTCGGTTCGTTCTCTTATCTCTGTAGTAGCTCGGTTGCTCTCTTATCTCTGTAGTAAGCTCAGTTCTGCTCTCTTATCTCGTAGTAAACTCGTTCTGTTCTCTTATCTCTTAGTAACTCAGTTCTGCTCTCTTATCTCTGTGTAAGCTCGGTTCTGTCTGTTATCTCTGTAGTAAGCTCGGTCTGCTCACTTATCTCTGTAGTAGCTCAGTTCTGCTCCTTATCTTATAGTAGCTCGGTTCTGCTCTCTTATCTCTGTATAAGTCGGTTCTGCTCTCTTATCTCTGTAGTAAGCTCGGTTCTGCTCCTTATTTCTGTAGTAAGCTCGGTCTGCTCTCTTATCTTGTAGTAAGCTCGGTTCTGTTCCTATATCTTGTAGTAGCTCGGTTCTGCTCTTTTCTCTGTAGTAAGTTCGGCTTGCTCTCTCACCTCTGTAGTAAGCTCATTTTCTCTCTTATCTCTGTATAAGCTCAGTTCTGCTCTTTATCTTGTAGTAAGCTCTTCTGCTTCTTATTCTGTAGTAAGTCGGTTCTGCTCTCTTATCTCTGTAGTGAGCTCGGTTCTGTTCTTTATCTCTGTGTAGCTCGGTTTGCTCTCTTATCTCTGTAGTAAGCTCAGTTTGCTCTCTTATCTCTGTAGTAAGCTCGGATCTGTTCTCTTATCTCTGTAGTAAGCTCAGTTCTCTCCCTTTCTTGTAGTAAGTCGGTTCTGCTCTCTTATCTGTAGTAAGCTCGGTTCTGTCTCTTATCTCTGTAGTGAGCTCGGTTCTGCTCTCTTATCTCTGTAGAAGCTCGGTTCTGCTCTTTATCTGTAGTAGCTCGGTTCTGCACTCTTATCTCTGTAGTAGCTCGGTTCTGCTTCTTCTCTGTAGTGAGCTCGGTCTGTTCTCTTTCTCTGTAGAAGCCGGTTTGCTCCTATCCTGTAGTAGCTCGTTCTGTCTCTTATCTCTGTAGTAAGCTGGTCTGTTCTCTTATCTCTTTAGTAAGTCGGTTCTGTTCTCTTATCTCTGTAGTGACTCGGTTTGCCTTTATCTCTGTAGTAGCTCGATTCTGCTCTTTATTCTGTATAAGCTCAGTTCTGTTCTTATCTCTGTGTAAGCTCGGTTCTGTCTCTTATCTCTGTGTAAGCTCGGTTCTGCTCTCTTATCTCTGTAGTAAGCTCAGTTCTGTTCTCTTATCTCTGTAGTAAGCTCGGTTCGTCTTTATCTCTGTAGTAAGCTCGGTTTCTGTTCTCTTATCTCTGTAGTAAGCTCGTTCTGCTCTCTTATCTCTGTAGTAAGCTCGTTTGCTCTCTTATCTCTGTAGTACTCGGTTCTGCTCTCTATTTCTGTAGTAAGTTCGGTTCTGTTCTCTTATCTCTGTAGTAAGCTGTTGTTTCCTATTCTCTGTAGTAAGCTCGATTCTGCTCTCTTATCTCTGTAGTAAGCTCGGTTCTGCTCTTTATCTCTGTAGTAAGCTCGGTTCTGCTCTCTTATCTCTGTGTAAGCTCGTTCTGCTCTCTTATCTCTGTAGTAAGCTCAGTTCTGTTCTCTTATCTCTGTAGTAAGCTCGTTCTGTTCTCTTATCTCTGTAGTAAGCTGTTCTGCTCTCTTATCTCTGTAGTAAGCTCGTTCTGCTTCTTATCTCTGTAGTAAGCTCGTTCTGTCTCTTATCTCTGTAGTAAGCTCGTTCTGCTCTCTTATCTCTGTAGTAAGCTGGTTCTGTCTCTTATCTCTGTAGAAGCTCGGTTCGTCTCTTATCTCTGTAGTAAGCTCGTTCTGCTCTCTTATCCTGTAGTAAGCTCGTTCTGCTCCTTATCTCTGTAGTAAGCTCGTTTTGCTCTCTTATCCTGTGTAAGCTCGGTTCTGCTCCTTCTCTGTAGTAAGCTCGGTTTGCTCTCTTATCTCTGTAGTAAGCTCGTTCTGTCTCTTATTCTGTAGAAGCTCGGTTCTGCTCTCTTATCTCTGTAGTAAGCTGGTTCTGTTCTCTTATCTCTGTAGAAAGCTCGGTTCGTTCTCTTATCTCTGTAGTAAGCTCGTTCTGCTCTCTTATCTCTGTAGTAAGCTCAGTTCTGCTCCTTATCTCTGTAGTAAGCTCGGTTTCTCTCTTATCTTGTAGTAAGCTCGGTTCTGTCCATATCTCTGTAGTAAGCTCGGTTCGCTCTCTTATCTCTGTAGTAGCTCGGTTCTGTCTCTTATCTCTTAGTAAAGCTCGGTTCTGTCTCTTATCTCTGTAGTAAGCTCGGTTCTGCTCTCTTATCTCTGTAGTAAGCTCAGTTCTGCTCTCTTATCTCTGTAGTAACTCGTTCTGTTCTCTTATTCTGTAGTAAGCTCGGTTCTGCTCTCTTATCTCTGTAGTAAGCTCGGTTCTGTTCTCTTATCTCTGTAGTAAGCTCGGTTCTGCTCTTATCTCTGTAGTAAGCTGTTCTGCTCCTTATCTCTTAGTAAGCTCGTTCTGCTCTCTTATCTCTGTAGTAAGCTCGGTTCTGCTCTCTTATCTCTGTAGTAAGCTCGGTTCTGCTCCTTATTCTGTAGTAAGCTCGGTTCTGCTCTCTTATCTTGTAGTAAGCTCGTTCTGTCCTTATCTCTGTAGTAAGCTCGGTTCTGTCTCTTATCTCTGTAGTAAGTCGTCTGCTCTCTACCTCTGTAGTAAGCTCGTTCTCTCTCTTATCTCTGTAGTAAGCTAGTTCTGCTCTCTTATCTCTGTAGTAAGCTCGTTCTGCTCTCTTATCTCTGTAGTAAGCTCGGTTCTGCTCTCTTATCTCTGTAGTAAGCTCGTTCTGTCTCTTATCTCTGTATAAGCTCGTCTGCTTTTATCTCTGTAGTAAGCTCGTTCTGCTCTCTTATCTCTGTAGTAAGCTGTCTGTCTCTTATCTCTGTAGTAAGCTCGGTTCTGCTCTCTTATCTCTGTAGTAAGCTCGGTTCTGCTCTCTTATCTCCTGTAGTAAGCTCGGTTTGCTCTCTTATCTCTGTAGTAAGCTCGGTTCTGCTCTCTTATCTCTGTAGTAAGCTCGGTTCTGCTCTCTTATCTCTGTAGTATAAGCTCGGTTCTGCTTTATCTCTGTAGTAAGCTCGGTTCTGCTCTCTTATCTCTGTAGTAAGCTCGGTTCTGTTCTCTTATCTCTGTAGTAAGCTCGGTTCTGCTCTCTTATCTCTGTAGTAAGCTCGTTCTGCTCTCTTATCTCTGTAGTAAGCTCGATCTGTTCTCTATCTCTTTAGTAAGCTCGGGTTCTGTTCTCTTATCTTCTGAGTAGCTCGGTTTCTGCTTCCTCTTATCTCTGTAGTGTAGCTCGATTCTGCTCTCTTATGTCTGTAGTAAGCTCGTTCTGCTCTCTTATCTCTGTAGTAAGCTCGGTTCTGCTCTCTTATCTCTGTAGGTAAGCTCGGTTCTGCTCTCTTATCTCTGTAGTAAGCTCAGGTTCTGTTCTCTTATCTCTGTAGTAAGCTCGGTTCTGTTCTCTTATCTCTGTAGTAAGCTCGTTCTGTTCTCTTATCTCTGTAGTAAGCTCGGTTCTGCTCTCTTATCTCTGTAGTAAGCTCGTTCTGCTCTCTTATCTCTGTAGTAAGCTCGGTTCTGCTCTCTATATTCTTCTGTAGTAAGCTCGGTTCTGTCTCTTATCTCTGTAGTAAGCCTGATTTGTTCTCTTATCTCTGTAGTAAGCTCGTTCTGCTTCTCTTATCTCTGTAGTAAGCTCGGTTCTGCTCTCTTATCTCTGTAGTAAGCTCAGTTCTGCTCCCCTTATCTCTGTAGTAAGACTCAGTTCTGCTCTCTTATCTCTGTAGTAAGCTCAGTTCTGCTCTCTTATCTCTGTAGTAACTCGAGTTCTGCTTCTCTTATCTCTGTAGTAAGCTCGGTTCTCTACTCTTATCTCTGTAGTAAGCTCGTTCTGCTCCCTTATCTCTGTATAGTAAGCTCGGTTTCTGCTCTCCTTATCTCTGTAGTAAGCTCGGTTCTGCTCTCTTATCTCTGTAGTAGTAAGCTCGGTTCTGCTCTCCTTATTCTCTGTAGTAAGCTCGGTTCTGCTCTCTTATCTCTGTAGTAAGCTCGGTTCTGCTCCTATATCTCTGTAGTAAGCTCGGTTCTGCTCTCTTATCTCTGTAGTAAGCTCGTTCTGCTCTCTTATCCTCTGTAGTAAGCTCGGTTCTTCTCTCTTATCTCTGTAGTAAGCTCAGTTCTGCTCTCTTATCTCTGTAGTAAGCTCGGTTCTGCTCTCTTATCTCTGTAGTAAGCTCGGTTCTGCTCCTCTTATCTCTGTAGTAGCTCGGTTCTGCTCTCTTATCTCTGTAGTAGCTCGGTTCTGCTCTCTTATCTCTGTAGTAAGCTCAGTTCTGCTCTCTTATCTCTGTAGTAAGCTCGTTCTGCTCTCTTATCTCTGTAGTAAGCTCGTTCTGCTCTCTTATCTCTGTAGTAAGCTCGGTTCTGCTCTCTTATCTCTGTTAAGTAGCTCGGTTTTGCTCTCTTATCTCTGTAGTGAGCTCGGTTCTGCTCTCTTTATCTCTGTAGTAAGCTCGTTCTGCTCTCTTATCTCTGTAGTAAGCTCGGTTCTGCCTCTTATCTCTGTAGTAAGCTCGTTTCTGCTCTCTTATCTCTGTAGTAAGCTCGGTTCTGTCTCTCCTTATCTCTGTAGTAAGCTCGGTTCTGCTCTCTTATCTCTGTAGTAAGCTCGGTTCTGTCTCTTATCTCTGTAGTAAGCTCGGATTCTGCTTCCTTAAACTCTGTAGTAAGCTCGGTTCTGCTCTCCTTATCTCTGTAGTAAGCTCGGTTCTGCTCTCTTATCTCTGTAGTAAGCTCGGTTCTGTCTCTTATCTCTGTAGTAAGCTCAGTTTCTGCTCTCTTATCTCTGTAGTAAGCTCGGTTCTGCTCTCTTATCTCTGTAGTAAGCTCGGTTCTGCTCTCTTATCTCTGTAGTAAGCTCGGTTCTGCTCTCTTATCTCTGTAGTAAGCTCGTTCTGCTCTCTTATCTCTGTAGTAAGCTCGGTTCTGTCTCTCTTATCTCTGTAGTAAGCTCGGTTATTCTGTCTCTTTCTATCTCTGTAGTAAGCTCAGTTCTGTGCTCTTATCTCTGTAGTAAGCTCGTCTTCTCTCTATCTCTGTAGTAAGTCGTTCTGCTCTCTACTCTGTAGTAAGCTCAGTTCTTCTCTCTTATCTCTGTAGTAATCTGGTTCTGCTCTCTTATCTCTGTAGTAAGCTCGGTTCTGCTCTCTTATCTCTGTAGTAACTCGGTTCTGCTCTCTTATCTCTGTAGTAAGCTCGGTTCTGTCTCTTATCTCTGTAGTAAGCTCGGTTCTGCTCTCTTATCTCTGTAGTGAGCTCGGTTCTGCTCTCTTATCTCTGTAGTGAAGCTCGGTTCTGCTCCCTTATCTCTGTAGTAAAGTTCGGTTTCTTGCTCTCTTATCTCTGTAGTAAGCTCAGTTCTGTCTCTTATCTCTGTAGTAAGCTTGGTTCTGCTCTCTTATCTCTGTAGTAAGCTCAGTTCTGTTCCCTTATCTCTGTAGTAAGCCAGTTCTGTTTTCTTATCTCTGTAGTAAGCTCGGTTCTGCTCTCTTTATCTCTGTAGTAAGCTCGGTTCTGCTCTCTTATCTCTGTAGTAAGCTCGGTTCTGCTCTCTTATCTCTGTGGTGAGCTCGGTTCTGCTCTCTTATCTCTGTAGTAAGCTCGGTTCTGTTCTCTTATCTCTGTAGTAAGCTCGGTTCTGTTCTCTTATCTCTGTAGTAAGTCGGTTCTGTTCCCTTATCTCTGTAGTAAGGTCAGTGCTGTTCTCTTATCTCTGTAGTGAGCTCGGTTTCTGCTCTCTTATCTTTGTAGTAAGCTCGGTTCTGCTCTCTTATCTCTGTAGTAAGCTCGGTTCTGCTCTCTTTCTCTGTAGTAAGCTCGGTTCTGCTCTCTTATCTCTGCAGTAAGCTCGGTTCTGCTCTCTTATCTCTGTAGTAAGCTCGGTTCTGCTCTCTTATCTCTGTAGTAAGCTCGGTTCTGCTCTCTTATCTCTGTAGTAAGCTCGGTTCTTGCTCTCTTATCTCTGTAGTAAGCTCGGTTCTGCTCCCTTATCTCTGTAGTAAGCTCGGTTCTGCTCTCTTATCTCTGTAGTAAGCTCGGTTTCTGCTCTCTTATCTCTGTAGTAAGCTCGGTTCTGTTCTCTTATCTCTGTAGTAAGCTGGTTCTGCTCTCTTATCTCTGTAGTAAGCTCAGTTCTGCTCTCTTATCTCTGTAGTAAGCTCGGTTCTGCTCCCATATCTCTGTAGTAAGCTCGGTTCTGTTCTCTTATCTCTGTAGTAAGCTCGGTTCTGTCTTCTTATCTCTGTAGTAAGCTCGGTTCTGCTCTCTTATCTCTGTAGTAAGCTCGTTTCTGCTCCCTTATCTCTGTAGTAAGCTCGGTTCTGTCTCTGATCTCTGTAGTAAGCTCGGTTTCTGCTCTCTTATCTCTGTAGTAAGCTCGGTTCTGTTCTCTTATCTCTGTAGTAAGCTCGGTTCTGCTCTCTTATCCTGTAGTATAAGCTCGGTTCTGCTCTCTTATCTCTGTAGTAAGCTCAGTTCTGTTCTCTTATCTCTGTAGTAAGCTCGGTTCTGTTCTCTTATCTCTGTAGTAAGCTCGGTTCTGCTCTCTTATCTCTGTAGTAAGCTCAGTTGTGTTCTCTTATCTCTGTAGTATAAAGCTCGGTTCTGTCTCTTATCTCTGTAGTAAGCTCGGTTCTGCTCTCTTATCTCTGTAGTAAGCTCGGTTCTGCTCTCTTATCTCTGTAGTTAGCTCGGTTCTGTTCTCTTATCTCTGTAGTAAGCTCGGTTCTGCTCTCTTATACTGTAGTAATCTCGGTTTCTGCTCTCTTATCTCTGTAGTAAGCTCAGTTTGTTCTCTTATCTCTGTAGTAAGCTCGGTTCTGCTCTCTTATCTCTGTAGTAAGCTCGGTTCTGCTCTCTTATCTCTGTAGTTAGCTCGGTTTCTGCTCCCTTATCTCTGTAGTAAGCTCGTTCTGCTCCTTATCTCTGTAGTAAGTTCGTTCTGCCTCTCTTATCTCTGTAGTAAGCTCGGTTCTGCTCTCTTATCTCTGTAGTAAGCTCGGTTCTGCTCTCTTATCTCTGTAGTAAGCTCGGTTCTGCTCTCTTATCTCTGTAGTAAGCTCGGTTCTGTTCTCTTATCTCTGTAGTAAGCTCGGTTCTGCTCTCTTATAGCTGTAGTAATCTCGGTTCTGCTCTCTTATCTCTGTAGTAAGCTCAGTTGTGTTCTCTTATCTCTGTAGTAAGCTCGGTTCTGCTCTCTTATCTCTGTAGTAAGCTCGGTTCTGTTCTCTTATCTCTGTAGAAAGCTCAGTTCTGCTCTCTTATCTCTGTAGTAAGCTCGGTTCTGCTCTCTTATCTCTGTAGTAAGCTCGGTTCTGTTCTCTTATCTCTGTAGAAAGCTCAGTTGTGTTCTCTTATCTCTGTAGTAAGCTCGGTTCTGCTCCCATATATCTGTAGTAGGAGGCAGGGCCATAAGGAAGCAGAGCTATGAACGAGTGGGGCTACAGGGAGGGGTGTGGCTACAGGGAGGGGAGGGGCTAGGATACATACGTACACAAACATACACTAAATTGTATATATAGTGGACACTTTACACGCGGCAACAGGAAGATAGAGAGCGGCAGGTGTCGGAGACAATTGTACCTTTTACCTTCAAAACACCTTGAAGTGGCAGCGTGTAATTCAGGTATCTGCAAGGTGTTTTGAAGGTAAAAGGTACAATTGTCTCCGACACCTGCCGCTCTCTATCTTCCTGTTGCCGCGTGTAAAATGGCCATTAGATATAAATAATTAAAAAAAAAAAAAACTTTTTAAAGAAAACCGTTATAAAAAGTGAATCCTCACCTTTTCTCATGAATGTTCTGTTATCTCTCATGTATCTGTCACATTTAGTTTTGCCCTTAATTTAGATGCAAACTCAGCACCACGATGCAGCATTAAAGTGACCCTGTCACCTCCGAGAAGCCCCTAACCCATCACTACATGTCCCTGCACTTTCCTATTAGCATTAGAGAAATCCCTTTCTGTGCTAAATGCTTGTGTTCACAGATGTATAAAGCGTTTTTATCCTCATTAGATGATGATGAAGCGGGGGCTGTATGCAATAGTCCTCCTGGGTATTGTGGTTTGCAGCCTCCAGGATCCTTTGTCGCCCCCTATGGGCCTGATATTGTAATAGGAATCCGCTCTGCCCCAGTCTGTGTCTGATGTCGCTCTCCAGTTCTTTGCCCGTCCTGCTCCATGTTATGCAGCATAGAGAGCTCTGCGGGGCTGACTGTACATGGGGCGATGCTCTGTGGGGCTGACTGTACATGGGGCTGTGCAATGCTCTGCGGGGCTGACTGTACATGGTGGTGTGTAATGCTCTGCGGGGCTGACTGTACATGGGGCGATGCTCTGTGGGGCTGACTGTACATGGGGCTGTGCAATGCTCTGCGGGGCTGACTGTACATGGTGGTGTGTAATGCTCTGCGGGGCTGACTGTACATGGGGCGATGCTCTGTGGGGCTGACTGTACATGGGGCTGTGCAATGCTCTGCGGGGCTGACTGTACATGGTGGTGTGTAATGCTCTGCGGGGCTGACTGTACACAGGGCGATGCTCTGCGGGGCTGACTGTACATGGGGCGATGCTCTGCGGGGCTGACTGTACACTGGGCGATGCTCTGCGGGGCTGACTGTACACGGGGCTGTGCAATGCTCTGCGGGGCTGACTGTACATGGGGCTGTGCAATGCTCTGCGGGGCTGACTGTACACGGGGCTGTGCGATGCTCTGCGGGGCTGACTGTACATGGGGCTGTGCAATGCTCTGCGGGGCTCACTGTACACAGGGCGATGCTCTGCGGGGCTGACTGTACATGGGCTGTGCTATGCTCTGCGGGGCTGACTGTACACAGGGCGATGCTCTGCGGGGCTGACTGTACACAGTGCGATGCTCTGCGGGGCTGACTGTACACAGGGCTGTGCAATGCTCTGCGGGGCTGACTGTACACGGGGCTGTGCAATGCTCTGCGGGGCTGACTGTACACGGGGCTGTGCAATGCTCTGCAGGGCTGACTGTGAACTGTAATGGCCGCTCCCCCAGTCATTAAGAAATATATTACCGACTTCCCCTGTAACTGTTTTCTTGTACATTACCCAGTTACAGAGGGGCTGGCATGGGGGATGGGTGACCGGGGACGGGAGTCAGGAGATATAAATGGGGGACAGGCAACGAAACTGGGGACGGGCGGCAAGACTGGGGACGGGCGACGAGACAGGGGACGGCCGACAAGACGGGGGACAGTAGACGTGGGACTGGTGACAAGACAGGGGACAGGCAAAGAGATGGGGGGTGGGAGAAGTGGGACGGGCAACAAGACTGGGGACGGGTGACGAAACTGGGGATGGGTGACAAGACTGGGGATAGGGGACGTGGGATGGGCGACAAGTCAGAGGACTGGCGAGGAGACGGGGGACAGGTGACAAGACCGGGGACGGGTGACAAGACAGGGGACGGACGACGAGATGGGGACGGGCGACAGGACGGGGGTCGGTTGACAAAACAGGCGACGGGACGGGCAACAAGACTGGGGATGGGCGATGAGCGATGGACAGGAGACCGGATGGGGATGCGTGACAAGATGGGCGATGGGACGAGCAACGAGACGGGGGACGGAGACAGTCGACGAGACGGGTTTGGGTGACGAAACAGGCGAAAGGACGGGCGACGAGACGGGGGATGGGCGAGGTGGGACAGGCGATAAGACGGGCGACGAGACGATGGACAGGCGACGGGATGGGGGACATGACGAGACGGGGGATAGGTGACGAGACGGGGGATGGGCGGCGGGACATGGGACGCGAGACGGGGAACAGATGACGAGACAGGCGATAAGACGGGGAACTGGACAGGAGACGAGACGAGGGACAGCCGACCAGGTTTGGGCAACGAGACGGGAGACAGGTGACAGGCGATGAGACGGGCGACGGGACGGGGGACAGCCAACGAGATGGGCGACGGGGTACAGGCGACGGGACGGGCGACGCAATGGGCAGTGAGACTGGGGACGGGTGACGAGACAGGGGACGGGCAACGGGGGTCAGGCAACGAGACGGAAACGGAAAGGACGACGGGATAGGCGACGGGACGGGCGACGAGATTGGCAACGGGACGGGCGATGAGACGGGATAGGCGACAGGGGACGAGACGGGGGCAGGCGATGAGAAGGGCGACAGGGGACGGAGGACAGGGGACGGGCGATGAGACTGGCGACAGGCAAAGTGATGGGGGACGGGGGACAGGTGACGAGACGGCGATGGGACGGGCGACCCGTCGTCGGACACGAGATGAAGACGATTTGGGTGATGGGACGGGTGATGAGACGGGCGAAAGGGGAACAGGCGATGGCACGGGGGACAGGCGATGGCACGGGGGACAGGCGATGCGACGGGGGACAAGGGATGGGGGACGGGCGACGAGACGGGGACGAGTGACGAGACGGGGGATGGGCGATGGGGTCGGGTGATGTGGGTTGGGCGATGGGACAGGCGACGAGATGGGCGGGGAAGGGACGACAGGGGACAGGTGACAAGACGGGGTTTGGGCGACGAGACGGGGGATAGGCGACGAGATGGGGGACGGGCGATGGGGGTCAGGCGACGGGATGGGCGACGGGATGGGCGACGAGATGGGCGACAAGACGTGGGACACGGGGCGAGCAACGAGACAGGGGACGGGCGACGAGAAGGGTGACAGAGGACGGAGGACAGGGGACGGGCGACGAGACGGGGGACGGTGACAAGACGGTGGATGGGCGACGGGACAGGCGACGAGACTGGGGACAGGAGACGTGGGACGGGTGACAAGATGGGGGACGAGTGACGAGACGGGAGAAGGGTGATGGGCGACGAGACGGGGTATGGGCGACGAGACTGGGGTTTGGCAACGAGACTGAGGACGGGTGACGAGACTGAGGACGGACGACGAGACGGGAGACGGGCAACGAAAGGGGGACAGGCGACGAGACAGGGGACACGAGATTGGGGATGGGCGACTAGACGGGGTACATGTGACTGGGTTTGGGCAATGAGACCGGAGACGCTGGACAGGCGACGAGACAGGGGACGGGCAACAAGACGAGTGACGGGGGTTGAGCGACGAGACGGGCGACGGGATGTAAGATAGGATAGGCGACAGGACGTACAACGAGATGGGCGACGAGACATGGACAGGGGACAAGCGACAAGATGGGGGACGGGCAACAAGAAAGGTGACAGGGGACGGGCGATGAGACGGGTCATGGGTGACACGACGGGAGATGGGGGACAGGCGACGAGACGAGGGATGGCTGACGAGACAGGCGAAGGGACGGGCGACGTGGGACGGGTGACGGGTCGGGCGAGGAGATGGGTACGGGCGACGAGATGGATGATGGGAAGGGCGACCAGATAGGCGACGGAGGACAGGCGATGAGAGGGACGACAGGGCATGGGTGACGAGACGGGGGACCGTGACGAGACGCATGGGCGACGCAATGGAACGGGCGACGTTACTGGGGACGGGAGACGTGGGATGGGTGACAAGATGGGGGACGGGCGACGAGACGGGCGACGTGATGGGGACAGGTGACGAGGCGGGGATGGGCGAAGAGACAGGGGATGAGCGACGAGACTGGGGAAGGGGAACGGGTGACTAGATGGGGACGCGAGACGAGGGACAGGCGACGAGGCGGGGACCGGCGACGAGACGGGCAATGAGACATAACCTGTCTCATTGCCCGTCTCGTCACCTGTCCCCGCCTCATCGCCTGTCCCTCGTCTCGCGTCCCCCGTCTAGTCACCCGTTCCCCTTCCCCAGTCTCGTCGCTCATCCCCGGTCTCATCGCCCGTTCCCACCTCGTCACCTGTCCCCGTAATGTCGCCTGTCTTGTCGCCCATCCCCCATCTTGTCATCCATCCCACGTCTCCCGTCCCCAGTAACGTCGCCCGTTCCGTTGCGTCGCCCATGCGTCTCGTCACCGTCCCCCGTCTCGTCACCCATGCACTGTCGCCCCTCTTGTCGCCCGTCCTCCGTCGCCCATCTGGTCGCCCGTCCCATCGTCCATCTCGTCGACCGTACCCGTCTCATCGCTCGACCCATCACCCATCCCACGTCGCCCGTCCCATCGCCTGTCTCGTCAGCCATCCCTCGTCTCGTCGCCTGTCCCCCATCTCCCGTCATGTCACCCGTTCCCCGTCTCATCGCCCGTCCCCTGTCACCCTGCTCATTGCCCGTCCCCCATCTTGTCGCCTGTCCCCGTCCATGTCTTGTCGCCCATCTCGTTGTACATCCTGTCGCCTATCCTATCTTCCATCCCGTAGCCCGTCTCGTCGCTCGACCCCCATCACTCGTCTTGTTGCTCGTCCCCTGTCTCGTCGCCTGTCCAGCGTCTCCTGTCTCGTTGCCCAAACCCAGTCATATGTACCCTGTCTAGTCGCCCATCCCCCGTCTCGCGTCCCCTGTCTCGTCTCCTGTCCCCCTTCTCGTTGCTCGTCTCCTATCTCGTCGTCCGTCCCCCGTCTCGTCACCCGTCCTCAGTCTCGTTGCCTGTCCCTATTCTCGTCGCCCATACCCCGTCTCATCGCCCATCACCCTTCTCCCGTCTCGTCACTCGTCCCCCATCTTGTCACCCATCCCACGTCTCCTGTCCCCAGTCTTGTTGCCCGTCCTGTCGCCCATCCACCGTCTTGTCACCGTCCCCCGTCTCGTCGCCCGTCCCCTGTCCTCCGTCTTCTGTCGCCCTTCTCGTCGCCCGTCCTCAGTCTCGTTGCTTGCCCTGTGTCCCCCGTCTCGTCGCCCATCTCGTCGCCCGTCCCGTCACCCATCCCGTCGCTTGACCCCCATCGGCCGTCCCCCGTCTCGTCGCCTGTCCCCCGTCTCATCGCCCAAACCCCGTCTTGTCGCCTGTCCCCTGTCGTCCCTTCCCCGCTCTTCTCGTTGCCTGTCCCGTCACCCAACCCCCATCACCCGACCCCAATCGCCCATCCCCTGTCTCGTCGCTCGTCCCCGTATCGTCGCCCGTCCCCCATCCCTTGTCCCCCGTCGCATCGCCTGTCCCCCGTGCCATCGCCTGTTCCCCTTTCGCCCGTCTCATCACCCGTCCCATCACCCGAGCCGTCTTCATCTCGTGTCCCCAGACGCGTCGCCCGTCCCATCGCCCGTCTCGTCACCTCTCCCTCGTCCATCACTTTGCCTGTCCCCCGTCTCATTGCCCGTCCCGTCCTCCGTCTCCTGTTGCTCTTCTCATCGCCTGTCCCCCGTCTCGTCCCCTGTCACCCATCCCGTCTCATCGCCCGTCCCGTTGCCCATCTCGACACCTGTCCCGTCACCTATGCCGCCGTCCATTCCGTTGCCCGTCTCGTCGCCTGACCCCCGTTGCCCGTCCCCTGTCTTGTCACCCGTCCCCAGTCTCATTGCCCGTTGCATCGCCCGTCCAGTCGCCTGTACCCCGAACGCCCATCTCATTGGCTGCCCCTGTCCCGTCTCCCGTTTCGTCGCCTGCCACCTGTCTCCCGTCTCGTTGCTCAAACCTGGCCGGCCGGCCTTCGTCTCGTCTCCCGTCCCGTTCCCCGTCTTATTGCCCGTCTTGTCGTCTGTCCCCCGTTTCGCGTCCCATGTCCCGTCGCCCATCCCCCGTCTCGTCACTTATCCCCCGTCTCGTCATGTTCCCCATCTCGTCACCTGTCCATCGTCTCGTCGCCCGTTCATTGCCCGTCCCACCTTGCCCATCCCCATCTCGTCGCCCGTCCTTTCGCCTGTTTCGTCACCCGAACCCGTCTCGTCGCCCGTCCCCAGTCTTGTTGCCGTCCCATGTCTCCCACCCCCCGTCTCTTCGCCTGTCCCCTGTCTTGTCACCCGTCCCACGTCTCCGGTCTTGTCAGCCATACCCTGTCTCTTCGCCCGTCCCACTATCCTCTATTCTATCATACTGACTATCCTCTATTCTACCATACTGACTGACTATCCTCTATTCCTCTATCCTATCATACTGACTATCCTCTATTCCTCTATTCTACCCTACTGACTATCCTCTATTCTACCCTACTGACTATCGTCTATTCCTCTATTCTACCATACTGACTATCCTCTATCCTACCATACTGACTATCCTCTATTCTTCTTTTCTACCATACTGACTATCCTCTATCCTACCATACTGACTATCCTCTATTCTTCTTTTCTACCATACTGTCTATTCTCTATTCCTCTATATTCTACCATACTGACTATTCTAACCCCACCCCCATGTCACCCCCAATTTCATGTGTGCCCCCTATCTTGCCCCCTATACAGTGATTACCTCCCCCCGGTCCCCGCTCTGTCTTCCCCCAATCCCTTGTTTATGAGCTTCTCCAGCTTTCTCGCCATCTTCTCCCCTAGCAGTGTTGCCCCCTCCTCACTGAGGTGCCGCCCGTCCGCAGAGTAGTACCGGTAGAACCCAAAGAAGTCGGCCCAGTTTTCCATGAAGGCGAATCCCTGCTTATAGCACCAGGTGCGGAGCCACTGATTGATGGCCATGAGCTCCTGTGTTCTCTGTGACGTGGCGTAGGGCTCAGGGAGGAGCTCGGAGAACACCACACTGGAGGTCCAGGATTTCAGTTTTTCGCCCAGTTCTCGGTAATTGTCTTTTAGGATCTTCCACCTCCCTGTGACGTCGTCATTGGTGCCAATATGGACCATCACCACTGGTTCCTCATCAACCGTTGCCAGCAATCTGTCCACCCGATCGGTGATGTCCTGGATGCGAGCGCCGAGGAGGCAGCTCACTGTCCGGGAATACCGATCTCTGTGACAGATTGCTGCCTCTGCTCCCCAAATCATGCCGTCCCCCACTACCAGCACCTTTCTGGAGCAGACACTCCGCCGGCTTTCACACTCCTCCTCGATGTTACTCCATTCAATGTTACTCTCCTCCATGTACATGATGTCACTCTCCTCCACCTCTATGATCACCTCCTTCTCCTCTTCCTTTATCTCCATGATGTTACTCTCCTCGATGTTCATAATGGTATTCTCCTCACTGTCACTCTCCTCATTGTCACTCCACTCCTCCTCTATGATCACATCCTTCTCCTCTTCCTTTATCTCCATGATGTCACTCTCCTCATTGTCACTCCACTCACTGTCACTCCACTCACTGTCACTCCACTCACTGTCACTCCACTCACTGTCACTCCCCTTGATGTTACTCTTTTCAATGTTCATGATGTTACTCTCCTCGATGTTACTCTCCTCAGTGTCACTCTTCTCCACGTCCATGATGTCAATCTCCTCCTCAATGTTATTTGCCTCCACATCCATAATGTTATTCACATTTTTAATGATATTCTCCTTCTTAATGTTGCTCTCCTCAATGTTACTCGCCTCCAGATCCATGATGTTACTCTCCTCCTTAATGTTATTCTCCTTCATGTTACTCTCCTCAATGTTACTCTCCTCCATCTTCAGGATGTCACTCTCCTCGAGGTTACTCTTCTTCACCTCCTTGATGTTACTCTCCTTGAGGTTACTCTTCTTCACCTCCTTGATGTTAATCTCCTCCTTGATGTTACTCTCTTTGATGTTATTCTTCTTCACCTCCTTGATGTTAATCTCCTCCTTGATGTTACTCTCCTCGAGGTTACTCTTCTTCACCTCCTTGATGTCACTCTCCTGGAGGTTACTCTTCTTCACCTCCTTGATGTTAATCTCCTCCTTGATGTTACTCTCCTCGAGGTTACTCTTCTTCACCTCCTTGATGTTAATCTCCTCCTTGATGTTACTCTCCTCGAGGTTACTCTTCTTCACCTCCTTGATGTTACTCTCCTCGAGGTTGCTCTTCTTCACCTCCTTGATGTTAATCTCCTCCTTGATGTTACTCTCCTTGAGGTTACTCTTCTTCACCTCCTTGATGTTAATCTCCTCCTTGATGTTACTCTCCTTGAGGTTACCCTTCTTCACCTCCTTGATGTTACTCTCCTTGAGGTTACTCTTCTTCACCTCCTTGATGTTAATCTCCTCCTTGATGTTACTCTCCTTGAGGTTACTCTTCTTCACCTCCTTGATGTGACTCTTCACATCTTTCTCCTCTTCCTTTATCTCCGTGATGTTATTCTCCTCCTTTGATCCCAGGACTCCATGTGGATCACGAGATCCAAATCCCCAATACAATAACAAAAATGCAGGCACCATTTTCTAAAAAGAAGGAGACAAGATAGAAGAGAATGAATGATACCATAGGAGGTGAACAAGGCAATGGTGCACAGTCACAATGCAGTCAGATTTAGTGTTAGCAGAACATTGTGATCAATTAACAAAGAGCAAAGTGAATGAACAAAAGTAAAATCTAAACCCCATCAATATTTGGTGACCGCTGGTTACACTTGGACTCACACTAAGTTTTTGAAGAAACTCAGCAGATAGCATGGGCGCAATGATCGCAGTCACAAAGAGCGCAACAGCATCAGGCCCATGCTGAGGAGGGACGCCCGACACCAGCAGCCATCCCTGCTGGATATGCGTCCAATGAAGTACATTCAACTGGAATAAATTGCGGTGCAGAGACTCGCTGGCTCCCTGCACTGCAATACAAACTGAGGCCAGCAGCTGACGGCAGTGTGCAAGTCACTGGCCGTGCATGGCAGTAAGGAGGCATAGAAGAGAACGTCTCTTATCATGGGAGGGGAGGAGGGAGAGGAGAATTCATTGTTTTTACATTTGTTGGAGAAGAGCAGGGACATTATTACTGGAAGAAGCCCAAGAAGGGGTCATTATACCAAGATGGGGGGCATATGTTACTGGAAGGGGCCGAGAATTGGGGAGATTATATCAGGAAGAGTATAATGGATATACCACCCGTTATTATACCAGGAGGAGACCCAGGATGGGGACATTATACCAGGAAGGGACCAAGGATGGGGGCATTATGCCAGGAGGAGCGACATATATTACTGGAAGGGGCCCCGGAAAGGGGCACTATATCAGGATGCGGAACATATTTACGGGAAGAGGCCCAGGATGGGAGACATTATACAAGGATGGGAGGTATATGATAGGTAACTATTTGCCTGTATTTCTCATATATGAGAAATGCATATCTGCCTACATCCAAAAAAGATCTTTGGTTACTTCTCCAAGGTGTTTGGAACATACACCCTGATGAATGCATGTCAAATGCAAATACACAGAGGGCCAAGATTAAAGAGAAGGATGTGCAGGCCAACCTCGATGCGCACCCCACCTTATCCTCCATACAGAATAATTGTCCCCAGAAAGTCCACCATACAAAAGAATGGGTCCACGTAGTCCTCCATACAGGATAATAGGCTATACATAGCCCTCAATACAGAATAATGGGCCCCACATAGCCCTCCATACAGAATAATGGGCCCCACATAGCCCTCCATACAGAATAATGGGCCCCACATAGCCCTCCATACAGAATAATGGGCCCCACATAGCCCTCCATACAGAATAATGGGCCCCACATAGTCCTCCATACAGTATAATGGGCCCCACATAGCCCTCCATACAGAATAATGGACCCCACATAGTCCTCCATACAGAATAATGAGCCCCACATAATCCTCCATACAGAATAATAGGCCCCACATAGTCCTCCATACAGAATAATGGCCCCACATAGCCCTCCATACAGAATAATGGACCCCACATAGTCCTCCATACAGAATAATGGGCCCCACATAGCCCTCCATACAGAATAATGGGCCCCACATAAGCCCTCCATACAGAATAATGGGCCCCACATAGTCCTCCATACAGAATAATGGGCCCCACATAGCCCTCCATACAGAATAATGGACCCCACATAGTCCTCCATACAGAATAATGGGCCCCACATAGCCCTCCATACAGAATAATGGGCCCCACATAGCCCTCCATACAGAATAATGGGCCCCACATAGTCCTCCATACAGAATAATGGCCTCAGATTGATCTTCTGACAAAAATTATATGGGACTTTACCTAAACTGGATTTTCTTATGCTCGATAGAAATAAAGACTGTTAACCCTTGTCTGGTACCATGAAACCCCTCCATGTGTCATCTGTATGGGGCCACATTGGCCCCTGGGGCCAAACAAGGGTTAAATGAATTTAAACCTAAATAAATGATGAAATTGTGACAGACAAGAGGGACACAGACACTTACCTCTCTCCAGACTGCAGCACAATCAGCTGCCTGTGGGCCTCTGCTCCTTATATAGCGCCCGACCGTGACGTCATAACACAGAATGGAATGTGGAACCTTCTGTGACGTCACCAGACTGTGGCAACCAATCACATCCCTGGTTTTAGGATTTGAAATGAAAGCTGGCTTCTGATAGGTTGCTATAGGCAACAGCTCTCGGCGGCTAAACAGAAAGCGGCAATCTGATTGGTCGCTATGGGCAACGACGCCAAAACTGAGGAAAAGTTGTAATATCCGCACGGAGTGATAATGGCCGGTGATTGGATATCAGGAGAGCGGGTTATACCGGGATATAAGCGAAAATTATAAGTCCGTATAGTTATTAGCTTACATAGCCACGCCTCCAAACGGCAGATAAGGAGGACGTGATGACGTCATACGTCCCCCGTGTCTGGGTCACTCCTCGCCGGGCGCCTCAGTGTAGCCGGAGACCCTGACAGTGAGACCGGAACAGAGGAAGGTGAGAGCCGCCATCACCCGGGAGAGCGGCCGCACTGCATGATGGGAGCTGTAGTTCTACAGGAGCTCCAGAATGGCTGAGTCACATGTGCAGGGTCTGTGCTCTGTACATGTCTGCTCCAATGTCTGCACACAGTCATATAACAGGGAAAGATGGAGGAGCTCACCTCACACTGCACACACCACCTGAGACACCGTATTCAGGGAACCAGAGATGTGTACAGGCAGTATATACTCCAGAGCTGCACTCATTGTATACATACATTACATCACTGACCCTGAGTCACCTCCTGTATTATACTCCAGAGCTGCACTCACTATTCTGCTGGTGCAGTCACTGTGTACATACATTACATTACTGATCCTGTACTGATCCTGAGTTACCTCCTGTATTATACTCCAGAGCTGCACTCACTATTCTGCTGGTGCAGTCACTGTGTACATACATTACATCACTGACCCTGAGTCACCTCCTGTATTATACTCCAGAGCTGCACTCACCATTCTGCTGGTGCAGTCACTGTGTACATACATTACTGATCCTGAGTCACCTCCTGTATTATACTCCAGAGCTGCACTCACTATTCTGCTGGTGCAGTCACTGTGTACATACATTACATTACTGATCCTGAGTTACCGCCTGTATTATACTCCAGAGCTGCACTCACTATTCTGCTGGTGCAGTCACGGTGTACATACATTACATTACTGATCCTGAGTTATTATTATTTATTATTATTATTATTATTATTATTATTATTATTTATTTATATAGCGCCATTGGGTTCCATGGCGCTTTACATGAGGATGAGGGAGACAAGAACAAGTACACTAAATCTAGGCGTCAGGACGTACAGGTACAGGAGTTACCGCCTGTATTATACTCCAGAGCTGCACTCACTATTCTGCTATTGCAGTCACTGTGTACATACATTACATTACTGATCCTGAGTTACCTCCTGTATTATACTCCAGAGCTGCACTCACTATTCTGCTGGTGCAGTCACTGTGTACATACATTACATTACTGATCCTGAGTTACCTCCTGTATTATACTCCAGAGCTGCACTCACTATTCTGCTGGTGCAGTCACTGTGTACATACATTACTGATCCTGAGTCACCTCCTGTATTATACTCCAGAGCTGCACTCACTGTATACATACATTACATTACTGACCCTGAGTCACCTCCTGTATTATACTCCAGAGCTGCACTCACTGTATACAGACATTACATTACTGATCCTGATTCACCTCCTGTATTATACTCCAGAGCTGCACTCACTATTCTGCTGGTGCAGTCACTGTGTACATACATTACATTACTGATCCTGAGTTACCTCCTGTATTATACTCCAGAGCTGCACTCACCATTCTGCTGGTGCAGTCACTGTGTACATACATTACTGATCCTGAGTCACCTCCTGTATTATACTCCAGAGCTGCACTCACTATTCTGCTGGTGCAGTCACTGTGTACATACATTACATTATTGATCCTGAGTTACCTCCTGTATTATACTCCAGAGCTGCACTCACTATTCTGCTGGTGCAGTCACTGTGTACATACATTACATTACTGATCCTGAGTTACCTCCTGTATTATACTCCAGAGCTGCACTCACTATTCTGCTGGTGCAGTCACTGTGTACATACATTACATTACTGATCCTGAGTTACCTCCTGTATTATACTCCAGAGCTGCACTCACCATTCTGCTGGTGCAGTCACTGTGTACATACATTACTGATCCTGAGTCACCTCCTGTATTATACTCCAGAGCTGCACTCACTATTCTGCTGGTGCAGTCACTGTGTACATACATTACATTATTGATCCTGAGTTACCTCCTGTATTATACTCCAGAGCTGCACTCACTATTCTGCTGGTGCAGTCACTGTGTACATACATTACATTACTGATCCTGAGTTACCTCCTGTATTATACTCCAGAGCTGCACTCACTATTCTGCTATTGCAGTCACTGTGTACATACATTACATTGCTGATCCTGAGTTACCTCCTGTATTATACTCCAGAGCTGCACTCACTATTCTGCTGGTGCAGTCACTGTGTACATACATTACATTACTGATCCTGAGTTACCTCCTGTATTATACTCCAGAGCTGCACTCACTATTCTGCTGGTGCAGTCACTGTGTACATACATTACATTACTGATCCTGAGTTACCCCCTGTATTATCCTCCAGAGCTGCACTCACTATTCTGCTGGTGCAGTCACTGTGTACATACATTACATTACTGATCCTGAGTTACCTCCTGTATTATACTCCAGAGCTGCACTCACTATTCTGCTGGTGGAGTCACTGTGTACATACATTACATTACTGATCCTGAGTTACCTCCTGTATTATACTCCAGAGCTGCACTCACTATTCTGCTGGTGCAGTCACTGTGTACATACATTACATTACTGATCCTGAGTTCCCTCCTGTATTATCCTCCAGAGCTGCACTCACTATTCTGCTGGTGCTGAATTTCTCATCCATTCCTTATAATGTAAGCAGTTTCCTTGCAGACACTGAAGCAGCAGTATAGTGTTACTTATTTCTTCTTTTCTATTTAGTGTTGGTTGAGCTGTGAAGAATGAGCGGTTCTAAGCCGGACTTCCTGTGGCCCTCACCGTGTGGACCGGTTTGTGGTGTGCGACTCAGAGCTCATCCTCTATCACATCCAGTCCAGGGCCAATGCCAACTCCGACCTGAAGGCTGGATCATTACGACTCTTGGAGGAGACCACCGCCACGCTCCTGGCCATAAACTCAGATACCCCCTATATGAAATGTGTCGCTTGGTATCAAAATTGCAACCCAGAGTGCCTATTGGCTGTTGGCCAGGCTAACGGCAGGGTTGTGCTCACCAGCTTGGGCCAGGACCACAAGTCTAAGTGCCGAGATCTGATCGGCCCTGAACACGCCAGACAGTGCAACACCCTGACTTGGAATCCCCTGGACAGTAACTGGCTGGCGGCCGGCTTGGACAAGCACAGGGCTGACTTCTCAGTATTGATCTGTGATATCAGCAGCAAGTATACCCCTGACGCCACCATTGACCATTCCCATGGAGAAAGTTCGCCTTTCCACTGGAGACAACGAGACCGGTGTGGTGGTGACGAAGCCCCTGTATGAACTGGGCCAGAACGACGCCTGTCTGTCCCTCTGCTGGCTGCCCAGGGACCACAAGTTGCTCCTAGCCGGGATGCACCGTAACCTCGCCATATTCGACCTGCGAAACACCAACCAGAAATTATTTGTCAACACCAAAGCAGTGCAAGGAGTGACCGTGGACCTGCACTTCCACGACAGGGTGGCCTCTTAGGTCAGGTAGCCATCTGGGACCTTAGAACATTTGAAATGCCAGTCCTAACCCTCACTGAGCAGCCAAAGCCACTGAGCAAGGTGGTATGGTGCCCGACGAGGACAGGGTAACTCGCCACCTTAACCCAGGACAGTCACATAATCAGACTGTGCGATATGCAACACACCCTGACGCCCATCGGGGAGGAAACGGAGCCCACCATCATCGAGAGGAGCGTCCAGCCCTGCGAGAATTACATCGCCTCCTTCGCCTGGCATCCCACAAGCCAGAATCGGATGGTGGTTGTTACCCCCCGCAGGACCATGTCCAATTTCACAGTGTTCGGGCGCATTTCTCTGGCCTGGAGTCCGACCACGTCGCTGATGTGGGCGTGCAGCCGACAGCTGTATGAATGTATGGAGGAAGGCAAGGACGGCTCTAGAGAGGGACATCGCCACCAAGATGAGGCTCAGGGCTTTATCTCGCTACGGCCTGGACACAGAGCAGGTCTGGAGGAACCATCTGCTGGCGGGAAATGAAGACCCTCAGCTCAAGTCTCTCTGGTACACCTTGCACTATATCCTTCAAAAAGTGGGCAAGCGGGGTCCTAGCGAGATCTGTTTTCGTGATCTTTTGGTTGACCATCAATTTGGCTGCTGGTGCATCTCACACAGGGCATGTTCACTCAATGCCTCACACCTCCTTCTGCTGTCACACTTGGGTGACACAGTGACGTAGTAACGATTGGGATATGACCCCCCCTCTCCGATCCACCAGCAACTGTTAGCTGCACATGTCGGCTGATCAGATCAACCGACATGTACAGGGAATTAAGCACGTTTAGTGCTTGAGCTTGCATCAAAGGGAGGGACACGACCAAGGACATCTATAGGTTCTGGGTCATGAAGGGGTTAAAGGGGTGATCCGAGGTCAACCTCTTCTTTAAGGAGAGGCGAGCAGGGCCAGTGATGTGACATCTATAGATGGCTGCCGGCTCGAGCCTCAGGTATTGTGCACTATACTATTCTGAATAAGGCAGTTGCGCGATATCTGCCAGTTAGGCACACCTGCCAGCAGATATCTGTAGTCCTGACGTCACTGACCTCACTCGCCTCCCAATTTGAAAGTGAAAAAAGTTGGAATCCCCTTTAAAGAGGACCTATTACCCCCCTGATGCTTTCCAAAGTGAAAGCACCCCTGAATGCAGCGTGTCTGCTGCATTCATGGAAGGGGTCCCCCATGTCTCTAGCCCCCCTGTAAGTTGTACAAAACACTTTAGAAAGTGTACAGTTAACGAGTCCAGAGGGACTTACTCAGTAATAAGTCTTCGCAGCTCCGTGGTGTCCTTCCCGCCTCCAGCCCTCTCTGTGCCACCTCCTGCCCCCTCTGTGCCGCCTCTTTTATGTGTCTTCCCTCCTCTGTCGCTCATTGCTCCTCTGTGTCTGAAGTCACACAGACGCAGAGCGAGCAATGGCAGGAGCGGGTCCCGGCAGCTGAAACGCCTCCTTCCGGTGACGTCAGTGCTGGAGCAGGGCGGACTCCGGCGCTGACGTCACTGGCAGGAGGCGACACACAGTGGGCTGGAGGTGGCACAGAGAGGGCTGAAGGCGGGGAGGACACTAGAGAGCAGCGAGGACTCATTACTGAGTAAGTCCCTCTGGACTCGTACAAAACACTTTAGAAAGTGTACAGTTAACAACTTCCAGTGGGGCTAGAGACATGGGGACCCCTTCCCTGAATGCAGCAAAAATGCTGCATTCAGGGGTGCTTTCACTTTGGAAAGCACCAGGGGGGTGACAGGTCCTCTTTGATGCAACAGCAAACTGCAGATGAATTAGACACTATTAGACTATGTGCACACCTAGTGTTATTTTATGCATTTTTTACATGCAGTTTTCTGCAAAGGAAAACTCAACCTAGCAAAGTGTATGGGGTTTCTGAAGTGCTGTGCACACCTTCCAGTTATTTCATCTGCAGATTTTGGTGCGGAAAAAAGCAACATGCTGATTTTGTGTGTTTTTCTCAGACTGTGTCATAGAAACACATGGGAAAAAATGCACAGAAATACTCACCAAAAAAGCAAATAACGCTTGGTTTTTCCAGCCAGGAGATGCGTTTTTTGGTGCAGAAATAAACTAAGTGGGCACACCCTTATACTCCAACTCCAGCACAGTAAGGCAATGTGAGGCCAAAAACCCGAGTTTTTCAAGCAGAAACTGCTTTAATGAATGAATTTTTTTAGCAGAAACGGAGGGAAACTCTCCAAATTCTCCCCCAAACTTCAGAAATCCTCAAAAGTTATGTTTTCACTCCGCTTCAGTTCTGAAAACCCGGCAAAAAGGCTCAACTTGTAGGTAGAAATAAAGTGTCACCACTACGGCCATGTTATATTCACATACATGATGCTGTGCTGTTCTCCTATACACCTATATACTTATGAAGCAATACGCAGAGGACATAGACCAGAAAGATACAAGCAACAAGGGACGTCACCACTTCTGTGTTTATCATCCACTGCTGGTTTTGACTCACAAATCCTGAGGTAAAAACTCACCAAATACTCAATGTGTGCACACGGCCTAAACACAATTGACCTGAGAGTTGGATCATGTTCACACCTTGAGTATTTGGTGAGTTGTTACCTCCGTATTTGTAGCCAAAACCAGCAGTGGGTGATAAATACAGAAGTGGTGACGTGTTTCTATTATACAAATAGAAACCGAGTCTTTACTATGCTCAAAAAGTGTGGTTATTTATTTACAAAAAATGCACTCAATTAAAAATGCAAGTTTGGCTGAAGATACAGGCAGTACATTGCACAGCATGGTGTCACAGATAACATTTAGGTATTGCACTTAGCACATTACAAATTACCACAATAATATTGCACGAATCCCTATACAAAAGCATGATCATGACATGGTATACACAAGTATAGTGTGGTATATACAAGTAACATGATAAGGCCCAATCAGCCCCATATCAAGTGCTTAGGGAAAGCAGTGCACACTTTAACTCATATAGGTGCATAGGAGCATACCAATTTGTATCTGCACGCTGTGCAGAATAAGAGCAGCCTCCACCTAAACCTCCATCTCCTACGCCGTTTCGCTGCACGCTTTTTCAAGGAGAGGTGCTCCTCTCTGTGTCCAGTGCCTTATATTAGAGGTGATTTAGATGAAAAAATGGCGTGCACTCAGACTTATTTCACAGCGGAAGTGCAGATAAACAGGATATCAGGATCCCACAGTCAATAGTGTAGATTAACAAAATCGCACGCTCCTTCAGTTACTGTGTTTTGTTGTATTTATTCAAGTGCAAAGTAGTGTACAGGAGCAACATACAATGGGCAACGTTTCGACCAAAACCTTTGGTCTTTATCAAGCCAGTTGCTTTCCGTTATATCTGATCAAGTGTAGTCTCAATGGACCAATAGGGGTCAAAAGCCTGCCCGGCAATTGATAGTCTTAGCCTTATATATTTCAATCTCATGCCAAGTAGTGTGGACTGGTGGGGAGTCACCTTAAATCTACATTTTCTCTGTATGTGCAGAGGTGTGACACCAAATACTCAATGTGTGCACACGGCCTAAACACAATTGACATGAGAGTTGGATCATGTTCACACCTTGAGTATTTGGTGAGTTTTTACCTCAGGATTTGTGAGTCAAACCCAGCAGTGGATATATATCAGTATGGGCGCACACCTCTTTTAGTGGGTGCTAGCTTCAAAAAATATGTAAACACTTACCAATAGATAGATCAGCTGCACACCACATTATTTCTTTAAAGGGAATGCCAAAATGGCTGTGTGAATTTATTGCATTATATAATAAGAAACAAAGAAATATTTATACAGCTACTGAAAGCTGGCCCTGGTCTAAAAGATAAATGTGAAAGCATTAGTTGATATCATAGCCATGAAATCATAAGCCCAGTAACTGTTTACAGAGTTCTTTCACTATACTGGGTCCTAATCTCACCCTCATGTCTGCAAGCTGGAAGTGTGAATGGGAAAATGCCCTGTGCAGTTAAAATCATGGTCTTAAAGGGAATTTGTCAAGACTATGTTAAAACCCTGCTTTTAAAGGGAGTGTGTAACACCTGTGTGAATGTTCTCACATTAGTCACTGGGCGGGGTGCAGCTCCAAATATAATAACTAAATATATATCAGTATGGGCGCACACCTCTTTTAGTGGGTGCTAGCTTCAAAAAATATGTAAACACTTACCAATAGATAGATCAGCTGCACACCACATTATTTCTTTAAAGGGAATGCCAAAATGGCTGTGTGAATTTATTGCATTATATAATAAGAAACAAAGAAATATTTATACAGCTACTGAAAGCTGGCCCTGGTCTATCTATTGGTAAGTGTTTACATATTTTTTGAAGCTAGCACCCACTAAAAGAGGTGTGCGCCCATACTGATATATATTTAGTTATTATATTTGGAGCTGCACCCCGCCCAGTGACTAATGTGAGAACATTCACACAGGTGTTACACACTCCCTTTAAAAGCAGGGTTTTAACATAGTCTTGACAAATTCCCTTTAAGACCATGATTTTAACTGCACAGGGCATTTTCCCATTCACACTTCCAGCTTGCAGACATGAGGGTGAGATTAGGACCCAGTATAGTGAAAGAACTCTGTAAACAGTTACTGGGCTTATGATTTCATGGCTATGATATCAACTAATGCTTTCACATTTATCTTTTAGACCAGGGCCAGCTTTCAGTAGCTGTATAAATATTTCTTTGTTTCTTATTATATAATGCAATAAATTCACACAGCCATTTTGGCATTCCCTTTAAAGAAATAATGTGGTGTGCAGCTGATCTATCTATTGGTAAGTGTAAACCCAGCAGTGGGTGATAAATACAGAAGAGGTGACGTGTTTCTATTATACTTTTCCTCTGATTGTTTCACTCCTGGTTTTGGCTACAAATCCTGAGGTAAAAAACTCCCCAAATACCCAATGTGTGCACGTGGCCTGAGACTCAAAGCTTCAGAGTTTAAGGGCACGTGCACACGGTGAGTATTTGGTGAGGTTTTTACCTCAGGATTTGAAGGCAAAACCAGGAGTGAAACAATCAGAGGAAAAGTATAATAGAAACACGTCACCTCTTCTGTATTTATCACCCACTGCTGGTTTTTGCTTCCACATTCTGAGGTAAAAACCTCACCAAATACCGTATTTTTCAGACTATAAGATGCACTTTTGTCCCCCCAAACTGTGGGGGAAAGTGGGGGGTGCGTCTTATAGCCCGAATGTATGGAGGGTGGGTGCAGGGGGAGGATGGAGCGGGCTGGCTGCAGGACCCAGCGGGAGGTCTCCTGCTCCCGCTCATTTAATATGCGCTGCTGCTGTCCATCACCGTGGTGCTGAAACTGCACCGCGGTGATGGACTGGGGGAGCAGCGCATATTAAACTGTCTGCGCCCCCCTGTGATGGCACATACCCCCCTTCCTCCCATGTTAGATATGTCCCTCCATGCTGCTGCCAATAATAAAATAACCACATTACTCACCTTTTCCAGCGATGTCCTGGCTCCCTCCATGCAGCTGCGCTCCTCCATTCCCTGCTTCTTCTCTGTACAGATGGTCATGTGATCGGCTCAGCAGTGACATCATCTCTGTGCGCCCGATTACATTACCGGCGTTACAGAGAAGAAGCAGGAGGTGGAGGAGCACAGCTGCATGGAGGGAGCCAGGACATCGCTGGAAGAGGTGAGTAATGTGGTTATTTTATTATTGGCAGCAGCATGGGGGGCCATATCTAACATGGGGGAGGGGAGGGGGAATGTGCCAGCCCTGGGGGGCGTGTGCCAACCTTAACCAGAATAAGGGGGCTATATCCCAGGATGAGGGACCATGCACCAGGATGAGGGGCCTATGAGGGACATATACCCTATATGATTTGTAAGACAGACACTGACATTATAAGACGGACCCAATTTAACATTAAAAATTTATTTATTTTTTCTGTTTTCCTTCACCAAATTTGGGGTGCGTCTTATAATCCGGTGCATCTTATAAAGCGAAAAATACGGTACTCAACTTGTGGACATGACCTGACTCTCAAGTCTACTGTGTGTCAGGCCATGTGCACACATTGAGTATTTGGTGAGTTTTTACCTCAGGATTTGTAGCCAAAACCAGGAGTGGGTGATAAATACAGAAGTGGTGACGTGTTTCTATTATACTTTTCCTCTCATTGTTCCACTACTTATATTAGCTACAAATACTGAGGTAAATAACTCGCCAAACACTCACATTTTTGCCCCATGTGCACTTTAAGTCCTCTTGCTGGTCTTATACTCGCTTGCCGCCATCTTCATTTTTTCCAGCATCGCTCCGGTCGGTCTCTTGTGATTTGTGACCTGTCTGCAGATCCAGTGTTTTATGGAGGGCAAAACTCAATACAAGTCTATAGAGGCCTCGTTCTGGCTTCCTAGATTTACATTGATAGCTCGTGACATAACTTCTCACTTTCAGCCAGTCAGAAGTTACGGGCACTAAGATGGCGCTGCAGGACCGGAGTGGCACCGAATAATGATGAAGCCCCAGACGGTGAGTATAATACAGGGGCTTACAATTTAAGCACCATGCCAGTGTTTTGGTTTTATTTCAGACCTGGAGTGGAGCTTAATATGTAAGTCCCTGTATAATACTCCCCCTCTGGCAGTACCTGAAGCCCGCCATGTAAATTTTGGATCTTTATGGATGCTTCCCAGGCAGCTCTCTTAGTACCAGGCACTGAATTTAGCTTTTAGGAAATATTAGAAATATACAAAATGTTTTCTTAGTCATAGACTAAAATGTTTGGGAGATTGCGGAACATGTCGTCATACCCCGATAACGCTTTATACACAGATATGTAGAGATGATATCGTTCTGCCTGGTGAGATATACAACATATACAATATGGTTATATCCCATCATAGGAACGACGGAGAACGTCCGGGGCAGCTGGAGCGGCTCTGACCGGCAGGCGGACGTGGTCCATTACGTCAGTGAGGAGCGCAGTTTGGCGCTGCAGCTTTGCGGCTGGAGAAAGAAAGGATCAGACACCGATATCGGAACAGGAAGGAGAATGGGAGAGAGCGGCGGCCATCGCATTGTTTAACCTGGATATCCGTCGTGCCATCCAGATCCTGAATAAGGGGCGTCCACCGGGAAAGGTTTGAGCTTTAATCTTATCAGCTCCCCTGTATAATTCTTCCTTTATCTCATTGTTTTTTGGCGTGAGACGTCACCCCTGTCTGATGGTCGGCAGAATATTGTCAGCACAAGGCCACCCACTTTATCCAGGCAGAGCCGACATGAGGCAAAGTGATAGGCGCTCTTTATTCTAGGGGTCATTAAGGGACACGGGTCAGACCCTCCATCACTTGATGCTTGTAAGTCGGTTCAAGATTGATTATGTAACTTCTGGGTTCACACGGGAATCTAAGCAGGACCCAAAACTGAAATTAAGACAGAAAACGGAGGGGAACAAACTTGTAAAATAATAAAAAAAAATGAGCTTATAGCAAGATATAGTGTAATAATGTCCGTAAAGAAAGAGAGAGAATGCAGAAGGGGTGTGCGTTCCCACTGAACACTACAGTAATGGTAGGAAGCACAAAAGACCCCAATGTCCATAATCTGATTCCTACTAAACTTTCCGCCAGTACCATGTTCCAGTTGTCAGTCAGGACCCTTCATTAGGTCCCCTGTTGAAGTGAATGGGAGCGGAGCAGCATAATGGTAGTGAGCAGGAGGGCGTTCAGTCAGGGGTGAACCTAGCCTCTCTGCTGCCTGAGGCGGACTGCAAAACGGGCCCCCCCCCCCCCAGTAAATTTTTTGAATTGGTAGAAATAAATCTGGTTCATACAGATCTATATATATCCTGTAAAAATGAGGACAACATTGGACATTTTAATTTAGAGAAATAGAGAAAGGGATGTCCAAACAAAGGATGTCAGTGCCATCACATGCACATACAAGAACGACACAGAAGAATTCAGAACAAGGATCATTAATGGCAATGGCGGCATAGCACACACTGCAGACTCACAATCATGGCTGCAGAGCTGTGCTCCTGTGGGCAAAGACAGTCCTGCATCCTTATAGCACAGGAGGCAGCACTAATTGCAACCTATTATTTTTGGCACACACCTCCAAAACTCTGGGCAGCTCCAATGTGGCAACTGCCTGGCACTGACTAGTCAGACATGTCCACCATGCCTCACCGTCTACACAGCTCATCCAATGTGGCAGCTGCCTGGCACTGACTAGTCAGACATGTATACCATGACTCACCGTCTACACAGCAGATGCAACAACCTGCAGTCTGAGCAACAACAAGCCACCACTGCACTAAGCTGATACAATGGCGCGTCTCCCCCAACAGACCACGCCTCCTCCTGAAACACTTAGCCAATCACAAGTGCCGCACACGGTCCAGAGCTAAGAGCAGGAGCCTTCCTATTGGGCTAAGGAAGGGATGTGCGGGTAGGAAGGAGGATGAGTACCACTGACTTTCCACCGCCCAGGAGAAACATGGCTGGATGCCTGTATGTACTAATCAGTCCTGCAGCAGAGGGACAATGCATCGTGCACGAGCGGAGTACATAGAAATCATGGGGCCCCATAGCAAAAGTTCTAACTGCTCCCTCTCCTCAAAAAAATAAAATATTTGGCTGGGTCACATAATAACATATCTCTGAACTCTGTAGCCTTACAAGGTAAATTTTCCTCCTATTGAAGCCCCTGGATTCATCTTTCATTGCAACTATAAAGTAGGATGCTAGCAGAAGTGCCCCACAAACGCTGTATGATCCCCCCAAAGTGATTTCTCCACAGTACCCTCCACATGCACAGTATGATGACCCTACTGTACCCCCCTCAACTACCCCAGCACAGTATGATCTCCAACTGTGACCCCCCACACACAACCCTCCATGTAGTATAATAGACCAATATACAGTATAATGGCTCCTACATCTCCTCACACTGTATAATGGCCTCCAACACAGTACTCAAACAGCCCTCCATAAAGTATAAAGGTTTCCACATAGCCCTTCAAGTATTATCATGCCCCCACAGAGCCATCCAAATATTATAATGGCTTCCATATAGTATAATTGGCTCCATATATCATAATGCATCATCCATTGTCCTCAATATATTATAATGCATCATCCAAATTCCTCCATAAAGTATAATGCACCCCCATAGTTCTCCATATAGTATAATGTACCTCAAATTCCCCATATAAATAGTAAATTAATAATAATAATAATAATGTACACCTCACAGCCCTCTATTTAATATAATGCACCATCTATAGTCCTCCATATAGTATAATGTACGCCCTTAGCCCTCCATATTATATAATGCACCCTCACAAGCCTTCATATAGTATAATGCACCCCAATAGTCCTCATATATTATATTGCACATTACATAGTGCTACATAGTCACCCACCAGTGTACTCACTGATTAAAAATGAAAAGTAAATACTCACCTGTCTTGTCGCAGCTCTGGTCTCCCCAAAGTGCGTCTTCCCTCTGCATGGATCAGCACAGGGGTGCCCACTCATGACGTCATCGTGCCCTGCCGTGCCGAGCTGCAGGGTGCAGACTGCGGTGGCCGAGACTTGGAAGTATGCGGCCAGCAGCGGCATCCGGGGGGGGCTGGGGCTGCCACCGAGTCCCCTGCGGATGCCGCCCTCTGCTTACCAGCAGCAACTAACTTGGGTCGCATCACGATAGGTGCACCCCTGCACTTCCTAGGGTTGCACATATCTTTGTGCAGCGCAGACGTTTTTCTTGATAGCATCTATATACAGGAGATACTAAGTTTTGGACTGCGTACTTGCTATCAGTAAACACAGTGTTTTAGATGCAGTGTGTTGCCACTGCCTCCAAAACGCTGCATTTTACAGTACCAGCATAGTGGATGCGATAAATCCCATGCTCACTGTGCTTCTCCTCACCGCAGTGTGTTTTCACCTGCAGTGCAGGTTTCCGGACTTCTGCATCTCCGCAGCATGTTCATTTCAAGCTGCGGAGTCAGAAGCGATCACCATCAGGTGTATACAGGGAGAAGCCGCCCTGCACTCACTGCAGATCATGGGTTTCAGGGCGGCTGCGTTCTCCCTGTGTGCACCTGTGGGTTCCCTCAGGTCCAAGACGCAGTGTCTCCAGACCATGAGCACATACCCTTAATCAGTATTTATTGTATCTCTGGATGCAGTGAACAAATAACAGCAATTCTTGTAGGGTTTTTATACATATTTTTTTTACGTTTCGCATGGGTTAAATAATTTGATTTTTGTTCAGCTCAAACTTTTAGAGTTGAAATTCCAAACACTATGGGCCTTGTCACACCTGCGCTAGGCTGCGTTTGGCTGCATTGCGTTAGCGCTGTGCAAACGCAGTCAAGCGCAAATCTAACGCTGTGCGTTAACACTGCCATTATATGCTATGGGCGAACGCATGCAAATGCAACCACAAGCGCAAGTGCAAAGTGGGGCTGTGTTTGAATGCATGGGCTAGTCTTAGCGCACAGAAAACTTAGCAGGACACATTTCCTGTACGCTAGGACTGATGCATGCGTTCAAACGCAACCACCTTTTGCACTTGCGCTTGGGGTTGCATTTGCATGCGTTCGCCTATAGCATTTAATGGCAGTGTTAACGCAATGCAGCCAAACGCAGCCTAGTGCAGGTGTGAACTGGGCCTATTTATGTATATATTTTTTTTTGTAGATTTTAATCAGCTTTTAATAGTTTTTCTGAGTTTTACATTATTGCTCAGTGCTGTCTGCTGCACTATTCTATGCTGGTATTGAAAGGTGGTTAATCCTTTAGTAAAGTATGGGAATGTTCACTGCAATCTCTCCTGAGTCATACATGTAAAATACAGAATTATCAGGACTCCCTGCAGTGTTCACACTGATAATACAGGCAGCACAGAAATACAAGCCATAGATCTAGAGGAGCTGAGGTGTCTGCCTGGCCTGTGGGGGTTCTGTGCACACACTTGTAAATGTGGAGAGATCAGCAGGAAGACAGCAATTAAAGAGTTAAAGATGTTTATGTAAGCAGGAGGCTGTGCAGAGCTCTATACTGACGATTACCGTTTACTTTTGCCCCGAACTCCAGAGGATTCTCACAGCGGGAGCTCAGTCTGGTCTGGTGCAGCTGTATTCCCCTGAGAGCTTCAGAGTCCTCAGTCCTGCCCTGCACAGCCGCCCCACATGGCACCATTCTCCTGTGGGACTGGAGAGAATGTCAGCAGGAGCAGCATCTGCAGGGCCGACGCTACCACCAGGTCCTCTGCTGTGATGCCGCCCTCTGGCTACCAGCAGGTGGCGCCGCCTGGGACAAACACTTCAACTTGACTCATGGATGATACGGCCCTGCTACAGCCCCCTGGTAAGTGCAAACACTTGTATGAAAACACACCTTCTATGTGTCCTAAACATGTTGCTGATGTTGATGTTCTGTATCCTCTGTAGGTGGCCCATCCCTGCAGGACCTAGAGGCGGCAGAAAAACCTGGACAATTGTCCAATTTAATAGAGCTCTATAAACGGGCCAATCCGACCTCTGCCCTGACCAACCCCAGTCAGTTCCTGAATCTTAATATTTTTTTTTTTTTAATTTAAAAACTTTTATTGGATTTTATCTGTATGTTGTTATTGACCATGTTGGTCATAAGTTTTATTAAAAAACATGTTGTTATAACCATGAACGTTTGTCAATTTTTTGGGTGCATGTATATATATATATATGTTTATTATTTGATACCCCTGAAACGGGGTTTTACCCCATACCATTATACGTAAAAAAGGTTGACACAATAAAACAAGTACATATTTGTGTCCTCAAAAGGGTTTAGTTGTCCAAGGAAAGCGATGCATGTCCCAGTATGGCGTACCACAAACGTATGGTGACATAATGTCAGATTTATAGGGGTACATAAGCACTGGGGACATATGTATGGGACACAGGGACAGGCCTTTGTCATGACACTGTATGTTGCCTGAGTGTGTTATCCCCCATATACATGTATTTCATTACACATATTCTACACACCCATGGAGAAGGAAATGATAGGTGTCTATACATCCCATAACTGCAAACACAAAAATATCTCTGCACACACATACATTCAAGGCTGCAATATTGTCCAGACCAAGAAAGCAAGAGTGATTTTATTAGACAACGCAATAGCACAACACACTCAACAAAAGCGCTGTACATATTTACTGTACAATCAAATGTTACACGAGCGTCGTGTTTTGCCTTCCTGGCAACGCCAATGCGTATAGCAATAACCAGCGACACATCGCACGAGAGTTGTGTATAAAGCACCGATACGCACATGCATTTACATGTAACTATGTGGCGCGGCGAACAAGGAGACATTAAATAATGACCAATCACACGTCTTCAAGGCGTCACACAACATTATGTTAACGCCTATCTCCGAGATGCGGCTAAAATTTACGCCCACATCGCTAATATGGTGGCTCTGTGTGACGCGGAAGCGGCGACCAGCGCCGTGATCGCCCCTGGGCCTTGGGCGACGCTCAGGCAATTTCCGGTCGGTTGTCGCCCGAGCGTCGCCTAAGTTGTCGCCCCGTGTAAATGGGCGACGGCGACCTTAGGCGACACGCAAATACGTGCGCTCGCATGTGCGTCGCCTCTGGAATCGCCGACGATATCTCCACGTGTGACGGTACCCTTGGAAAAATCATGTGATGCTTCTCTAATTTGTGTAATTAACAGCACCTGTAACTTACTTGTGGCACCTAACAGGTGTTGGCAGTAACTAAATCACACTTGCAGCCAGTTGACATGGATTAAGTTGACTCAACCGCTGTCCTGTGTCCTTGTGTGTACCACATTGAGCATGGAGAAAAGAAACAAGACCAAAGAACTGTCTGAGGACTTGAGAAACCAAATTGTGAGGAAGCATGAGCAATCTCAAGGCTACAAGTCCATCTCCAAAGACCTGAATGTTCCTGTGTTTACCGTGTGCAGTGTCACCAAGAAGTTTAAAGCCCATGGCACTGTGGCTAACCTCCCTAGATGTGGACGGAAAAGAAAAATTGACGAGAGATTTCAACGCAAGATTGTGCGGATGGTGGATAAAGAACCTCGACTAACATCCAAACAAGTTCAAGCTGCTCTGCAGTCCGAGGGTACAACAGTGTCAACTCGTACTATCCATTGGCGTCTGAATGAAAAGGGACTGTATGGTAAGAGACCCAGGAAGACCCCACTTCTTACTCAGAGACATAAAATTGCCAGGCTGCAGTTTGCCAAAACTTATCTGAGAAAGCCTAAAACGTTTTGGAAGAATGTTCTCTGGTCAGATGAGACAAAAGTAGAGCTTTTTGGGCAAAGGCATCAACATAGTTTACAGGAGAAAAAAAAAAGAGTCATTCAAAGAAAAGAACACGGTCCCTACAGTCAAACATGGCGGAGGTTCCCTGATGTTTTGGGGTTGCTTTGCTGCCTCTGGCACTGGACTGCTTGACCGTGTGCATGGCATTATGAAGTCTGAAGACTACCAACAAATTTTGCAGCATAATGTAGGTCCCAGTGTGAGAAAGCTGGGTCTCCCTCAGAGGTCATGGGTCTTCCAGCAGGACAATGACCCAAAACACACTTCAAAAAGCACTAGAAAATGGTTTGAGAGAAAGCACTGGAGATTTCTAAGGTGGCAGCAATGAGTCCAGACCTGAATCCCATAGAACACCTGTGGAGAGATCTAAAAATGGCAGTTTGGAGAAGGGACCTGGAGCAGTTTGCCAAAGAAGAATGGTCTAAAATTCCAGCAGACCATTGCAAGAAACTAATTGATGGTTACCAGAAGCGGTTGATCGCAGTTATTTTGGCTAAAGGTTGTGCAACCAAGTATTAGGCTGAGGGTGCCAATAATTTTGTCTGGCCTATTATTGGAGTTTTGTGTGAAATGATCAATGTTTTGCTTTTTGCTTCATTCTCTTTTGTGTTTTTTCATTGAAGACAAATTAAATGAAGATAATAATAGCAAAGAATTTGTGATTGCAGGAAGAAACTGAGTATTATCTGACAGAATTGCAGGGGTGTCAATACTTTTGGCCACAACTGTATGATTAATCTTGTGCCTCCATTTATCTACCCTCCTCGTGTTCAGGCTGAGTCTATTACAAGCCAACACAACAAAATAAATAGTCAGAACTGATTAGGGACTGATCGTTTGTGGGCAATTCACAGATAAAATCTGTCTTCAGTGGCAACATATTTTCACTTTATTACAGGCAGAAGATAACGTTACTCATATAAGTCAACAGAGAGCAGAGGAGGATGGAGATGCCAGCAGCCGGAATATACAGCCAGCAGCCGGAATATACAGCCAGCAGCCGGAATATACAGCCAGCAGCCGGAATATACAGCCAGCAGCAAATTGATCTGAAAATGGAGAAAGAGGCTCTACTATTAGATGTCACCCCTTAATTAACGATATATCCCAGGTATGTTGTATACAGCTGAAACGAAACGTGATTTTATAAAGCTGGTTCATAGCCGTCATATTACAAGTAACATAACAAAGCAGCAAATAAAGAATTATATTGATTTTCAACAATATAAATATCCAGCGAACAAAGTCAGTAGATTCTCATTATACAAACATGATAATGTTACTGCAAAAGTTTAAAAAAAAAAATAATAATAATTATTGCATGGAACAAATTTTTCTATGTAGTATGAAGGCTAGACCTGATGACTAGGCTCCTAATGCCACAGTTGTTACTGCACATAGAACATAATGCACTTATTAATCATTTTTACCATATAAATGTGTATTTCAGACATCTGACTTGGAACAGAGGTCACCAGAGACTAAAACTAGAAGTCTTACAAAGGGTTGAGGATGATGCAGGAGCGGCAATTCCATATCTGTGGCTCTATTACCAGCATTAAAGAGGGACACGAAGTGGCTGCTAGTGGTGACATCTCGCAACATCTCAAGTATTTATTAGCCACTTTGGTAAATGGCATATAATGAAGGGAGGTCCAGACCACTGACTGAGGGACTGATCCATAAATTGTGGTGTAACATAAAACAATTGGGAGGAGTTATGATGAATTCAGATGAGCCCTCCTACAAAGCGTGATTAACAAAGTGATTTCTACAGGACAGTATGAGAAAGGGATTCATTCTAAAAGAAACTCTAAAGCTCAAAATGAGAGAATCTGGGCCCCGGGGCTGAAATCTTTGTTCCTGGAGCTTCTCAACTTGGTATAATGAGACTGACAGATCTTGTTCATATAAATTCATATATGAGGCAGCACGGTGGCTCAGTGGTTAGTACTGTATATGGTGGCTCAGTGGTTAGCACTGTATATGGTGGCTCAGTGGTTAGTACTGTATATGGTGGCTCAGTGGTTAGCACTGTATATGGTGGCTCAGTGGTTAGCACTGTATGATGGCTCAGTGGTTAGCACTGTATATGGTGGCTCAGTGGTTAGCACTGTATATGGTGGCTCAGTGGTTAGCACTGTATATGGTGGCTCAGTGGTTAGTACTGTATATGGTGGCTCAGTGGTTAGCACTGTATATGGTGGCTCAGTGGTTAGCACTGTATATGGTGGCTCAGTGGTTAGCACTATGTGGTGGCTCAGTGGTTAGCACTATGTGGTGGCTCAGTGGTAGCACTGTATATGGTGGCTCAGTGGTTAGCACTGTATGTGGTGGCTCAGTGGATAGCACTGTATATGATGGCTCAGTGGTTAGCACTGTATATGGTGGCTCAGTGGTTAGCACTGTATATGGTGGCTCAGTGGTTAGCACTGTATGTGGTGGCTCAGTGGTAGCACTGTATGTGGTGGCTCAGTGGTTAGCACTGTATACGGTGGCTCAGTGGTTAGCACTGTATATGGTGGCTCAGTGGTTAGCACTGTATATGGTGGCTCAGTGGTTAGCACTGTATATGGTGGCTCATTGGTTAGCACTGTATATGGTGGCTCAGTAGTTAGCACTGTACAGTGGCTCAGTGGTTAGCACATGTGTGGCTCAGTGGTTAGCACTATGTGGTGGCTCAGTGGTTAGCACATGTATGGTGGCTCAGTGGTTAGCACTGTACAGTGGCTCAGTGGTTAGCACTGTATGTGGCTCAGTGTTAGCAATGTATGGTGGCTCAGTGGTTAGCACTGTACAGTGGCTCAGTGGTTAGCACTATTGGTGGCTCAGTGGTTAGCACTGTATATGGTGGCTTAGCGGTTAGCACTGTATATGCTGGCTCAGTGGTTAGCACTGTATATGGTGGCTCAGTGGTTAGCACTGTATACGGTGGCTCTGTGGTTAGCACTGTATGGTGGCTCAGTGGTTAGCACTATGTGGTGGCTCAGTGGTTAGCACTGTACAGTGGCTCAGTGGTTAGCACTGTATATGGTGGCTCAGTGGTTAGCACTGTATGGTGGCTCAGTGGTTAGCACTGTATGGTGGCTCAGTGGTTAGCACTGTATATGGTGGCTCAGTGGTTAGCACTGTATACGGTGGCTCAGTGGTTAGCACTGTATACGGTGGCTCAGTGGTTAGCAATGTATGGTGGCTCAGTGGTTAGCACTGTATATGGTGGCTCAGTGGTTAGCACTGTATATGGTGGCTCAGTGGTTAGCACTGTATACGGTGGCTCAGTGGTTAGCACTGTACAGTGGCTCAGTGGTTAGCACTATGTGGTGGCTCAGTGGTTAGCACTATGTGGTGGCTCAGTGGTTAGCACTGTATACGGTGGCTCAGTGGTTAGCACTGTACAGTGGCTCAGTGGTTAGCACTATGTGGTGGCTCAGTGGTTAGCACTATGTGGTGGCTCAGTGGTTAGCACTGTGTGGTGGCTCAGTGGTTAGCACTGTGTGGTGGCTCAGTGGTTAGCAATGTATGGTGGCTCAGTGGTTAGCACTGTACAGTGGCTCAGTGGTTAGCACTGTATGGTGGCTCAGTGGTTAGCACTATGTGGTGGCTCAGTGGTTAGCACTGTACGGTGGCTCAGTGTTAGACTGTACAGTGGCTCAGTGGTTAGCACTGTGTATGGTGGCTCAGTGGTTAGCACTGTATGGTGGCTCAGTGGTTAGCACTGTATGGTGGCTCAGTGGTTAGCACAGTATATGGTGGCTCAGTGGTTAGCACTATGTGGTGGCTCAGTGGTTAGCACTGTGTGGTGGCTCAGTGGTTAGCACTTATGGGTGGCTCAGTGGTTAGCACTGTATGGTGGCTCAGTGGTTAGCACTGTATGGTGGCTCAGTGGTTAGCACTATGGTGGCTCAGTGGTTAGCACTGTATGGTGGCTCAGTGGTTAGCACTGATATGGTGGCTCAGTGGTTAGCACTGATTGGTGGCTCAGTGGTTAGCACTAGTTGGTGGCTCAGTGGTTAGCACTTATGTGGTGGCTCAGTGGTTAGCACTGTTGGTGGCTCAGTGGTTATGCACTGTATGGTGGCTCAGTGGTTAGCACTGTACAGTGGCTCATGTGGTTAGCACTGTATGGTGGCTCAGTGGTTAGCACTGTACGGTGGCTCAGTGGTTAGCACTATGTGGTGGCTCAGTGGTTAGCACTGTGTGGTGGCTCAGTGGTTAGCACTGTGTGGTGGCTCAGTGTGTTAGCACTGTGTGGTGGCTCAGTGGTTAGCACTGTTATACTGGTGGCTCAGTGGTTAGCACTATGTGGTGGCTCAGTGGTTAGCGACTGTGTGGTGGCTCAGTGGTTAGCACTATGTGGTGGCTCAGTTGGTTATTGGCACAGTGGTTAGACTGTGTGGCTCAGTGGTTAGCACTGTGTGGTGGCTCAGTGGTTAGCACTGTGTGGTGGCTCAGTGGTTAGCACTTGGTTATACATGTGGCTTGCAGTGGTTTAGCACTATGTGGTGGCTCAGTGGTTTAGCACTGTTAATATGGTATGGTTAGCTCAGTGGGTTTAGCACTGTATATGGTGGCTCAGTGGTTAGCACTAGTGTGGTGGCTCAGTGGTTAGCACTATGTGGTGGCTCAGTGGTTAGCATTGTAATGGTGGCTCAGTGGTTAGCACTATTGTGGTGGCTCAGTGGTTAGCACTGTATGGTGGCTCAGTGGTTAGCACTATGTGGTGGCTCAGTGGTTAGCACTATGTGGTGGCTCAGTGGTTAGCACTGTATATGGTGGCTCAGTGGTTAGCACTATATATGGTGGCTCAGTGGTTAGCACTGTATATGGTGGCTCAGTGGTTAGCAGCTATAGGTGGCTCAGTGGTTAGCAATGTATACGTGGCTCAGTGGTTAGCACGTATACGGTGGCTCGTGGTTAGCACTGTATATGGTGGCTCAGTGGTTAGCACTATGTGGTGGCTCAGTGTTAGCACTATGTGGTGGCACAGTGGTTAGCACTATGGTGCTCATGGTTAGCATATTGGTGGCTCAGTGGTTAGCACTGTGATGGTGGCTCAGTGGTTAGCACTGTATATGGTGGCTCAGTGGTTAGCACTGTATATGGTTGGTTATGTGGCTACATAGTGTGTAGTGTTAACTATGTGGTGCTCAGTGGTTAGCACTATGTGGTGGCTCAGTGGTTAGCACTAGTGTGGCTCAGTGGTTAGCACTATGTGTGGCTCATGGTTAGCACTATGTGGTGCTCAGTGGTTAGCACTAGTCATGGTAGATGTGGCTCACTGGTTAGCACTATGTGGTGGCTCACTGGTTAGCACTGCAGCCTTGCAGCGCTGGGGTCCTGGGTTCAATTCCCACCAAGGTTGACATCTGCAAGGAGTTTGTATGTTCTCCCAGTATTTGTGTGGGTGTCCGCCGGGGACTGCAGTTTTCTCCCACACTTGAAACACATACTGATGGAATGTTTAAATTGAGATCCTAAATGGGGACAGTGTTGTAAATGTATGTAAAGCGCTATTGAATTAATAGTGCTATATAAATGAATAAATATTATTATATAAAAAAGAACATTTGAGTAAAATAGAAATTGCTTAAATCAGACGACCTTGTCTGATCTATATGTCATTGTATAAAGAACTATGGAGATAGCGCTATACTTCTGTATAAAGTATGTGATGTTGCTGTAGCCCTAATATTTCTGTAAATGAGGTCCCTGTATCTCTTACCCAGCATTTTGGATTGGTTGACGGGAAGAGGGGGATTAGGGATATTTTATCTCATAGATCACTGTCTCTGTATATAGTTTTACCCAAGTATAGACAGAGAAGAAAAATTGATTGGAGACCCTTTATTGTAATAAAAAAAAACATGATTCATTTTTCTATGTGCTCTCAAATATTACATAAGAAAAAACATTAAGAACACATTTTCCATGATGTTTATGTAGAGAATAAAGAGCAGAGGTTGAAGATTCTTTATCTCCAAAGGTCTAAAAGATAGGGAGGATTAGCAACTCCGAATGTCCTTGTCTATTGCAGGATGTGCAGTCACTGTGCAGATCCCGTTAGCTTCCTCTCATGCACCGATCACATAGATCAGTGTAGGACAGGAGGAGAGAGCAGATCTCTCAGTGATCAGGAAGGACAACATCTGAGCATTGTCCATCATTACAGGAAGCTGCCTGCGGACTGTAAGAGGCACTCACTTACTAGCAAGATTTTTTTTCTTGGTAAACGTGGGTCTGATAGTCCAACAAATCCAGCAAGTTCCTTCTCATTCAATTGTACTATAAAATATTACAGTAATTCAGATTTCAAACTCTTGGTACGAGTATGGCTTCTTCCCTGTGTGAATTCTCTGATGTATCATAAGATCAGATTTCTGGTTAAAATATTTCCCACATTCTGAACAGTAAAAGAACTTCTTCCCTGTGTGACTGCCATGGTGTCTAACAAGGTGAAATTGTGCGCAAAACATTTTCCACATTCTGAACATGAAAAAGGCTTCTTCGCTGTGTGCACTGTCTGATGTGTAACAAGGTGCGATTTAAGAGCAAAACATTTCCCACATTTTGAACATGAATAAGGCTTCTCACCTGTGTGACTTCTTTTGTGTTTAAGAAGATGATATTTATCTACAAAACATTTCCCACATTCTGAACATGAATATGGCTTCTCCCCAGTATGAATTCTCTTGTGTGTAACAAGATATGATTTGTGAACAAAACATTTCCCACATTCTGAACATGGATATGGTTTCTTACCTGTGTGATTTATCTTGTGTGTAGCAAGATGTGATTTATCTGCAAAACATTTCCCACATTCTGAACATAAAAAAGGCTTTTCCCCTGTGTGAATTCTCTGGTGTCTAACAAAACTTGATTTATATCGAAAGCATTTTCCACATTCTGAACATGAAAAAGGTTCCCTTGTGTGAGTTCTCTGGTGTCTAACAAGATTTGATTTCTGTGCAAAACATTTTCCACATTCTGAACAAGAATGTGACTTCTCCCCAGTATGGATTCTCTCATGTCTAATAAGATTTGATTTCTGGTTAAAATATTTCCCACAGTTGGAACAAGAAAATCTCTTCTCCTCTGTATGAATATTTAGATGCTTAACAAAAGTTGTTTTGAGGGGAAACTATTTCCATATTCTGAAGGTGAAATTAGTTTCTTTGCTTTAAGAATAGTTTGTTTTTTTATGCCTCTTCTGTGTATTTTATTTTTCTTAGTAGTCTGTGTTGAATCAGAACATAGGACCTGTTTCATAGCATCAGGTGATAGATCTTTGCAGTGAAGGGATGATTGGATATCTGGAGTGATGGCATTCACTTCAATTGTATCCTGTGTGATTTCAAGGTCACCTGCTTTATAAATTGAAGATGGCAGTTGTCCCTCTGATCTCCTGTCACCGTCGTCATCTGCCAAAAATAAACCAGTTTTTTTTTTTTAACAAAACATCCTTGAAATTTATATTTTTGAACATTTCTACTTAAAGGGTCAGTCAAGACCAGCAACTTTTTTCCTACCTTGATATCTAATGTATCCTTTAATCCAAGCTATTTTCTAATATTCTTCCTTTATTAATTCCCTATCGTTCCCCCTCTACACTATATAACAGCTTTTGTTTGTTTTTCTTTTTCTATTTCCTGCTTGGTAACTTTCCGTGTGAGTGCCCCAGTGCATCCTGGGATCCTCACACGGAGCATCAGACAGGCCCAGGGACTTTCTCATCACCTCCCTGCAACCAGTGTCACTGTGATGCTGGTTCCAAGGGCGGGCTATTCCAATGTTGACTAAAGGTCTCAAGGACCCCGCTCCCTCACAGAGTGACTTCTCAGCCCCACCCCCCTCTTGCAGTCCGGTTATTCAGCCCCCACCTTCTTCACCCATTCCCCGTTCTTAACCACTCCCCGCAATTCGATGTGACAACTCCCTAACTATTGTCTCTCCCCTCTGTGCCATCGCGTCAGGCCGGCTGTGCAGTGGGCATAAACACTGCCCACAAGTGATGTCAGTGGGTATCCCAGGGCTTATGCATATTGATGAGCCCTGGGACACTCATTTTCTGTCATGAGTTTCTTGAAGAAATATCAGACATTTAAGGAAAATTTTAAAATTGTGCAAATGTGTCTTAAATTTAAATCTCGGGCATTTGGCAGAGAAAATGGAGTCCTTTTTTTTTTTTGCAGACTCACATAAGTGAGGCAGGCCAATCCTACAACAAATCAAATATAACATACAGAATGAATATGTGAAAAAAAAGGATGTTTGGTGGAAAACCCCAATACTAAACTGGAGTTTTAATGACACAGGTTTGCAAAAGGGTAAAATTGTTTGAAAACCGGTGAGTTTTATATAATAACAATAGCAAAACTCAGTAAAAATATTGAAAAATCCCAACACGTACAGTTCCACAAACACTGAATCTATAGACTTTTTCTTGCACTATTTTTTGACCCCTTTGCATGACCTTTGATGGATGACTTAGACCTAACAGTCTGCAGAACTTTTACATACATCCCGATTAATAATTTGATCATAGATCTTTCTTGGTGTAGAAGTTAACATCATTTTTCACCACTTCATCCTTTTCGTCCTTTAAAAATCCTGTAGCATATTTCAATTTTCTTTTGACAAAAACTGATTTTTTTATTGCTTTTGCTCTCCCTTGCAAGCCTCACTTCATTACTGGCGTTAGTTATTTAAACGCTTGCCTTGCCGTCCCTGCAGACTGCATTATATTCTTCTTTAGATAGAAATGTATAGCACAAGGAAAGATCTTTTTTTCTTTTTAGCAAGTGAGTAAATTCTCTGTTCGTCCATCCTGGTCTCTTTACAGGCTTCTTATTCTTCCTTCTTTTAGAGATTGCTAAAGATGGTGCAATGAGGAATTCATTTAGCAAACTCTTCCATCCTTCTTGGACATTTGTCCTGTAGAACATCCAGCCATTGAACCTGTCCTACCCTCTAATGCCTCTTTCACATCAGCAGTTTTCGTTGATCGCGGCAGAGGCGGTGAAAAAAATGCAACTGCCGCGATTACCGCATAACGGCTGCACTTGCGGTTTACTTGCGGCAAGCCCCATACAATGTCTATGCGGGCTTGTGGCAGGTGCGGCAAGTGCGGTATCGGCAATTGCGCCCGCGAAAAAACCGCGGTCAACCGCGTTTTTTTCCGCTGTCGCACCTGCCGCAAGTGCCGAAACCGCACTTGCCGCACATTTACCGCAAGCTCCATAGACATTGCATGGGGCTTGCCGCAAGTGAACCGCAAGTGCAGCCATTATGCGGTAATCGCGGCAGTTGTGGTTTTTTCACCGCAACTGCCGCGATCAGCGAAAACCGCTGATGTGAAAGCAGCCTAAGTCTATTAAAGTCTGCCTGTCTGAAGTCCAACCTTAAAAACCTCGCTGGTCTTCCTCTTCTAAGCCAAAATTCGAGATAGCATGATTGCTGCCTCTGAAATTCCCAGCTACCTCTTCTTCCTCAACCATTTCCTCACTGTTGGTAAGAATGAGGCCCAAGATGGCATATTATCTTTTCTACCTTTTGAAACATAAAGTTGTCGTCATTTGTATAGACACATTTTAGTTTGTGGTCGGATTCTCTTGATCGGTTTTCATTGATGATTCGATTGTTTTATCTCCACTTCTAATAGAAGGGTTCTCAAAAGAATTCATACATTTTCCTCGCCGTATATTTCCCATTCCACAATACTCTAGTTTAAAGCTCTCCTGATGAGGGTAGGAAGGAGTCTACCAAATAAGTGTTTTACTGTTTTCGTACCATGCAACCATCTCTAGCAAAGAGTCCATCATACAAGTAATTCACTCCAAGGTCAAGAAAACAAAAACGTCGCTGACAACACCATTAATGTAGCCAGTTCACATGTAAAAACCTGTTCAATCCTCTTATTCCTTGTCCATCCACAGGGAGAATGGATGAGAAGACAACCTGCGTTCAAAGTTCCTTCCCTTTCCAGCCTAGGTCTTTAAACTATATGCTTATATATTTTCCAATCACCTAGGAATTCACTGTGTTGAGCGCTTTAGCCGGCTGTCCTCAGTGTTTTGTTGGACTGGTCTCCCTGAGATCAGTGAATACTTTGTGTTGTTGGTCTACTTTCCCCTCCCACTGTATCCCCACCCGCCCCTCGTAGACTGTGAGCCCTCGCAGACAGGATTTCTCCCCTCTTGTATCTGTACGACCGAATTGTCTACATTTAATGTTACTTGAATTGTTACTATGTTACTTATCCTAGTCCGCCCCTTTTAGCATGTAAAGCGCCATGGAATATAATGGCGCTATATAAATAAATAAATAATAATAAAAATAATAATAATACTAGGCATTGCTCCCACCTAGCCAGAATCCTACTCCACACTGATGAGGGACAACACCCCGAAACAGCTGTCTGTGGATGGATTGTAAAGAGCTGGATATTGACTCAAAGGGCCACTTAATATGGCGTTTATGGTGGTCTCCTGAAAGAAAGAACCACCCCATGGCTAGGTCCTTCCTGGAGGGATATCTGTCTAGTCCTGTGTTGAGACTCCTAAATGAGGCTCCCCAGACTTATTTGCATATTCATAATTCCCAGGGGGCAATGTGCCTAGGAATTCACTGTGTTGAGCGCTTTAGCCGGCTGCCCGCAGTGTTTTCTTGGACTGGTCTCCCTGAGATCAGTGAATGCTTGTGTGTTATATATTTTCCAAGTCTCTTTTGCTGTGTTAATCGTTCCAATGTGTATTAGTGGAAGTAGGTAGCCATCTGTTGCACTGAAGAGTCTTGATACCCTTATCAGACATTTCTTTGATTTGGGCACACTTTTTTTGAGGTGATGCCAGGTAGGTAGTTAGCGACTTCTGTTCTTCACAGTATGTAAATTAACCACGACCACCACTCCCCCTTTTATTCTTTTACACAGCACTTTTTTCTCCCTTCAAGATGCTTCTGATTGCTTACTGAAGTGTTCTTTGAGGGAAAGCACTTTTTTATGTACATCTTTGTAGGCTGTCCTGTTTGAGAGCCCGCTAGTGGTTCTTCAGCTGTAGGAGTGCTGACTCCCTCCTCATCCGGCTTCTTTTGGTCACATGCTACCATTTCTCTTCCTCTGTAAGTACATTGAAAAGTGCTTCCCTCGAACATTCTGAAGAGTTAGTTCTGCTCTCTTGCAACATTCTGAAGACATTCTTCTGCTCAGTCATGGAAATCCTCCTCTTCTTTGATGTAGTTCAGTGTAGCTAAGCTCTCCTGAAGACTCTGCACCTTTTCTTCCAAAAGAGTCACACGCTTGCATTTCTGGCACATAAAGTTGGTCATTTCCTTTGACAAGTCTGAAAACGTATAGCAGACATTGCAGTTTGCCATAGGGGTAATCTCCTTCACCTTGTTGAACAAAATAAATAGTTTAACTGTTGTAATGACTGTGAGCCCTCGTGGACAGGATCCTCTCCCGTCGTGTATCAGCAAGCATTGACTGCTCATAAGTACTGTACCTGTCCTTGTTACCCCCACTTCTTATGTAAAGCGCCATGGAACCAATGGCGCTATATAAATACATGATAATAATAATTTGTGCGCTGTAAGGTATGCGGCTTGGCGATTTCCTTCATACAGCTCAATTCCACCTTCACCCAAAGATCTTCAGACTCACGGCGACTCTTCAATCTTCCCAAAATGCACTGGAAATGTGCAAGATACCTTCCCTGAGGTTCAGTTATTGGTTTTGTTCATCTCGCTTGTACAGGATTTCAAACACGTTTTGTACAAAATTCATATATGATGGTTAGGGAGAATAGCTAAGGAGGAGACTTAGCTACTGAGGAGACTTATAGCTGCAATGCTCCCCTGGGAAATATGCGAATTATCACTTCAGGGAGAAAGTAGACGAGCTCTAATGCCACCTAACAAAGGTAGCAATCCTAAAAGTCAGAGTTGACTCTTTAACAAGTCTTTTATTATGACTTAAGGTACCGTTACACGGTACGAGATCGTGAACGATATCGCTGAAACGTCATGGGTTTGGAGTCATTCAAACGACATCGTTAGTACATCGTGTGTGACACCGAGATACGAATACGATAAATCGTTGGATCGCTGATCGCAGATTTGAGAACATGTTCTCAAATCGGACGATCTGCGTTCAGCCAACCTGCTGCATCGTTGTGTGTGACACCGTGATAACGATGTTGTTAACGACTTCGCCTATTCACAACAGTGAACAAGTATTGTTCGGTGGGTTGTGCGAACTATAGCTGCGTCGTTCACGATATCTAGACGTGTGACATCTCACCAACGATCTCAAAAAGATGTCCTAACGACCGCGTCCTGTGACATCGTTGGTGAGATCGTTATAACATTGAAGCGTGTAACGGTACCTTTAGGATTTGTGCCAGATCAGGATTTGTGTCAGCATTCAGAATGCTCTCCACAAGGAGAATAGCTATTTCCCCAGACCTCGTCTTAGGTCCCTCTCACATCAGCATTTTTCACTGATTGTGGCAGATCCGGCAGATTTACCACATCTGCCGCCTAAAGGACGCACTTACGACACCCTTGCGGCAAGCCCCATACATTATCTATGGGACTATCAGCTTTTGCGGTTTTGTCGTAATCCGGCAAATCTGGCAGTTGTGGCCGCAAAAACAAAAAAGCAGCTAGTGACCCATCCAGGGGTCTTTGGGGACTCGGTATCTGGGCGTTTACTGTAAGGGGGTGTCACTGGTGGCCTGCCCATACCCGTACCCTGGGGTCACTTGTTAAAAGGGAAAAAAATAATAAGAAATAAAGTCTCAAAGTCACTCCTGTGACGCTACGGGTGGGGCACAGAGGGGTCCCCTAATCTGGTGTGCATAGCATGACAGGTAACTATGCCCTCTAAGGAGGAATCATTTCTATAAACAGGATCGATTACCCTTATCTTCATGCAGCAATGGTTTATTTCTTAGCAGTTTCTGTGCAGATTGATGTTCATAGCACACTTGTGTCTTACTGCTGATACCTATACCTGTACACTGGCATGGTGAAATTTATATACTTTTCCTGTATGTAATCACACAAGCACATTACTCCCCTGAGTGGTGACTGATTGTTACAAATACAACTCCCCCCAGTGGTGACTGAGTTCTTTGTATTGACTGTGCTTGGAAAGTGCTGATCACCTTACGGGGATTGTCAGCTTGCATTGCAGTGATTGCAATATATTTTATGGTCTATTGCCAGGTTATACTTTAAATCTAACGTGAGAAGCAGCTTTCCTTCTGCAAAAAAATATACTCTATCATAAGAGGTGAATTTCTACGATATCTGTTTCTGTCTATTAATTGTTCTCTGTGGCACACGGGCAAATGGGACTACGCTTCCCAGTCTTCTGTATATAGGTCTTGAGCCTTTTTAAATGTTTTATGCACAATGTTTGCAGTGGCTTGTTGTATTGACTATGTAAATAATAAAGAATGTTGATTTGTTATATAGTGGTAATCGCCCATTAATTACACATTTCTTCTCTCCCTTGCAAGAGATAATGTCTCGTGACGCCACCTGCAGTTTCTGGTGATCTCACCAGTGCCGCTGTCAGACCGCCGGGGATGGTGGTATTGCAGCCAGTTAACAACGCTTCCTGCAGGCGGATCAGGATCTCCGGCCAGTGCTGCTGCTAAGTTGGTCGATGTGGCAGCAGCTACTTCCTAAATTAACAGAATAAGACACTGGAGGCTTGCTGATACTGTATGGGTACTTTACTGGCAACAGTTCTCAGCAGTTCAGGTACACAGTTACACAGTCTTTGTGGGTAGCTGGCCGGGTAGTCACCAGAGGGAACAAAGTCTTTCTGAGGCTCTCAGGTGTTCCTTCTTTAGTACTTTCACTGTCCTCTGTTCTTGCGCCTCCTTACTGTCCTTGCGCTGCCCTGTACAACCCACTTCCTACCAGGCCTGTCGGATGTGATGAGGTGACTCTTCTTCTCTAAGGGGCTCAACCCGGTGTGAGGATACCTGGTGGGGCTGCACATTGTGGATGAGGTCGGAGGTTGCCTGGCAGACCTGCGACCCACTGGTATTGGCGGCTCAGGGTTGGACTCACCTGCACAGGGACTCGGAGCCGGTACCCCATTGTGGATTGAGATTCCCCCAGACCGTTTACTTTGACATTCTGGCACTGGGTCCCCCCTCTGTCTGGGTCGCCACTCCTTTTCGGGCGCCCTCCCTGTGGTGTCCCTCTAGGACTTGTTCCTTGCTTCGGCCCTCAGACTAGACTCTGTTCTTCTCTTCTCAGATTAGGCTAGATCTGTCTGTGAGTTTCACCCTCCTTCCACCCTAACACTCCTCCCAATGGGATCGTTTACCCTGGTAACAGGGTAGCTGATTAGTCCTCTACTCTAGGTGTAGGGATGCTAGGAAGAGAGCGTCAGTTCAACATTATCCCAATGACTGGGATACCACACACTCTGTTTTGGTGCAGACACACTAGCAGCGTTTTATTTCACCACCGCAAGTACCGGATCTGCTGCATCCGGCAGAACCGCAATTGCCGCAAACCTCATAGACAATGCATGGGGATTGCCGCAAGGGTGTCGTAAGTGCGGCCATTAGGTGGCAGATGCGGTAAATCTGTCAGATCTGCTGCAATCAGCCAGAAACGCTAATGTAAAAGGGGCCTTAGCCTCTCATACAGCCAGATCAGAATCCCACACACAGCACTGATGAGGGGCAGTCACCCCGAAACGCAGCGTCTGTAGTTAGGATTTGAGTCATGTCAGAACGCCCAAGTCATATTAAAAGGCTTGTTAAAGAGTCAACTATGACTTTTAGGATTGCTACCTTTATTAGGTGGCATTAGAGTTTGTCTACTTCCTCACTAAAGTGACAATTTGTATATAACGGTTAGAAATAGAAGAGTTTTTTTTTTTTTAAACAAACATAAGAATCAGTCATTGGATTTGAAAACATTTTTCATACACCCAAATTTTGCATACTTGTGTTATATATAGTGGACCATTGGAGCTGCTCTGAGTCCTGACCAATAAAGTAAAAAAACATATTAGTGCTCTCCATTTCCGGAGCATTTGTGCAGTACTTTGAAATTCCTTAAGATCTATGGAGTTTATGACTGAGTGATGCCATAAAACCAGAGCTAGAGCCATGCCAACATATACTCCTGCAGACGTGAATTAATGTATATTAAAGTCATCAATCATGCACAGCTTAGGCTGGCTTCACACCACGATACAATCAGGTCTGGGGCTGTCTGGGGTGAACCTGACAGCCCCGGATCCGATTTTGTCATAATACAGCCCTATGGCGCCAGATGGCAGCTATCTGCCATCCGGTTTCCATCTGTCCGGGAGGATCCGGGACAATTCAGATCGATCTCCTGGACACAAAAACATTGCTTGCAATGTTTTTGTGTCCGGGGCGAAAAATCTGCCCAAATCGGATTTGGGGCAATCCGGCGCTCCCTAACATATGAGTCTATGGCACCAGATTGCCCGGATCCGGGAACGGGACGCAGGTGGCTGAAGTTCAGTGTGAGCTACGCTGAATGTCAGCACCAGGGAGCTGTCCCCTGTGATATAATTCAGCACCATTTCTGCAGGGGACAGCTACCTCAGCAGCGCTCTGCATCATCCGGCTACAAACAGGACCGGAGGGCACATTAACCCTCCAATTCTATTTGTCTGGAGCTGTCAGGCTGTGTCCGATGACTCCTGCAAAGCACCGGACACAGCCTGACAGGGCAAAAATCATGGTGTGAAGCCAGCCTTAGAGATATATCATGGTGTAGGTGTAATGTTTTTTATGTAGTTTATCACAATTGTCTTTAAATTTTGTTAGTTTTAAAAGAAACTTAAAAGTCAGGAAACTCTGTTGTTGTTGTACAGATATTCACACTTTCTCTCACTGCACATTTAATGTTAATCATAAATGCTAAGTTTGGCCAGAAAGACTGGACCTGGTCTTGTAGGGACCATTGGATCACATTCAGCAGCACAGAAGGGAGAGAAGGGGATTCATCCAATAAGATACCCGGATTCTAGGAAGGTAACAGCACCATTACCCTCCGCTTTCTCTTAGAGGTCCATTATTATACTTTTCTTCAAGTGATTTTCTAACTTGTCAGCGAATTATATGTATCCTGTCATTTGGCTTTGTAGTTTACAGATCTGGGCAGGTAAAGATCAGCATCATCTAATTCCAGGAGGAAAATTGATGCTCCAGCTTCTAAGCCCTATATAAGAAGGGGTTTCATTGTAATTTGAACAATTCCAAGTAGGGAAGAGAATGTTGTGCTCTAATGTCAAAATGGTTCTCACATGATTATGACTGCACTACACCCCTGATAAAGAAGCCACAGCCGGTGACTGAGAAGTATCTGAATTCTCTGCATTTAGTGGTTACTACTCACCTGGGTAGTCATAGGTAGGAATCTCCTCTTTACACCGCTCATCACCAATCACATATGTCTCTATAGTATTAATATGGGTCAGATCATCATCACCCCTCACATATGTCTCTGTAGTATTAATATGGGGCAGATCATCATCACCCCTCACATATGTCTCTGTAGTATTAATATGGGGCAGATCATCATCACCCCTCACATATGTCTCTGTAGTATTAATATGGGTCAGATCATCATCACCCCTCACATATGTCTCTGTAGTATTAATATGGGGCAGATCATCATCACCCCTCACATATGTCTCTGTAGTATTAATATGGGGCAGATCATCATCACCCCTCACATATGTCTCTGTAGTATTAATATGGGGCAGATCATCATCACCACTCACATATGTCTCTGTAGTATTAATATGGGGCAGATCATCATCACCCCTCACATATGTCTCTGTAGTATTAATATGGGTCAGATCTTCACCCTGAAACAAAGATTGTAAAAGTCACAGACAGATGGAGAAGTCCCATCTATGATCAGCTGTAATCTGCCATCTCCACCGTTCTCATTACACAAGTATAAAACATAGAATACTGGAGGATAAAACAAGACTGAGCACAAGACCTTCACAGCCGTCTACACATCATAGGGAGATCTCATCACACCTTCTCTCCATCTACCTGATCATCCGGAGGAACATCGGGATCTTCTTGTTTACAGTCCTGTGGGAGAAGAGGACGGGGACATCTCTCTGGTGTTGTCCTCTTACTGGATAGACCTGGAGGAGACACATACAGGACTGAATTCATTCTTTACATACAGATCAATATAGGCCGTGTGTATTTAGTCCTGTCTATTACCTGGTGATGTGAGGGGCGGCCGGGGAACCTCCATCATGACTATGTCCTTGTACTGATCTTTGTGTCCTTCTAAATACTCCCACTCCTCCATGGAGAAATAGACGGTGACGTCCTGACACCTTATAGGAACCTGACACATACAATGATACCATTGTCATCTTTCCCTGATCCCTTCATAGCGTTACTGTATAATGTCCCAGCAGCAGCAGCAGCATTCCCAGCAGTGTCACCTCTCCAGTCAGCAGCTCAATCATCTTGTAGGTGAGTTGTAGGATCTTCTGGTCATTGATGTCCTCATGTATCAGGGGGTGAGGTGGAGGCCCCGTGATTGGGCTCAGGGCTCTTCCCTCAGACACAGGGTCCTGACAGCACAGATCACTAGAGCTCTTCACTACTGTGTAATCCTGGTTATGGAGAGACACATTAATAAATCTCCAGTCTCCAGACATTTCCAGAGTCCTCACCTCTCCAGTTCTGTCATCTGTTATTCTGTCCATAGATAAGAATGATGTCATGTGACATTGTCATCACAATCTCTCACCTCTCCAGTAACAAGGAAGAGGATCTCTAGGGTGAGGTGGAAGATCCTCTCCGCCATCTTGTCCCTGTCCAGATCCATCCTTGATGGTCAATCAGGAGAATTCTCTTGTATAGAAGATGTGAGAGGATCCGATATTGTAGGGACCTGAATGGGGAGAAGATGACGATGTAACATCATAAAGATCCTGTGTAATAATACAATGACTGGAGATAATAAGGAGAAACATATCAGGAGATAGAACGTGTAGAACATAGAGAAATAGAGAGAACATAGAGCTCCACCTGCAGAGCCGCACACCTCATATATGGCTGCTCTGTGCTTACAGGACCTATGATGATGTCACATGGAGGGGAGGAGTCAGGGGTCACAGGATCAGCTCCTCTGGTTGTCATGGTGCTGGATTGTGTGTCGGGGCAGGAGGAATTTACATTGTGGATGGAGCAGAGCCGTGTGTGTATGAGGTGTACGGAGCGGAGCCGTGTGTGTATGAGGTGTACGGAGCAGAGCCGAGTGTGTACGAGGTGTACAGAGCGGAGTCGTGTGTGTACGAGGTGTACGGAGCAGAGCCGTGTGTGTACGAGGTGTACGGAGCAGAGCCGTGTGTGTACGAGGTGTACGGAGCAGAGCAGAGTGTGTACGAGGTGTACGGAGCAGAGCCGTGTGTGTACGAGGTGTACGGAGCAGAGCCGTGTGTATATTAGGTGTACGGAGCAGAGCTGTGTGTGTACGAGGTGTACGGAGCAGAGCCGTGTGTGTACGAGGTGTACGGAGCGGAGCCGTGTGTGTACAAGGTGTACGGAGCAGAGCCGTGTGTGTACGAGGTGTACGGAGCAGAGCCATGTGTGTACGAGGTGTACGGAGCAGAGCCGCGTGTGTACGACGTGTACGGAGCAGAGCCGTGTATACGAGGTGTACGGAGCAGAGCCGCGTGTGTACGAGGTGTACGGAGCAGAGCCGCGTGTGTACAAGGTGTACGGAGCAGAGCTGTGTGTGTACGAGGTGTACGGAGCAGAGCCGTGTGTTATGAGGTGTACGGAGCAGAGCCTGTGTGTATGAGGTGTACGGAGCGGAGCCGTGTGTGTACGAGGTGTACAGAGCAGAGCCATGTGTGTACGAGGTGTACGGAGCGGAGCCGTGTATGTACGAGGTGTACGGAGCGTAGCTGTGTGTGTACGAGGTGTACGGAGCAGAGCCGTGTGTGTACGAGGTGTACAGAGCAGAGCCGTGTGTGTACGAGGTGTACAGAGCGAGACGTGTGTGTAACGAGGTTGTACAGAGCAGAGCCGTGTGTGTACGAGGTGTACAGAGCAGAGCCGCGTGTGTACGAGGTGTACGAGCAGAGCCGTGTATATGAGGTGTACGGAGCAGAGCCGTGTGTGTACGAGGTGTACGGAGCAGAGCCGTGTGTGTACGAGGTGTACGGAGCAGAGCCGTGTGTGTATGAGGTGTACGGAGCAGAGTACGGCGTGTGTGTATGAGGTGTACGGAGCGAGCCGTGTGTGTGTACGAGGTGTACGGGCGGAGCCGTGTGTGTACGAGGTGTACGGAGCGGAGCCGTGTGTGTACGAGGTGTACGGAGCAGAGCCGCGTGTGTACGAGGTGTACGGAGCAGAGCCGTGTGTGTATGAGGTGTATCGGAGCAGAGCCGTGTGTGTACGAGGGGTACAGAGCGGAGCCGCGTGTGTATGAGGTGTACGGAGCAGAGCCGTGTGTGTACGAGGTGTACGGAGCAGAGCCGTGTGTGTACGAGGTGTACGGAGCAGAGCCGCGTGTGTACGAGGTGTACGGAGTGGAGCAGTGTGTGTACGAGGTGTACGGAGCAGAGCCGTGTGTGTACGAGGTGTACGGAGCGGAGCCGTGTGTGTATGAGGTGTACGGAGCAGAGCTGTGTGTGTACGAGGTGTACGGAGCAGAGCCGCGTGTGTACGAGGTGTACGGAGCAGAGCCGCGTGTGTATGAGGTGTACAGACTGGAGCCGTGTGTGTACGAGGTGTACGGAGCGAAACAGTGTGTACGAGGTGTATGGAGCGCAGCTGTGTGTGTACAAGATGTACAGAGCGGAGACGCGTGTGTACGAGGTGTACGCAGCGGAGCCGTGTGTGTACGAGATGTATGGAGCGGATCTGTGCGTGTACGAGGTGTACAGAGCGGATCTGTGTGTGTACGAGATGTATGGAGCGAAGCCGTGTTGTGTACGAGATGTATGGAGCAGAGCCATATGTGTATGAGGTGTATGGAGCAGAGCCGTGTGTGTACGAGATGTACGAAGTGGAGCTGCGTGTATACGATGTGTATTGGGCGGGGCTGTGTGTGTACGAGGTGTACGGAGCAGAGCTGCGTGTGTACGAGGTGTGCGGAGCCGCGTGTGTATGAGATGTACGGAGCGGAGTGTGTGTGAGGTGTACAGGATGGAGCCGTATGTGTACGAGGTGTATGGAGCGGAGCCGTGTGTGTATGAGATGTACGGAGCGGAGTGTGTGTGAGGTGTACAGGATGGAGCCGCATGTGTACGAGGTGTAAGGGGTGGAGCCACATGTGTATGAGGTGTAGAGGGTGGAGCCTTGTGTTTACGAGATGTACGGTCCGGAAACGCGTGTGTACAAGGCAGAGCCGTGTGTGTTACGAGGTGTACGGAGGGGAGCCTCATGTGTACGGAGCGGAGCCGCGTGTGTACGGAGGAGAGCCACATTTGTACGAGGTGTACAGAGCGGATCTGTGTGTGTACGAGATGTATGGAGCGAAGCCGTGTGTGTACGAGGTGTATGGAGCAGAGCCATATGTGTACGAGGTGTACGGAGCAGAGCCGTGTGTGTACGAGATGTACGAAGTGGAGCTGCGTGTGTACGATGTGTATGGGGCGGGGCTGTGTGTGTACGAGGTGTACGGAGCAGAGCCGCGTGTGTACGAGGTGTACGGAGCGGAGCCGTGTGTGTACGAGGTGTATGGAGCAGAGCCGTGTGTGTACGAGGTGTAAGGAGCGGAGCCGCGTGTGTATGAGATGTACGGAGCGGAGTGTGTGTGAGGTGTACAGGATGGAGCCGCATGTGTACGAGGTGTAAGGGGTGGAGCCACATGTGTATGAGGTGTAGAGGGTGGAGCCGCGTGTGTACGAGATGTACGGTCCGGAAACGCGTGTGTACAAGGCAGAGCCGTGTGTGTACGAGGTGTACGGAGGGGAGCCTCATGTGTACGGAGCGGAGCCGGTGTGTACGGAGGAGAGCCACATTTGTACGAGGTGTATGAAGCGGAGACGTGTATGTACAAGTAGTACAGAGTGGAGCCGCTTGTTTACGAGGTGTACGGAGCGGAGCCACATGTGTGTGAAGCTGTGCTGTGCATGTGCAAAGAGTACGGACTGGAGCTGCGCGTGCACGACATCTATTGCGTTCAGACGACCCCAAAGATAAAAGTCTAAGGGGGTCATATCGGGAGACCTTGGTGGCCATTCAACTGGCCCACAACGACCAATCCACTTTCCAGAAACAGTTCAAGTAGGAATGCTCGGACCTGACACCCATAATGTGGTGGTGCACCATCTTGTTGGAAATACTCAGAGAACGTGCCATCTTCAGTGCATAAAGAGGGAACACATCATCATGTAGCAATTTCAGATATCCAGTGGCATTGAGGTTTCCATTGATGAAGAATGGCCTCACTTAGACTTTTATCTTTGGGGTCATGTGAAGGCAATGGTCTATGCTGTGAAGATACGAGATGTGCAGCATCTGACACAACAGATACTGGAAGCCTGTGCAGCATTTCTTCTGCAGTGTTGCTATCAGTGTGTGAAGAGTGGGAGAAGAGGGTTGCATTGACCATCCAACACAATGGGCAGCACTCTGAACACATTTTATAAGTGGTCATAAACATGTAAATAACTCATGAAAGAATAAAGTTATGTTAAAACCAAGCACACCATTGTTTTTCTTATGAAATTCTCAATAGGTTTGATGTGTCACATGACCCTCTTCTAATTGAAAAAAATAAAATTGGATCCAAAATGTCCGACTTCAGAATGGCCGCCATGGTCACCTCTGGAAAAGTTTTCCCCCTCCCGCAGGCCAATCAGAGGCCCACAATTGACGTAGGCATATGATGTCACCTGCAGACCTCTGCTTAGCCAGCAGCTGCTACTGATCTAACTGAGCCAAAGAGCTGCGGTGCCCAGAAGACATAATATAGCGCGAACCGCAGCGGAAAGATGACGCCGATGGAACAAAGGATAGGTGAGGAGTGTGTGTATGGGGGTGTCTGTGTGTGCATGGAGGACAGGTGAGTAGAGTGTGTGTAAGAGTATAAGGGCCCATTGCTGCAAGAGGAAGAGAACAGTAGGGGGGCTTTACCACAATATGGGCACCAGTATGGGGACATTACCACAATATGGGCACCAGTATGGGGACATTACCACAATATGGGCACCAGTATGGGGGACATTACCACAATATGGGGAACAGTAGGGGGACATTACCACTATAAGGGGACCAGTATGGGGGACATTACCACAATATGGGCACCAGTATGGGGACATTACCACAATATGGGCACCAGTATGGAGACATTACCACAATATGGGCACCAGTATGGGGGACATTACCACAATATGGGGAACAGTAGGGGGACATTACCACTATAAGGGGACCAGTAGGGGGACATTACCACAATATGGGCACCAGTATGGGGACATTACCACGATATGGGGAACAGTAGGGGAACATTACCACTATAAGGAGACCAGTATGGGGGACATTACCACAATATGGGGACCAGTATGGGGGACATTACCACAATATGGGGCTAGTATGGGGACATTACCACAATATGGGCACCAGTATGGGGGCATTGCCACAATATGGGGAACAGTAGGGGGACATTACCACTATAAGGGGACCAGTATGGGGACATTACCACAATATGGGGACCAGTATGTCGGACATTACCACAATATGGGGACCAGTATGGGGGACATTACCACAATATGGGACTAGTATGGGGACATTACCACAATATGGGCACCAGTATGGGGACATTACCACGATATGGGGAACAGTAGGGGAACATTACCACTATAAGGGGACCAGTATGGGGGACATTACCACAATATGGGGACCAGTATGGGGGACATTACCACGATATGCGGTCTTGTATGGGGGACATTACCACAATATGGGACTTGTATGGGGACATTACCACAATATGGGGTCTAGTATGGGGGACATTACCACAATATGGGACTAGTATGGGGACATTACCACTATATGGGGACCAGTATAGAGGACATTACCACTATATGAGGACTAGTTTGTGGGACATTACCACTATATGGGGACCAGTATAGGGGACATTACCACTATATGGGGAAAAGTATGGGGGACATTACCACAATATGGGGAATGGTATGGGGACATTACCACAATATGGGGACCAGTATGGGGGACATTACCACAATATGGGGAATGGTATGGGGACATTACCACAATATGGGGACCAGTACGGTATATTACCACAATATGGGGACCAGTGTAGGGCATCACCACAATATAGGGACCAGTATGGGATACTACCACAATATGGGGACCAGTATAAGGGATTTCACCATAATAAGGAGACCAGTATGGGGGACATTACTACAATATATGGACCAGTATGGGGACATTACCACAATATGGGAACCAGTATGGGACACTACTACAATATGGGGACCAGTATGGGGACATTACTACAATATGGGGACTAGAATGAGGACAATACTACAAGATGTTGGTCAAAATTACCATATGCTGCTAATTGTAAGACAATATTACAAAAAAGGGATAAAATGTAAAAAAGATTCAAAAGAAGGTGAATTTTTTTTTTTATTACAAAAAATGCTGTTTTATATGTAAACTACTAAAATAACCAAAAAATGCATGATTGTTATAACCACATCCATAACAACCCATACAATAAATGCCATTTAAAATAATAAACTAATCAAGAAAAAATGCGGCCCTCCAAATAATTTCCTTTTCTATGTGCGGGCCAGGTACCCTGCCGAATTTGAGCCCCCTGCCCTATAGAGTGGTGCCTTTCATCTTTTTCATTGAAGAAAAGCCTTAGGGTATGTGCGCACTGGCCGGGTTATAGTCGTTTTAGCAGCGGAAACCGCCGGTCGGTTTTCATTAGTTTTATGTAAATTTATGTTAATCAAAACCGGCGTTTGGATTAACATTAAAACCAATGTAAACCGACACCCGGTGTCCACACACCGGCGGTTTACACAGGCTCATCTGTTGCTAAACCGCTGGGTTCCCAGCGGGTTAGCAAAGAATGAGCATGTTCTATAAACCGCCGGTTCGTCAGCGGCTGCAAGCAGAATCATGTACTGCTTCCAGCCGCTGCAGAACCGCCGCCGAGAACACGCTGTGCAACCGCCCGGCTCCCGCCCGTCACCCGCCCGGCTCCCGCCGCACATACCCGCCAGGAAGCCGGTGGACGGCTCCGGAGCTTCCTGGCGGGTCCGCCCAGCTGCCGCCGACCAACCCGCCGGCAAGTGTGCACCTACCCTTAGGTTGGTTTCAGACTGGTGTTTTTTGCCATATGCACCTGCATCAGTTTTTGGCCCCATTGAAAGTCAATGAAGCCGCAGGAACTTGCAAATGCATCCAGTTCTTGACTTTTTTTCCCTGATCCGTGTGTCACCATTTTTTTCACAGAGACCAAAAATGTATCTGTTAAATGTATGCATTTTTGGTATCCGAGATAAAACCAGTGAACTCTGAATCCCGCTGGATCTGGATGCTGGACCCAGGTTTTTGGTTTGCGCATTCCAGAACGCAGTTGTAAACGACACGCCCCCTAGAGTGGGAAACCGAAACCAGGAGTAAAAGGTATGCACCCAGATGCTTTCACATCGGTATTATCAGTGATCCGGGATCACAGAATATTTGTGCGGGTGCATCCAGTTGCAGGGTACTCTGGGGGGGAAGCAGGCTTTTCCTGCATCCCCTCGGATTTAAAAAACCGCGAGTGTGAAACCAACAAGAAGGTAGTGATTGCGTCCAGCTAAGCGGACAGTGTAGCTGCCTGGCTGAAATGCGGAGATCCGTGAGGGTGGAAGCAAGGCTGGAGACCACCTTTGGAGAGAAGCCGAGAGGAGACTAGAGACTCCAGGGGTGGAGGAAACAGCCCTGGAGGTAAGAGTGATGCAGCCCTGAAGAGCCATCTCCTTGGTGAGGATGGGTGCCATCTTGGAGAGAAGGCAATTAAGAGGAGCTGAGAATCCCCACCTTGAGAGGTACTTCTAAGAAATCCCTGTGTTCAGGGATACCCCTTCAGATCTATCAGTTGGAGGGCTAAGGATGTAAAAAGAGCTGGGGGCATACATACCCTCTCTGCCAACCATCTTGTGCAACAACCTACAAGAAAAAAGGAAGATCCCAAGACCTACTGCAGTGGTGTAAATAGGGGGGGGGCTGGCGGGGCATCTGCCCCAAGCACAGCAGGCAGGGGGGCGCCCTCAGCCACCTACTACAGCGCCTGAGGTCTCTCCCCGCCAGCCGCATATTCCGCCCCTTCCCCCGCTGTGAGCTGGCTATTATCTGTTTCCGCTATCAGCTGACAGCAGGAGCAGAGAAAGTGCCGGGTGCCGGCTCCTGCAGTCCATGGTACAGAGCGGATATGAGATGCTCTGTATGATAAAATAGCTCCCTGATACCCAGCATTTCCAGGTCAGGGGGACATCAGTAACATGATCAGGTCACCTGATCATGTTACTGAGGTCACTCGGCGGCCCTGCGGTACAGAGGCAGCAGGATGGGGAAAAGTGTTCCAGCTGCAGGAGCCTAAGACCCCGAAGAAGTATGCAATTAGGGAAAGGGGGACAATAACTGAGCCAAACTAGGGAGGAGAGGGGAGGGAATAAGTGAACCAAACTGGGGGGAAGAAGAGGTGGGGAGAATAATTGCCAAATTGGGGGGAGAGCGAGGATAAGTGAGCAAAACTGGGGGGGAATAAGTGAGCCAAACTAGGGCACTAGGAGGGAGGGGGCGATTAAGAGCCAAACTGGGGGGGAGAGGTGGGGAGAATACATAAGCCAAACTGGGAGGAAGAGGTGGGGGAATAAATGAGCCAAACTGGAGGTGGGGAGGAGGAGGAAGAATAAGTGAGCCAAGGGGGGAATGAGTGAGCCAAGCTGGGGGGAGAATAAGAGCCAAACTGGGGGGGGGGAGAGGGGGAATAAGTGAGCCAAACTGGGGGGGAGAGGGAGGGATAATTGCCAAACTGGGGGGGAGTGAGCCACACTTGGGGGGAATAAGTGAGCCAAACCAGGGGGAGGGTGGGAGAATAAGAGCCAAACTGGGGGGAGAGGAGGGGGAATAAATGAGCCAAACTGGGGGGGGAGGGGAGGGGAATAAGTGAGCCAAACTGGGGTGAGAATATGTGAGCCAAACTGGGGATAGAGGGTGGGGGAGAATATGTGAGCCAAACCAAGCAGGGGAGGAAGGGGGGGGGGGGGGAAGCATGGAGGAAGTATATATGAACCAAATTGGGGATAGAGGATGAAAGGAGTATATGTGAACCAAACTTCAGGGGAGAGAGTGGGGCGAGTATATTTTAACCAAGAGTGTAAATTTGAGGATCCAGTATAAAAGAGTGAAGGGGGATCAATGTGAGGCGTGAGGAAGATGGCTGCAGCACATTATGGTGAGTAAGGGGGGATGGCCGCGGCACAGTATGGTGAGTGCCCCCTCACTCGTCTTCTTTCACTGTACTCAGTAGAACCCTATGTAACAAACCTTGAATTCATTAACTCCCTCAATAGAGACTCTTCTAGTTTGGACTAGAGTGGTCAGTGATATAGTGATCAAAACCATTAAGGTTAAATATAAAATTCTCCACTGTCGCTTATCCTATATTTACTTAATAATGTCTTCACTTAGAAAATTACTTTGAGTGTACAGTGATTCAACTATTGACCACACACTCAGTCAAACACATTCCAACCATTCCCGCCATGGCCAAGACCACATTGCTGTCTAAGGACACTAGGGACAAAATTGTAAACCTACACAAGGCTGAGATAGGCTGCAGGACAATATGCAAGCATCCTGGTGAGAAGGCAAAAACTGTTAGCGCAATTATTAAAACATGGAAGAATTGCAAGGTGACTGTGTTATGAGGTAGTAAGCAATGACAGGGAGATCAGGTATCCTAGACTGACCTTCCGGCTAGGGAGCCCTAGCTGTCCCTTATACCAGAATTACCTCTGATGGTGAGGATTTCTGGTCCACCACCCTTGCCCTGCTCCTGGCCAGCCCTGCTCTAATAATTCTCCCCCACCCAGAGGGGGCTGGGACAGGAGTGGTAAAACCCCACACAAATAAAACAAACGATACTCACAGCAATACACACAGAGGTATAAGACAGAAAGAAATAAAGAGCAAGGGGTTATTACCAAACATTAAAGGATTTTCACAGCACACTAAACAGCACTTCAAAAGATCACCAGCAACTGGATCACCACAGCACATGGACCAATATTGCATAAGCTATAGTTGGCATGAGAAGACAGATTCCACCATCTTACAAAGGCAAGGAGCAATTGTGATTGCTCTTCCAGAACATTTAATTCTAGGGATAATCAGGAGTCAGAGAAGTAAAGGCCGGGTTACACGCTGCGATGGGGCAGCGATCCGACCATTGATGTGGATCACTACCACATCGTGAACTGATTGCTGGTGAGCTGTCACACAGGCAGACTCACCAGCGACCAGCGACATCGTGGAAAAGAATAAAATATTCTTTCCACGATGTCTAGCTCCCGCTGCCAGGCTGCGATAGGCGGGAGCAGGCTGGTAACCATGGTAAACTGTGGGTATCTATGCAGCGTGCAGCACCTAGTTACCCGATGTATACCCTGGTTACCAGCCTTCTCCGCTTACAGGCTAGTTTCCAAGGTACACAGCGGGTAACTAGGGACAGCGCTATCCCTAGTTACCCGCTGTTTATCTTGTATACCAGCCTGTAAGCGGAGAAGGCTGGTAACCAGGGTATACATCGGGTAAGTAGGAGCTGCGCACTGCCTAGATACCCGCTGTTTACCATGGTTGCCAGCTCCCAGCGCTTGATGTGCAGCGCTAGGAGCTCGTTCATCATTGGTCTCCCGCTGTCACAAGTGCCGATACTGGGCGCCCAGCGGGAGACCAATTATAGATTTATGGTCCTGTCCATAAATCTGCGATCAACGACGTATCGTTGATCATTGATACGTGTCACACACAACATTGTCTCGACATCGATGCAATGTCACCAAACCAGTGACGTTTCAACGATATCATTCACGATATCGTTGTGTGTAACGGGCCCTTAACTCCTGCTAGCCAGATCCCTAATGAGAACACAGCTGGTCGATGCCTGAGCCTGCCTGTGCAACATAAAAGCATTGGAGCAACCCCAGTGGGGAGTGTCAGAATCTAAAGTGTGAACAGCGCCAGATGGCACCATGACACGCTGTGAGTTTTGAGCAAAACAACGTGTGACAGACTGTCAATCTTCCTCAGTTGGGGGTTCCATGCAAGATCTCGCCTTGTAGGGTAAGGATGATTCTGAAAAAAACATCAGGAATAAGCCCAGGACTACCACGGGAGGACCTGGTCAATGACCTGAAGAAAGCTTGGAACAGTCTCAAAGATTACTGTTAGTAACACACTATGCAGTCAAAGATTAAAATCCTGCATGGCACAAAAGGTCCCCCGCTCACGCCAGCCCATGTCCAGGACCATTAGACGTTTGTAAAAGACCATCTGGATGATGCAGAGGAGGCATGGGAGAAGGTCATGTGGCCATATAATTAGAAATAAGCTTTGCACTCAATCAAGAGTGCATAAATGTTTCGGTCTATACTTGAGACCTTTGTCAGTGTACTGTATATGACTTGAAAGGAATGGTGCCTGGACGAGTGCCATATGAGAAAAGCAGTGGCATCCACCACGCCAAACAGCCTAGGGTTGGAATCATACTTGCTTTTCTGCAAAGTGGACACATCAACTGCACTGTATTGAAGGGAGTATGGAAGAGGTCATGTATCGCAAGATCTTGGCCAGCAACCTCCTTCACTCAGTAACAGCATTGAAGATGGGTCGTGACTGGATCTTCCAGCATGAGAATGACCCGAAACACACATCCAGGACCACTAAGGAGTGGCTCCGTAAAAAGCATTGGAAAGTCCTGGAGTGGTGGAGTGGCCTAGCCAGTCTCCAGACCTGACTTTGGACAGAGCGGAAACTCATTGTTGCCAATCAACATCCCTGAAACTTGCAGGATGTGCATAAGATCTGTATAGAGGAGTGGGCCAAAATCCCTGATGCAGTGTGTGCAAACTTGGTCAAAAACTACAGGAAAGGTCTGACCTCTGTAATTGCAAACAAAGGTTTCGGTACAAAATATTAAGTTCTATTTTTCTGTTGTATCAAATTCTTATTTCATGCAATAAAATACAAATTAATTATGTAGAAATCACTCGGTGCAATTTTCTGGATTTTTTTTAGATTTTGGCTCTCAAAGTTGAAGTGTATCTGCGATAAAAAAAAAAAGAAGACCTCTCCATTCTGTGTAGGTGGGAAAACTTGCAAAATCGTCAGTGTATCAAATACTTATTTTCCCACTCTAGTAGAGTCTCAAGGTTGGCGAGCTTCGCAAGATCTATGAATACCACAGAAACTCAGAATATGGGAAGGTCCCTGAACGATGTAAAAGGAAGAATAACTCAGTGGAAACACAGGAGGGACTAACTCAACGAAAACATGTATAGAAGCAACTTCTAACTTGAAAGATGACCCTAAATTGATGATGAACCTACTCTGAGAGACATCCTGTTTATACTGGGACATATGGACGCCTAGAGTCTGGCACAACACGGGCAATGACGGGAGGGTATAGGACATCCATGGCGATAGGCAGAAATGTCACTTCCTGACACTCACCTTTGCCTGCACTCTGAGCTCCCTAACGTTCCTATACTGGTCCTTCCCCCATCGCCATCATGTGCCCAGGCCCTCTGTCACCTTGAACTAACCATTAATGTTAATGCACAGGCCGGCAGGGATGCTAGCTTCACCGCTACAATAAATCCACACAGGGAAATGTCCACAGAGGGAAAATAGACGCAAAAGAATCTAACAAAAAAATCCTCATATTCAATGTGGCACCAGCTGCAATCGTCACAACTCTGTCCAGAGACAGGCACCTTTCACAATGGTCAGCATAAAATGACATTCTATCACCAGCGTCAGCTGACCAGACATTTGATTCTTTATAGGGAAGAAGAGTGGTCACAAAAAGGCTACACCTGGGATTAAATTGAAAAAAAAAATATGAGCAAGGAATGAGTCCATAACCCTTGCTGCATCAAAAACAAATAATCTCCAGAGTCTCACAAGACAATGTGAGATTCAAATCCCAAAGCTGACACAAGTGTCCCAAAGACAGGAGACCCGTGACAGTACCACCCTTTCTTCAAGGGGCCTCAGGACCGTCAAGAGCACATTTGTCTGAACAACACTCACAGAAGCAACACCCTGACTGTCTTACGTTCACTTCAGCTGCCACCTGACCTTGGAGGTCACCATTAACGCAAACTGGATATGGCGGTAATACAGTAGGCTCCTGAGACACAATTCATATACTGAGCGATAACCTGTTGAGAATGTTATGTGACAGCTACTTATTTGCTAAACTAGAGACACATGAATTTGAAGTACAGCACGTCCACTTCTCAGGACATCTGGTTTCTGCTTTGAGGTATTGGATAGATTCCGGTAAGATGCAAGCGGTCCTTGAATGGGTTCAACTAAGTCTATTTTGGGATTGGGAGTTAGTAAGATAACGGGGGTGTTTGGTATGTATTTTGGGGGATCCGAGCAACGGTTGCAATATTTCTTCATATAGTGTATCCTATACTGTTGCATGGACACTCAGCTCTGCTACATATGCACATTTACGTACAGCTCTGCTAAATATGCACATTCACATAAATACAGAGAATTACTACATATGCACACTTGCATACTTATAGACTGTGTATACATTACCTCATTTTAAAGTTCCTTCCATGGCATGTGATTGATCCTATTTTATTTCATATAGATAATCCTGGCTCAACGGGTGGTACCGATGCAAAGGGAAAATATTTCACAGTAATCTATTGGGAACCCTTGCACACAGAAACAAGAAGGAAACGTATAAACTTTTCTGTTGCGTCAATTGAGACACAGGAATCAAAGTTTAGCTATCACATCTGTTTTTTAACGTTTTGGCACAACATTATGCCTTCCTCATATTATTATCTGAAAATGTACAAACAAAAACATCAGTAAACAAGAGTTTCCCATCATTCTTCATGTGATGTATGCACCCCTAGGGTTTTGATTAACTTGTCCTTTCTTTAAATATATACCGTATGTTCTCCATCCAGTTTGTTGCAATTATACAGATCTTTTTGAGGTCTTTACCAGCCGTTTACCTTTGGGGTATTGCGATATCTTAAGCTGATTAATTGACGTAATGTCCCATTATATTGCTTTTTTATCATAGTTGCTGATTGACAGACATGAAGTATTACCATGAGTCTGTCTTATTTCTGATCAGATGGTTCATTGAATTCCCATTTATAGTTCTATGGGTAGGTATCTTAATCATGGAGGTCAATTTATTTACATATAGTGATGACACATCCCATCATACCAAAGGCAGACTGTACCTTAAGTCTTATTTTTGTGCGCTCATGTTTTTCATTTTTTGGGACTGTCTTTCTTTCTCTCATCCTATGGGAAGATGATCTATTCCTAATGGTCACTTATATTTTACTACAGATGCATGTTCCACGTATCAGCATACACTTAGGTTGCTGCATCACGCATATCTGGAACCAAAAAGAAAGTTACCGTATATATTTTTATTTCTGCATTAAGTGACCAACAGCTATGACCAGGCTTTGAGTTATCTACAATTTGTTCACACATGAAGTGATATGTTAATTTGTGACTGATGTATTGCATCAATTGTGACGATAAACAATTAATGTAAAACTAGATGGTGGCCCGATTCTAACGCATTGGGTATTCTAGAATACCTTGTAAACAGGAGGGAACTGTGTCACACTATGACTGACAGTCTTGTAAACAGGAGTGAAGTGCGTCACACTATGACTGACAGCCTTGTAAACAGGAGTGAAGTGCATCACACTATGACTGACAGCCTTGTAAACAGCAAAGAAGTGCGTCACCCTGAGTGGCAGTTGAAATTGCGCGTCAATATACCAAGCTGTGCTCTGCTTATGGGTTGCCACAGGCAGTGGCGAACAATCAGCGAAGTGGAGCATGGCTTGGCAGGGGTTTTGAATCAAGCGCTGCTGATTGGTTGCCACTGAGAGCAATACGCTTCGCTCATTGGTTGCTGCGGCTGGGGGCAACATGGAGGCGGGCAGGTTGGAGGTGGGGGGCTGGATCCCCCTCACCCCCCTCTGTTCTCAACTATCTTCTCCAGCTACAGAGTCGCACTGTACAGCTGTCGTGTGACGTCACATCAGCCCGTCCTGTCACATGACCGCAGTACAGAGTGCAACTCTGTAGCTGGCTGGAGAAGACGGGTGAGAATAGCGGGAGGCGAGGGAGAAGGCAGCAGGTTCCGGTGTCGGGGGTCGGAGCGAGCCGGCGGACAGGGGAGTATCCTGAGGGTTTTTTATTTTTACTTTTACTGTGGAGGAACCGGGGGCCGCAGGAGTGGCGGGGGTGGAGCATGGGCAGGAGGAGCGGGGGACTGTGAGGAGAGCCGCGCGGCGCACGAATTTTGGAATTTTGAATTTGCGCGCCGCGCGGCTCTTTTGCATACTGGACACTTCCGTCTGCGGCGCGCGATTTCTGCCTCAGACGGAAGTGGACATTAGGCAATTATATAGTAGATGACATGAAGAATGATGTGAAACTTTGTTTACTGATGGTTTTGTTTGTATATTTTCAGATAATAATCTGAGGAAGGCATAATGTTGTGCCGAACAGATGTGATACATTTGATTCCGGTGTCTCAATAAATACAACAAAAAAGACTATATGTTTCCTTTCTTTTTTCAGTGTTCAAGGGTTCCCAATAGATTACTGTGATTGATCCTGTGACCTGAAATGTCCTGGAGCTAGTCGAGTGGAAGGTTCTTCAGCTGCTCACTCAGGACATGAAGCCTCTGTTCCGGTCCCGTTAGCGTCATCTCCTGCTTTGTACTGATCACATAGATCAGTGTGGGGCAGGAGGAGAGAGCAGTTCTCTCAATGAATGTCAAGGACACAATCTCAACATTCTCCTTCATCACAGGAAGTTGCCTCCAGACTATAAGATGCACTAAATATTTTTTTCTTGTCAAAAGTGTCTCAAAGTTACGGCACAAACTTGGCCCTCATAGGCATGGTGCAAAAGCTCCAACAAGGCCTCCTATTATTGCAAATCTTTAATAGTAATGGTCTTTTTCTATAGGCCAGAGAGCCTTTTGGGGCCCCTAGGCTTCAGGGTCCGGGTGCGATTGCAACCGCTGTACCTGTTGTAGATACGTCCAAAACATATGGTAAGTTCTAAAGTAATTTGCCCCTGTCTTTTAATTATACAACTATCTGTTATATGTTTTTTGGTTAATTTATCAATAAAAATATATAATTTCACACCATGTGATTTATTTTTGATGGTGAACAACATATGATTTTCCAATAACTCATTTTCACATACTATGTATGATAATGGCTTCTCGCCATGTGAGATTTTTGATGTTTAAGAAGGTATGATTTTTGGTTAAACAATTTTCCACATTCTGGACATGAAAAAGGCTTCTCCCCTGTGTGAATTCTCTGGTGCATAACAAGCCTTGATTTATCTGCCCAACATTTCCCACATTGTGAACATGAATATGGCTTCTCCCCAGTGTGAATTCTTTGATGTCTAATAAAATAGGATTGATCTAAAAAACATTTCCCGCATTCTGAACATGAAAAAGGTTTCTCCCCTGTGTGAATTCTCTGGTGTTTAACAAGATTTGACTTCTGGTTAAAACATTTCCCACATTCTGAACATGAAAAAGGCTTCTCGCCTGTGTGAGTTTTCTGGTGAATAACAAGATTTGATTTCCGGTTAAAACATTTCCCACATTCTGAACATGAATGTGGCTTCTCCCCACTATGAATTTTCTCATGTCTAAGAAGATCTGACCTCCGATTGAAATATCTCCCACACTTGGAACAAATATATCTTTTCTTCTCCATGTGAATGTTTTGATGTTTAACAAAAGATGTTTCGAGGAGAAAACGATTTCCAAATTCCAAATGTGAAAATGGCCTCTCTGCTTTGAAAGCCGTTCCTTTTTTAATGCTTCTTTTGTGACTTGTACTTTTATTAATAGTCTGTAAAGAATCAGAACATAGGACCTGTTTCAAAGGATCATATGATAGATCTTTGCTGTGAAGGGATGATGGGATATCTGGAGTAATGGCATTCACTTCAACTGTATCTTGCTTGGTCTCAAGGTCATCTGATGTAAAAACTGCAGATGTCAGTTGTCCCCCTGATGTCCTGATACAGTCATCTAAAGCATAAAACCAATTATTAATTTTAAATAAAATAGGTTTTAAGTGTATATTTCTACTTAAAATGTATGTAAAAATGTCAAGTTTTGTAAAAAATGTAATTATTCAGAGATGACAGTTCACAGCCCAGTAGACAACCTCATACCATGAACCATGGTAGACCATGGTGTTCAACTGTTTGTTCATTCTGCCTCTCAAATATTATATAGAAAAGCACCAAAAATATTATTTAGGTGAAAATGATACCAATATAAACTTCCACTTATCCCTCCAAAAAAAGCCTGCATGTACATCCATGGTCTGTGAAAGGAAAAACAGAGGTTCTGCATTTTTAGCGGCTCAAGGGCTCTTGAAAAGGGACACGGCTTCCATAAACTAATTAGGTTTCGACTCTTGAGCCTTGCATTCAGTCCAAACCACATTTAATGTTACAGTGGGAAAAGGGTAGGGAAAGGCAGCTCACCGGTATGATTCCGTTCTGTCACGTCCTGGAGTTATAATCCGCACGGAAACCGCCCTGGTATCGGGCACGATAATCAGAATAAGGAAAAGGATCCAGCGGAGAATTTCCGGAATGCTTATTTATTCGCTATACAAAACCTCCATAAAAGAGTGGGGTGTGCATCAAGCCAACATGTTTCGACTTACACAGTCTTAATCATGAGAATTTCCGGAATGCTTATTTATTCGCTATACAAAACCTCCATAAAACAGCGGGGTGTGCATCAAGCCAACATGTTTCAACTTACACAGTCTTAATCATGCCATGATTAAGACTGTGTAAGTTGAAACATGTTGGCTTGATGCACACCCCGCTGTTTTATGGAGGTTTTGTATAGCGAATAAATAAGCATTCCGGAAATTCTCCGCTGGATCTTTTTCCTTATTCCGAACCACATTTAACATCCATGTATCTGCCATTGCCATAGTGAGAAGAACCCACTAAAATGTATGGTGTGCGTGTCGCCTGGATCACAATTTGGGCACTATGTGTTGGATAATAAAATGGCAAATTTACAAGTTTCATTGCATGATAATAAGTTATAATTTTATGTTCAAATGTTTTTATTAAAACAAAATAATAGACACATCGAAAGTAGCTACATCAGTTCAAACTTAAAGAGATAATGTTATATACATGCATGTCACAATACTCATTCAGCCTTAATGTTGAAATGGCTATGAATCTTGAGAACTGAGGGGTATCGACCTGTACAAATTGTCTACTTACTAGTGTGTTGTAATAAATGCGTAGTTTTTTTTTTTTTTTTTCCCATCATAACAAGTATATGTTTAAAAGAAAAGAAAGGGAATGAAAAGGAGGACAAACAAGGGAAGGGAAGATTATGGAATTGTGGCATCGATTGTAGTATGAACAGCTCAAAATAATCAACCATGGCGGTAAGGATTTCGACTCTTATTTTCTAAAAGTCAATCCAACGTCAAGGCCCACAATCCGCATTAGGGGTTACATGAAGGTTCCAAGCATCCCATTTCGACCTGTACTTAGTCAATAAATTGTTCCTCATGGCATATGCATACTCATAAGCATTATGACGAGCTATTGATTCGGCCAAGTTGTCAATAGTGGGAGGAAGGGGATCTCTCCATTTCATAGCTATAGTGTGTTTTGCAGCAAGGAGGATACGTGCAATGATTGGTCTATGTACCCTCGGGAATGCCTCCAAGTTCAAAAGAAGTAGTACTAGGTTGGGATTTAATTTTAAGTGTAGACTAGTTAGTGAGTTAATTAGCGACTCCACTTCAAACCAGAAGGACTTAAGCACAGCACATCCCGGAAGAAGTGAGTCAGACCACCAACATCTGTGCAATTCCTCCAACAAAGATCCGAATCAGTTATAATTTTAAGTGTGCACCAGTGCCAAATACCTAGATGGTAACTAGAATGGGGGTACATGCCAGGTTGGGGGCAAATACCAGGATGGGGGCATATACAAGGATGGAGGACATATAGCAGGATGGGGGTCATATACCAGGATGGAGGCCATATACCAGGATGATGACAATATACCAGGATGGGGGACATTAGTACAGAATTTGAGGACATTACCCCCATAACAGTGTCAGCAGTTCCCCCTGATAACAGAGCTCTATGACCACATTTTTTGCTTCAATTTTTTTTCTATTTTTCTACTCCAAAAGCCTGGGTGTGTCTTAAGCCCCCGTCACACGGGGCGACATCACCGCCCATTACAGAGGCAACGTGGGGGTGTGGCCTATCAGCGGCGACATCGCCCATACATCGCCTCATGTAAAGGGGCGATGTCGGCGGTGCCGGGCGGTCGCCTGGTTTCAGAGCAGTGCTCTAAAACCAGGCGACCATCATCGGGCGATGTGCATACATCGCCCCATGTAACCGGGCACCGGCGACCTGTCAGGCGATGGGAACCATAGGCTCCCATTGTCCTGCATCGCCGCTGGGGTTTTCAGACATGCCGCCTGACAGCTCGCCGGCGTGGGGCTGGAGGTGTCGCCCCATGTAAATGGGGGACGGCGACGCTGGTGGGGGCAGCAAAAACGTGTGCACACCCGCCAGTCGCCGCCGACATCCCCAGCCCCGTCGCCTGGTGTGACGGGGCCTTTAGGGTCCAGAGCATTTCATAGTCCAAACAATACGATACATTTTTTTCCACTAAAATGTTGTTTTAGCCCCAAATTTGTACTTTTCACAAAGGGTAATAGCAAAAACTGACCCACGTTTCTTATGCAATTTCTTTAGCCTCAAAGTTTTAATTCACACAAGCGGTAATAGGAGAGAACAGACAGGACAGTTTCTTATGAAACTTTTACAAAACTTGGTACTACCGCATAAGTGGTTGAACATTACTGACCGCACATGGCAGGGGTCAGATGAAAAGAAGTGCAACGTGGTTTGAAGAACACAAATTTCATTTGAATAGATTGTGGGCGCCACCGGCCGAGCCCATGAGGTGCGAGATAAATGAAAAAAATCACATGTGACCCATAATGGAATGATTTAATCTTAATCATATATTTCCAGGATTTAATACACTACGTTGGTTTTGGTAACCACCCTGGACTTCTCCTGGCATCAGACTGCTGTGGACTTTGGTGCGCTGTAGGCTGAACGAAAACTTTCTTTATTGGGGCACAGTTTGCTAGAATAGTTTGTGAATGACATTTGCAAAGTCCCTAAGGTACTAGAACAGCAGAGAACAAAGGTGACCCCTTGTAGAAATTGCACCTCACACGTTGCAATATCGCAATGCAACATTGACCAAAAGTCACGTGGTGTGGTCGTTACAGTTGATATCGTTGGTGCGTTGTGTCATGTAACAGGGCAATGTGACTGCAATAAATTGTAGGGACGATATCGCAATGAGACTGTGCATGCTCTTCAACTGTACAATGTTGCATATGTGATCTGGCATGATCGTGCTGTGCGACGGCGCAACTACGATGTTGAATGCAACTTCCCCTATTCACTGCAATGTTAATGCTCGGTCACTGGGTTGTACATACCCAGCGCACAAAAGTTGCGTACAACATCATAGTTGCGTTGCCTGCCGATATCTCCCTGTGACATCTCCTATGCGATCTTGGACAAGTGCCAAAAACCTGCGCACGCCCGTGGAATTGCATGCGATATCGGAACGATATTGCGACGTGTAACGGTACCCATCTACGGCTGCAGTGATTATTTTGCAACATCCACTCGATACTTTTTTCTGCAGAATTGCAAATATGCCAGTTTAGTGCCCATACATTGTGCCCAGCTCGTGCTTCTGGTGACATGCTTCCCCCATTACAATAATGCCACACACAAGCAGGGCTGTGGAGTAGGGGAGTCGGTGGAGTCAGTATAAAATGGACCGACTCAGACTCCCAAAATGTGTAATAAATTAGGTACAGTAATTCAATGCCATGTGTGCTGAATATTATTATTATTATGAATTATTATGATCTAGCTAAATAGCTTGATTATTGTATCATAAGAATGAGTAAAAGCCTGATGTTACCATTGTACTACAATAAATGTATCACTTAAACAGGAGCCGTGTATGAAGGAGCTGGTGTCGTGAAGTCAGAGCCAGGGAAATTGAGGAGTCGGTGGTTTGGCTTAAGGACTCCACAGCCCTGCATACGAGGCTGCTGCAGTTGGGGCTCAGAAGAACAGGTGCGTTTGGATTTGGAAACGCAGATTTCACGTGATTTTATTTAACGGGGGGAAGCCATGTTGATTTTTCAGAGCCAATAATGTGGGAACCCCTATATTGCCAGTGACAGATTAAAAAACAACAACATCGAGTGGGAGGGAGCTGGGTTTCTGCTCAATAAATTAGGATTTTCATCGGTAACATTTTGGAGTACATAACATATTTTAATTACGTTCAGTATAATTCTGGGATCACATTCTGGTGATCTACGATAAGCCGTTACAATGGGGTTTCCATGTAAATTCCACAAAAACGCAATTTAGATGAAATCCCAGATGGAACCACTCACTTTAAGGAGGCAGATGAAGACACAGATGCCAATTGGTGCTTATTTCAGTGGTATCCATCTGTTTAGACACGCACAGAACTGTGGTCATAAAGACATGGGCAATAAAAAACCCTTGAAATGATGGGATACCGCCGGAACAGAGACCAGTCGGAGTCCAAAGTGTCTTCATCTACATCATTATAGGGGTGGTTTCATCAGAGGTTTTATCTAAATCGCTGTTTATGTGATTTTACGTGGATACCCCAAGGTAAGCGCTGATCAGATTTATCACAGGATAAAATATAAGCCAAGTCTTACTCCAATTTTTGGAAGAGAGAATAAATAAATAAATAAGTAGCAGTTTAAGATTACTTTTTATTCTAACGCCAATTTCCATGCAGTATTCTTTGTGGCATTAGGATTTCCATGGCGCCAGAATTTTTGTGCTTTGCTGCTTTTACACTACAACAGTATTTCACAAAACGATGTGACTTTTTCATTTATACTATTTTTATATTTTACGTATAACGTTTTGTTCAATTTTTTGTGTGCCAATATGATGAAAAAGTAAGATTTATTTTTTTGCTGGAATAAATAACAAGACAGTTTTATAGTTCTGGTCAATATGGCTGCGTTGATACTAATTATGCAAACTTTTTTCTCTATTTTTGTTGTTACAGAAAAGCAGCATTTTTGTAGTAAAACAGTTTTTCATGAATTTTGTGTGATAGTTAATGTTTTTTTTATACACGTTTCACTTTTTTTTTTAACTTAGTCCTACTTCGGAACATGAATATTTTTAATATATTTGTTGCTAGTCTTGTACACTCTAGTACTGGTGTACTGCAATGCAAGAGATTTGTCACGTTTTTCACTGGCTCAGCCTGTTAGACCTTACTTATAGCGGGATCTAACAGGCCACTGTACCCTGAGGTCAACAGGTGGCCATGGCATACTTGATCAGCTATCAGCATTATGACAATCCAGTTAGATGTCAGTGTTGCGAGTGACGGCGGCACCTAAGGGGTTAAGTGAACCCAATCAGTTCCCAAACTGGTCGGGACCAATAACGCAGGGTACCAGCTGTCATCTACAGCTGACAGCTGTGGCAATTTCATCCACCGGTGGTGTGCTACACAATTAAACCTCAGCGCCATTTAGGCCCCCTAATGAACACCATAAAAAAGGTGTATCTTTGGTTGTTAACCTTCCTAGCGGTATTCCCGAGCCTGACTCGGGGTTAACATTCACTGCCAGAAGCGGTAACCCCGAGTCAAGCTCGGGCTTACCCGCGGTCGCGGCAGATGCGGTGAAAAAACTGCATCTGCCGCGATTGCCGCAATCGCCATAGTAAGTATAGGGGGACTTGCGGCAGGTGCGGTTTTGCACTTGCGGCAGGTGCGGCCGCGAAAAAAACCGCACTTGCCGCACCTGCCGCAAGTCCCCCTATACTTACTATGGCGATTACCGCAACCGCGCCGCAAGTGCAGCGGTTATGCGGCGGCTATGCGGCAATCGCGGCAGATGCGGTTTTTTCCCCGCATCTGCCGTGACCGCGGGTAAGCCCGCGGTAAGTACCGCTTTTAGCACAAAATTCCTGACAGAATCATACCGCCAGGGAGGTTAAAGGGTTTTAAAAAAATAATAATTGAAAAGTCAGGATGAAGGGAAGCTCTGCTACTATTCTGCAGAAATACACATTTGGCCCTCACTGCATACTTAATGTTGTTGATTAAGACTGGACCTGGTATTGTGGAGAGCCTATGAGCAGGTTCAGCAGCACAGAACAGAGAGAAGGTAGATTCATCCTATATGATGCCAGGATTATAGGAAAGTAACAGCATCACTACCCTCCACTTTCTCTTAGAGGATCATAATAACATTTTACTTCAAATGATTTTCTAAGGCTGGCTTCACACCACGGTAAGATCCGATCCGGGGCTGTCAGGGATGACCCTGACAGCCCCAGACCGGATCAGCACACATAACCGGAGGGCTAATATACCCTCCGGTCCAGTGTGCTGCCGGACGCAGCTGCCGCCGCTGATTAATCAGGACCGCGGCTCGCAGGGAGCTAGCCGCGGTCCTGAAACAACAGAGGCGTGCAGCCGCAGGTGTCCAGTTCCCGGATCCTACTGGCCTGATGCAATCCGGCCCCATAGGCTCCCATGTTAGGGAGCGCCGGATTGCACCGGATCCGGGAGAATCCAGGATACTGCAATTTGGGGAGATTTTTCTCCCCGGACGCAAAAACGTAGCATGCAGCATGTTTGTGTACGGTGAGAAAAATCTGATTTCTCCCGGATTCTGACGGAGAGAGCTGCCATCCGGCTCCATAAAATACTATGGGGCCAAAATGTGGTCCGGGGCTGTCTGGTTTACACTAGACAGCCCCGGACCGGACTCTGCCATGGTGTGAAGCCACCCTAACTTGTCAGCGTATACTAAGCATGCTGTCATTTGGCTTTGTAGATTACAGATCTAAGGTCAGCATCTTCTAATTTCAGGCGTAGTAGGATTCTCCAAATTTTATGCTCTATAGAAGAAGGACTTTCAGTGGCCAAAGTTATTTGAGCAAGTGCAAGAAAATTTTGTGGTGTAGTGGCAAAATGGTGATCACAAAATTGTGATATGGCCAGACTAAACAATCGATAAAGCAGCCACAGCCGGTGTTTGAGGAGAATCTATGACTTCTCTGTATTTAGTGGTTACTACTCACCTGGGTAGTCATATGTAGGAATCTCCTCTTTACACCGCTCATCACCCCTCACATATGTCTCTGTAGTATTAATATGGGGCAGATCATCATCACCCCTCACATATGTCTCTGTAGTATTAATATGGGGCAGATCTTCATCACCCCTCACATATGTCTCTGTAGAATTAATATGGGGCAGATCATCATCACCCCTCACATATGTCTCTGTAGTATTAATATGGGGCAGATCATCATCACCCCTCACATATGTCTCTGTAGTATTAATATGGGGCAGATCTTCATCACCCCTCACATATGTCTCTGTAGTATTAATATGGGGCAGATCATCATCACCCCTCACATATGTCTCTGTAGTATTAATATGGGGCAGATCATCATCACCCCTCACATATGTCTCTGTAGTATTAATATGGGGCAGATAATCATCACCCCTCACATATGTCTCTGTAGTATTAATATGGGTCAGATCTTCACCCTGAAACAAAGATTGTAAAAGTCACAGACAGATGGAGAAGTCCCATCTATGATCAGCTGTAATCTGCCATCTCCACCGTTCTCATTACACAAGTATAAAACATAGAATACTGGAGGATAAAACAAGACTGAGCACAAGACCTTCACAGCCGTCTACACATCATAGGGAGATCTCATCACACCTTCTCTCCATCTACCTGATCATCCGGAGGAACATCGGGATCTTCTTGTTTACAGTCCTGTGGGAGAAGAGGACGGGGACATCTCTCTGGTGTTGTCCTCTTACTGGATAGACCTGGAGGAGACACATACAGGACTGAATTCATTCTTTACATACAGATCATTATAGGCCGTGTGTATTTAGTCCTGTCTATTACCTGGTGATGTGAGGGGCTGGGGATCCTCCATCATGACTATGTCCTTGTACAGATCTTTGTGTCCTTCTAAATACTCCCACTCCTCCATGGAGAAATAGACGGTGACGTCCTGACACCTTATAGGAACCTGACACATACAATGATACCATTGTCATCTTTCCCGATCCCTTCATAGCGTTACTGTATAATGTCCCAGCAGCAGCAGCATTCCCAGCAGTGTCACCTCTCCAGTCAGCAGCTCAATCATCTTGTAGGTGAGTTGTAGGATCTTCTGGTCATTGATGTCCTCATGTATCAGGGGGTGAGGTGGAGGCCCCGTGATTGGGCTCAGGGCTCTTCCCTCAGACACAGGGTCCTGACAGCACAGATCACTAGAGCTCTTCACTACTGTGTAATCCTGGTTATGGAGAGACACATTAATAAATCTCCAGTCTCCAGACATTTCCAGAGTCCTCACCTCTCCAGTTCTGTCATCTGTTATTCTGTCCATAGATAAGAATGATGTCATGTGACATTGTCATCACAATCTCTCACCTCTCCAGTAACAAGGAAGAGGATCTCTAGGGTGAGGTGGAAGATCCTCTCCGCCATCTTGTCCCTGTCCAGATCCATCCTTGATGGTCAATCAGGAGAATTCTCTTGTATAGAAGATGTGAGAGGATCCGATATTGTAGGGACCTGAATGGGGAGAAGATGACGATGTAACATCATAAAGATCCTGTGTAATAATACAATGACTGGAGATAATAAGGGGATTCATGAGATTTATTATCGTGTAGTATTCAGCTTTTCTTCTTTACATCTAGTAATAAATCCTACATATTTTAGGACACACACAGGCATTTGAGACATTTTTCAAAGCTTTTTTTGTTTGCAAATACACCGCAGACAGGGATTGCTTGATACAAACTTCCCATGTACAATGTTTGATGCTTTATTTTTTTTCTGGCCTTAATTCTTGTTAAAAAAAAACATGCAAAAAAGCTCAGGAAACATTAGTTTTTGTTTCTTTTAAAAAAAACAAACCTCTTTTTGTCACAAGAATATATAGATCCACCGCGGGGATGGCGTGGGCACAACTGCAACAATATTCAGGGCAGTTTAATCACTTGCTGTTGTATAAAGCAAACATGGCATCTAAGAGGAAACAAAAAACACTGAAATAGTCTCAGAGCTGAAGGGGTTAATGAGCCCAGTAATGGGGAATGGTCACATACCTCCACCTGCAGAGCCGCACACTACATATATGGCTGCTCTGTGCTTACAGGACCTGTGATGATGTCACATGAAGGGGAGGAGTTAGGGGTCACATGATCAGAGGTGTATATATATATGTGTGTGTGTGTGTGTGTGTGTGTGTAAGAGGTGTACGGAGCGGAGCCACGTGTGTATGAGATGTACGGAGTGGAGCCGCGTGTGTTCGAGGTGTACGGAGCAGAGCCATGTGTGTACTAGGTGTACGGAGCAGAGCCGTGTGTGTATGAGGTGTACGGAGCGGAGCCATGTGTGTACGAGGTGTACGGAGCAGAGCCGTGTGTGTACGAGGTGTACGGAGCAGAGCCGTGTGTGTACGAGGTGTACGGAGCAGAGCCGCGTGTGTACGAGGTGTACGGAGTGGAGCCGCGTGTGTTCGAGGTGTACGGAGCGGAGCCATGTGTGTACGAGGTGTACGGAGCAGAGCCGTGTGTGTACGAGGTGTACGGAGCAGAGCCGTGTGTGTACGAGGTGTACGGAGCAGAGCCGCGTGTGTACGAGGTGTACGAGGTGTACGGAGTGGAGCCGTGTGTGTACGAGGTGTGCGGAGCGGAGCCGCGTGTGTACGAGGTGTGCGGAGCGGAGCCGCGTGTGTACGAGGTGTGCGGAGCGGAGCCGCGGGTGTACGAGGTGTACACCCGCGGGGCCGCGTGTGTACGAGGTGTGCGGAGCGGAGCCGCGTGTGTACGAGGTGTGCGGAGCGGAGCCGCGTGTGTACGAGGTGTGCGGAGCGGAGCCGCGTGTGTACGAGGTGTGCGGAGCGGAGCCGCGTGTGTACGAGGTGTACGGAGCGGAGCCGCGTGTGTACGAGGTGTACGGAGCGGAGCCGCGTGTGTACGAGGTGTACGGAGCGGAGCCGCGTGTGTACGAGGTGTACGGAGCAGAGCCGCGTGTACGAGGTGTACGGAGAAGAGTCCGAAGTCGTGTGTGTACGAGGTGTACGGAGCGGAGCCGTGTGTGTACGAGGTGTACGGAGCGGAGCCGCCTGTGTACGAGGTGTACGGAGCAGAGCTGTGTGTGTACGAGGTGTACGGAGCTGAGCCACGTATGTTCAAAATGTACGTAGCTGAGCCGCGTGTGTTCCAAGGTGTACGGAGCTGAGCCGCAAGTGTTCGAGGTGTACGGAGCGGAGCCGCATGTGTACGAGGTGTACGGAGTGGAGCCGCATGTGTACAAGGTGTACGGAGCGGAGCCGCATGTGTATGAGGTGTACGGAGCGGAGCCGCAGGTGTTCGAGGTGTACGGAGCGGAGCCGCATGTGTACGAGGTGTACGGAGCGGAGCCGCATGTGTACGAGGTGTACGGAGCGGAGCCGCATGTGTACGAGGTGTACGGAGCGGAGCCGCGTGTTTACGGAGTGGAGCTGTGTGTGTACAAGGTATACATTCGTATAAAGCTCTGCTACATATATTAATTAATATAAAGATTCACTGTGTCTAACATTACCCCATTTTGTAGTTCCTCCCTGGTCATGTGATTGACGCTATGACTTGAAGGACCCTGGCACTAGTTGGGTGTAAGGTTTCTTCTTACTCAGAATGTACACACGTTGGCCCACTATGTAGCACGAAATGCAACTAAATGTTCCTATCTTCCACTTAAGAATTTATTCTGCCTTCTTCCACATGTGGTGCTGTGTGGATTTCAGGATACAGCTAAACCCTCGTTCACATCTCCAGTAAACAGACTGTATGAGTTCCGTAGTCTTAATTTATTGGAGTGATGATATGAACTTGGCGCAGTAAAAACTACAATATAAAACAGTCTGAGAGTATTGGGCACATTACAGAATCTAGCACAGTGATAAACAACACAGAAATGCACATTGAATACGTTAAACATGAATACCTAGGGCAAAGTTCACTGGGAAAAGCCCAAATCTATACAGAGGCAACATCTATCTGTATGCAGTGCAGGAGCATTAGTTAAGATGGAGGATTACAAGGTATAACACACTTTTATTACACGGTACTTTCTGTAATAGCAGCTGCATCATAAACTGCACAAGCATATAGTTTGTACTACAACTCTCACCGGATTTAGTCGGACAGGAGAAGCAGTTGTAGAGAGGGGAGCCAGAGCCAGGGACATGTGTTTAATCTCTCTAAAACCCAGGAAATGTCTGTCAGTCTCCTTCCCTGGAAAAGCAAAGGGGGGCAGTCCTTCAAAGAGTACATTGAATCTTAAAGGGGAAGACTCCTATATCTGTAGGAACACTACTAGATTGTGTGAAACACATTTAAACAACATAAAAAGGGTAACCTATTACCTCTACAAGTCGTAACATGTACTAAACTACAAATACTGTCATAAATGGGCAGAACACTCCCCACATGGCTTCAACGGATGCCACTATTTGGTTCTGTTGGGGAAAACAGCAACACAAGTTCTGTTACTGGTCTGAGGAACAGTTTGTTCTTCCTAAGCTTACACACTCTGACTTCTACTTTTCATAACTTTCCCATCCTTGCTGGGGAAAGTTTGGTTGACTACGCCGAGTGGCCACTCATTACGATGAGGCTGACTGTGTTTCACGAGTACAACATCGCCAGGTTTGATGTTAGGGTCGTCTTCCTGCCACTTCATCCTGGTTTGTAGAGTGGAGAGGTACTGCCTTTTCTATCTGTCCCAAAAGGTATTGGACACACTTTGTACTTGCCTCCATTGTCATCTGTAGAGGTCTCTGTCGTTGAATTCTCCAAGTGGAGCACTAGGAACACAGATTTTCTGCGAGAGCAACATGGCAGGAGTAAGGACTGACGGGTCTATGGAATCATCGGAAAGTGCTGTCAATGGCCTGGCATTCATGATAGCTGAAACCTCGGCCAAGAACGTAGTCAAACTCTTGTGTGTGATTCTGGTGTTCACTTGCAAGAAGATAGGGATAGCACGCAAAATACTAGACTCTATCATTCTTTCCCAGGCACCTTCTATGTGCGAAGAGTGTGGTAGATTGAAAGTCTAGGTGCATCCTTGTTCATCTAGGTACCTTTCTACATTAGTAATGTCTAGATTGGAAGGTATTTGGAGTTCTCTTGCTGTTCCAACGAAATGTGTGCCTCAGTCAGAACGAATATGCCTCCTAGGGCCTCTGATCGCGATGAAGCGTCGAAGTGCATTTATGAAACTTGAAGTGTCCATAGATTAGATTACTTTGATATGAACAGCTCTGATGGACAAACAGGTGAATAGACCTGCCCAACACTTTGCTTTGGCATGGATCTTCCATGTAGCCACGGACAAAGGGCACAACACGTCTAGTCCGAAGCTGGTGAAGGTGGGGGGGGGAAGACAAAGCCTGTCGGATGGGAGATTAGCCATCTTCGGATTTCGAAACATGCCACGAAGTTGCGATATGTAACTCAGTTGAAGATGAGTTTGCTCACGCTCCTCTTTGCTCTCACTATCCATAGTCCAGATGCCCATAGATTCCCTTCAGTAAACACATGGCCTTGGAGTCTCACTAAGACATGATGATGCTGAATGAGCAGAGTTGTGAAGTGATGACGTCCAGGAATTATTACCGGGTGTTTCGCTTATGCAAATAGAGTCTGTGGAGCCTCGATTAGGAGTCTCAACACAGGACTAGCCAGATCTTCCTCTAGTGAAGGACCTAGCCATGATAACCACCATATTAAGTGGCCCTTTGAGTCAATATCCAGCTCATTACAAGCTAAAAGATATGACAAGGGAATACCAAGGCCAGGTATCCATCCACAGATAGCTGTTTCGGGGTGTTGCCCCTCATCAGTGTGGAGTAGGATTCTGGCTAGGTGGGAGCAGGGCCTAGTAGACCAACAAAACTAAGTATTCACTGATCTCAGGGAGACCAGTTCAAGAAAACACTGCGGGCAGCCGGCTAAAGCGCTTAAGGACCTAGGAATTCACTGTGTTAAGCGCTTTAGCCGGCTGCCCGCAGTGTTTTCTGAACTGGTCTCCCTGAGATCAGTGAATACTTAGTTTTGCGGCTGTTTCGCTGAAAGTTCTATCTCGGCTTCTTGAAGATGACCACCTATTCTCATCAGCCCGTCTTGGTCGACAATCAGATCGAGCTTCTTCAGCACGCTGTCTCTAGGAATGGGTTGTCCTTGATGAGGTTGTTTATTTCTCTTGGGTATGTTTCATTTTGTACAACACGAACGATTCCAATCTTGGCTCTTTCCAGGTTGGGAGCAGTAAACGCATGCTTCCAGTGATGCCAACCTTTAGAACGTCTCTGACTTGTAGGGAATGCAGATTTGTAGGACTGAGCTACATGAAATAGACAAGCGATGGCTCGAACAAGTGACTTCCAGGTTGAGAATCCGCTGAACGGATGCGATTCGAGGTGATGACTTGAAATCACTGTATGTAGAGCAGACACTTGAGGACGAAGCTCTTTGTCGGCATCTGGTTCCACTAGTTTGAATGTATCAGGTTTGCTGATGTGAGGCATCGAATGGTACAAGGAGGCAGGGTCTGTGAACTATGTAGAGTCCTTAAGATGACTTGGTGCAACTGATCTAGTTGCATGGTCTGCAGGGTTGTGGTGAGTAGGCACGTAGTACCACTTAATTAGGGCAAGTGGATCTTCTTATCCTCAGTACCCGATTGCTGACGTAGACATGGAAGCGTTGTGTTTCGTTGCAGATATACCCTAGTACCACTTTGCTATCTGTATACAATTCAACATCTTTGATCTCCAGATTCATTCTGAGATAAGTTTGGCCAACTCCACTGCGAGGACGACAGCACAGAGTTCCAGTCTTGGTATCATATGTTCATTAAAAGATACTCAAAAACTTTTTCCCTAATGCACTAAGTCTCATAGACAAAAAAGATTTCCAATATCTACAGTTGTGCTTGGAACTGAGTCAAAGTTTTAATACTCTGTTACTAAGGGCATGAGCCTAAGTAAGAGGCATGGTGAAAATAGCCTGCCCTTGCTTTCTTTAAAAAGATACTCAAAAACTTTTTCCCTAATGCATTGACTCATAGACAAAAAAGATTTCCAATATCTACAGTTGTGCTTGGAACTGAGTCAAAGTTTTAATACTTTGTTACTAAGGGCATGAGCCTAAGTAAGAATCATGGTGAAAATCGCTTGCCCTTGCTTTCTTTTAAAAGATACTCAAAAACTTTTTCTCTAATGCACTGACTCTCATAGACAAAAAAGATTTCCAATATCTACGGTTGTACTTGGAACTGAGTCAAAGTTTTAATACTCTGTTACTAAAGCATGAGTCTAAGTAAGAATCAAGGTGAAAATCGCTTGCTCTTGCTTTCTTTTAAAAGATACTCAAAAACTTTTTCCCTAATGCACTGACACTCATAGACAAAAAAGATTTCCAATATCTACGGTTATGCTTGGAACTGAGTCAAACTTTTAATACTCTGTTACTAAGGGCATGAGCCTGTTAGAATCATGGGGAAAATTGCTTGCACTTGCTTTCTTTTAAAAGATGCTCAAAAACTTTTTCCCTAATGCTTTGACTCATGGACAAAAAAGATTTCCAATATCTACAGTTGTGCTTTGAACTGAGTCAAAGTTTTAATACTCTGTTACTAAAGCCATGAGCTTAAGTAAGAATCATGGTAAAAATCGCTTGTTCTTGCTTTCTTTTAAAAGATACTCAAAAACTTTTTCCCTAATGCATTGACGTATAGACAAAAAAGATTTCCAATATCTACAGTTGTGCTTGGAAATGAGTCAAAGTTTTAATACTCTGTTACTAAGGGCATGAGCCTAAGTAAGAATCATGGTGAAAATAGCTTTCCCTTGCTTTCTTTTAAGTGGAGCGAGTTATGTCCGGCTCATAACGAACGCAATGTGACACTCTTCGTTCAAGTCTACAGTTTTGAGGTACGCTACTGGTGGGATTGCTTTGACTGAGACGCCACAGAAGATGCAAAGTCTGTGTTTTGACTTCTGTGGATGGCACAGGAGCATAAGGTCGTTTCACACGAAGGTCAGTCAAGGCTTTAAGAGACTTCCTCCACTCTGCCCACAGGTCTGCTTTTTCTGCTGGATGCGGATCATCCCAATCGGATGATTCTTGGGTGAAGTCTCTTAGCATCATTTTACCTTGGATGGTTACTGAAGCTACGAACCTCAACCTCTTACAAGCTATTCACGAAAGAAAGAACTCCTCTGCGCGTGAAGGTTTCCTTGTCTTTGCCGATCTGAAAGGTGAAGGCATCCATCTTCAAATCCCAAAGCAATCCGGGGCTCCGCAGCATGGGTAGGGAGTTGATACTTAGGTCCAAGTCCTTTAGATCGCCAAATAGTTTTGTGTTTAAGGGAGAAGAATCAACTGTAGACTCCCTGTTGTTGGGTAGGCGTTATCTCCGAGATCGGAGTGGTAGAGGTGCTACCCAATTGTTTGTCTCGACTTTGACTATTTCTCGATCCATGATGCCTAAGAACATCCTGTCTTCTTTGGACATTACTGCCTTGTTGTCTTCCTTTGTCCTGAGGAAGACTGTACAACCTATGTGTTCTTGTTCGCCCTCACAAGCATGGTCTTCACTGGAAGGGACTGTGAAAGGGGAAGGCAGGGGAATACTGCTCAGCAGTTATTTTACCAGCAATCTACTCTGATATGGTTGGAAGAGAGACGGATATCCATTTTCTAATGTGTTGGTGGGCATACTGTTGATTGAGGTCGGCTTGTCTGCTTCTCCTAGACAAACATCCCCAATAATAACCCATCCAAGATTGAGCCTCTGTGTGTATGGATCGTTCTGGAAGCCATTAATAAATTCCCTAGTCTTGTCGACTCGTAGTATATCTCTTCCAAGGAGTAAAGCTATTGGAGCTTTGGGTCCAACTCGGGTATCAATTGAGCTATACGCCTCAGGTGGGGGTGATGTCTCAGACATGTTGTTGGGAATCTGATTGCACTCCAGTTTGGTCAGTAGTGATAAGCAGGTCTGGCCATCTATGGACTCCACTTTGTATCCGGTTGCTTTCCTCCCCACCGTCTCAACGGTACCTGCACACGTCTTCAAGGAGTAGGGAGAACCGGGGTCTAAAATGTTGAAGCTGTCGAAGATGGACTTGTCTAGAGACCTGTTGCTTTGGTCATCCAGGATTGCATATACTATATCTTGATTGCTTTGTCCCTGCGGCCTGCTGGGTAGACTCGGACAAGGCAGATTTTTTAACAGGAGCTTCCTCCTACAAGTCCTCTGCAGATCTCGGTACATTGAGGTGACCACGGGAGTGTCTACAACAGTGTCCTTCTGACTTCCATTTCGCTTTTCTGCTTACAACAACACTCGTGGGGGTGGTCCAGGGTGCAAAGCTTTATTGTGCTGCTGCATTCTGCACATTTCACACCAGCTTCAAAGTTCCTGGCGAGGTGCGATGTTGTAGCACAGCATTTGAAGCAGATGTTGTTTCCCTTGAGAAAATGATTCAGATCCTCCAAAGACTTCTCCCTGAAGGCTCTGCATTGTAGTAGGGCATGTGGTCTCCGATGCAGAGGACACTGCTTATTGACGTCTTGAAATTTGCCCTCTTCTGGAGGGGGCTTACTCACATTGGGAGGAGGACCTGTGGAAACAATGTTAGTTTTGTGGACTGCCACTGGTGTCCTACTGAGTTTGACACCGGGGGCAGTGCGACATGACAGAGTGAAGTCAAAACTAGGGTCATTTCTGATTTTATCTTGTTGGATGACAAAATCTACGAATACAGGAGGGAATGGCACATTATGAGTTTGCTTATACCGTGAACCATAGGTGACCAACTTTTGTTGTATGTTGTAAGGAAGTTTTTGCACTTCAGATTGACACCTCTGCCAGTGTCCAAGAATGCCAACCTGGGCAACTCGCCTTCCGCCTGAGCAACCAGTAGCTTTATTAACAAACCACTTAATTCTCTGAGCCTTTGGTAACCTTTAGATCCTCTTAGGTAAATCGCTAATTCCTTTTTATAAAGCAAGTTGTATGACTTCTATTGAACTGTAAAATTCATCAAGTCTTTCCTACACCTTCTGCAGACCCGTATGTGGATGCTTTACATTAATGTCTCTTATTCTTTTGGCACTCACTTCAAAGCCACTTTACTAGAGGATCTAACTCCTCGCTACAAGAAAGGTCCAGACCTCTGATGGCATTCTGGAATGAGGCTCGCCATGACAGTAAGACAGTAAGACAGGGTCTTACATTCTTTTTGTGGCCAAAAGTGGCCCCCTGTCTTACTTTCAGGGGGGCCTTACATTGGAGGCCCCACCATCCATCCATCCATCCATCCACACACTGCAGCTATCCATCCACACATTCCCACACATACAGACACATGCATACACATATATACACACCATACACACCACACACACCACACACACACATAGCACCGCTTCTTACCGGGTCCGGTGTGGGGTCCCCGATGGTCTTGTGCCGTCCTCTGTGCTCCGATTCGGTCCCCGAGATGATCCGCTGCCGTCCGCCGTGTTCCGGTGCCGTTTTGCACCGGTATTGCCGGTCCTAGGCTCCTTGGTCCCTGCTCTTTCGGAATTCAGGCCACAGCTCCGCCCAGGTCATAGTGTGGGCCAATCAGCATAGCGGCACTCAAGCAAGCGTCATCGGGCGCTTGCCTCTGACGTCAGCGCCGCTATGCTGATTGGCCCACACTATGACCTGGGCGGAGCTGCGGCCTGAACTCCGGAAGAGCAGGGACCATGGAGCCTAGGACCGGCAATACCGGTGCAAAACGGCACCGGAACACGGCGGACGGCAGCGGATCATCTCGGGGACCGGAGGACAGAGGACGGCACAGGACCATCGGGGACCCCACACCGGACCCGGTAAGAAGCGGTGCTATGTGTGTGTGTGGTGTGTATGGTGTATATATGTGTATGCTTGTGTCTGTACGTGTGTATGTATGTATGTATGTAAACCCCCCCCCCCCGTGTTTCCCCAATAGTAAGACCCCCCCTCCCCACTACCCTGCCTTACATTCGGGAAGGGGGTCTTACATTAGCAGACCCCCCCCACCCCTGTCTTACTTTCGGGGGGGTCTTACTATCGGGGAAACACGGTAGTTCTCAGCCTGATCAGTAAACTTTACAAGTCCTTTTGTAAACAGTTCTCTGTGGGCAAAGAAATTTGCAAAGTCTATGGTGGCTTGCACAGTGCTGGTACGAGCAGGTGTTTTGGATAGTCTGTATAGTACCTTTCTGGTGAGGAAGGTGTCTCTTTAAGGCGAGATGGAAGTTGTATCATCTGCTTGGTACAACAATAGCTGTTGTAAACGTCTCTTGCATTGTACGCCTTTTTGTTTCCAGTAGTGAAGTTCGAGGTAGGATCACTTGTGGTCGGCAGGTCTGCCATCTATTCTGGAATGTTGGTGGATGTACTCTGCGACCCTGCTGGTCTAGATCTGTTCCTAGAACGTTGCTGCGTCTCTCATGGCCAGGGTTCTCCACAGCTTCCAAGAACTCTGCTTTAGCTATTGCAGCTGCTGCCTCTTTGTGGAAAGTCTTTCTATAGACAATCGCAGACGCGCACTCTCTGCCTCTTGCTCTGACTGGAGACGTGCGGTTTCTGCCTGGAGACGTACCGTTTATTAGCTCTAGTTGCATCTCTTGTGCGACGGAGGACCTCGCTTTGGTCACTTCGGCACGAACATCAGCGGCAAGCTCTGCTATTGAATACTTGCTAGAGCCTCGTTTTGAGTGAAGACGTACTGCTTCCAGGCATTGTGTGCTTAGCTGCAGGCTGCTGAGTAGTTAGTTAGTGGGGATTTGAGTCTGTGTTTGAATGGAATTCAGCGTGGTGTGAATGGTGTTTCGCTAGCCGGCGGACTGCACTCTTGATACTTGTGGCTGTATGGCGGTGCAGTGTGGGTGGTAGCGGTCCCATATAGTCTGTTCAACCACCGCATGCAGCCAGCATCTGTTTTTACTGGGGCTGGTCAATCCGTTGTACTGAGTTGGGTTTGCAGACAGCTGGGTGCTCCAGTGCGGACCCAAGTCTATAGTCGCGCTTGCTGAGAGACTGCGGCTGTATGGCGGCTGCTTTAATACCCGTATGTGGTACAGTGTGGATGGTAGCAGGCCCGTACACTCTGCATCCGGCTGTTTGTTTTTACTGTTCTGCCTTCTTCCACGTGTGTGCTGTTATTTTTTTATCTCACTCATTGACTTGCATTGGTAAGTCTTGCACGAGACTCGCATCCAGTCGCAGCATGTTGCTACTTTTTTCTCATCCACAATCTGGATGGAGAAAAAAAAGTTGACTCATTTAAGAACATTGGTCAGAGTGCAATGCGAGATTTTCTCACAATGTACTCAACCGATTCTCACGCCAGTGTGTCTGAGCCCTTACAGTAAAGCTGCCTTCAGACTGTAAGGCTGTGTGCACATATTGCATTGTTATTGTGTTTAAGAAGAAAATCCTGATGTCAGTAAAGGCAATGAGAATCCTAAAGTCTAATGCACACGTTGAATATTTTCTCCTTGGAGATTTAAATCTGCAGCGTGTCAATTCTTGCACCGGTTTTGCTGCAAATTTCACCCATTCCAATGAATGGGAGAATTCTGCACCAAGAGTGCGGTAAAACCCCACATTTTTGCCTCTACGTTTTTCCTGCCAAGAGATGCAGAAATGTCTGTACCAAATACTAACTGTGTGCACATACCCTAAGAGGCACTCACTTATTAGCAAGATTTTTTTGTTCTTAAGTGCGTCTTATATTCCAAAAAATACAATAAGTTCTTAAGTAATTTCCCTTTCTCATTTATTTATACGACGGCCTGTTACATATTTTTTGTCCAATTTGTCAATAACATATAGACCTTCTCCCTGTGTGAATGATTTTTGATGGTAAACAAAGTATGGACTTTCCAATAATTCAGATTTCAAAATCTAGGTAAGAATATGGCTTCTTCCCTGTGTGAATTCTCTGGTGTATAATAAGATCGGATTTCTGGTGAAAATATTTCCCGCATTCTGAACATGAAAAAGGTTTCTCCCGTGCATGCGTTGTCAGATGTATAACAAGTTTTGATTTCCGCACAAAACATTTCCCACATTCTGAACATGAATACGGCTTCTCCCCTGTGTGAATTCTCAGGTGACTAACAAGAGTTGATTTCTGCGCAAAACATTTCCCACATTCTGAACATGAAAAAGGTTTCTCCCCTGTGTGATTTCTCTTGTGTATATTAAGACTTGATTTCTGTACAAAACATTTCCCACATTCTGAACATGAAAAAGGCTTCTCCCCTGTGTGACTTCTCTTGTGTAAAGCAAGCTTTGATTGAAACACAAAACATTTCCCACATTCTGAGCATGAATACAGTTTCTTTCTGGTATGAATTTTCTCATGCAGAACAAGAACGGATTTCTGGTTAAAATATTTACGACACTTGGAGCAAGAAAATTTCTTCTCCGTGTGCATTTCTTGATGTTTAATAAAGGTTGTTTCAAGTGGAAAACTATTTCCATATGCTGAATGTGAAATTGACTTCCGTGCTTTGACAGCAGTTCGTTTTCTAATGCCTTTTTTGTGACTTCTATTTGTCTTAGCAGTCTGTAATGAATTAGAACAGACAACCTGTTTCATAGCATTAGATGATAGATCTTTGCTGTGAAGAGCTGATGGTGTATCTGAAGTAATGGCATTCACTTCAATTGTATCCTGTGTGGTTTCAAGTTCCTCTGATTTCAAACTTGAAGATGTTACTTGTCCTTCTGATCTCCTGTCACCGACATCTACCAGAAATAAAATGCATTATTATTTTTTAACAAAATATCCTTAAAATGAATATATTTGAACATATGTACTTATGTCCATAGAAGTGTAAAGTTATGTAGCATAATTTAATTATTCTCGAAGGGTGCCGTTACACGGGGCGACATGGGGGCGTGGCCTATCGCCGGCGTCATCGCCCCGACGTCGCCTCATGTGAAGGGCGATGTCCGCGGTGCCTTGAGGTCGCCTGGTTTCAGAGCAGTGCACATCGCCCCATGTAACCAGGCACCGGCTTGCTGTCAGGCGATGGGAGCCGTAGGCTCCCATTGTCCTGCATCGCCGCTGGGGTTTACAGACACCCCAGCAGCGATGCTGCCTGACAGATCGCCGGAGCGGGGCTGGAGGTGTCACCCCGTCTAAATGGGGGGCGGCAAGAGCATGCGCGCCCCCGCCATTCGCCAGCGACATCTCCAGCCCCGTCGCCCCGTGTAACGGCACCCTAAGATTTATTCGCTCAGTCTAATAGACATCATAGGATGAACCATTAGAGCGCAGAGTTGACTCCAAAATATTGGAGTAAGAAGCCATGAAAAAATGACATGTAGTTGAAAAATGATACCAATAAAAAGTTCTGATCGTCATGCAAAAAACAAGCCCCCACTCAAGTCCATCATCTCTCAATGGAAAATCAGAGGGTTTCTAGATATTTAGCAGTTTCGAGGCTCTTGGGAAAAAAAACGTGGCTCCCATAAACTAATTGTTATGCACCGGAGCAGCAGTTATCATCACATCTGAGATGGAGATGTGTACCCACTGGACCACGGAGCCTAGGTTAATCCTGGAGAGGCATGACTAAGTGGCTACCTGCCCTTCTTGAGAGTCTCTGGTGGTGAGGTTAGGTTTGTGTTGCTGGTCCCCACCAGGTACCACACCAAAGCAGTCCCTACGTCTGCAGGCAACATGGAGTTGGAGACATAGACTGTAGTCTGGAGTGGCAGCAGGCAAGACAAAGTCAGAGACACAGGCAAGACAGGTTCGGGTTACAGGTGCATATTAGCTCCGTGTTCAGACAGGACACATTCAGATTCCAGTGCAGACAGGAAGACTTGTACAGACTGGACTGGTACAGGTTCTGGTGCAGACAGGAAGACTTGTACAGACTGGACTAATACAGGTTCTGGTGCAGACAGGAAGACTTGTACAGACTGGACTGGTACAGGTTCTGGTGCAGACAGGAAGACTTGTACAGACTGGACTGGTACAGGTTCTGGTGCAGACAGGAAGACTTGTACAGACTGGACTGGTGCAGGTTCTGGTGCAGACAGGAAGACTTGTACAGACTGGACTGGTGCAGGTTCTGGTGCAGACAGGAAGACTTGTACAGACTGGACTGGTGCAGGTTCTGGTGCAGACAGGGTCACAGGACAGCTTAAAGTACTAACAGGATGGCTGGTACGGGCAAGACAGATTTGGGTTCCTGTGCAAATAGGATGGCTCGAACAAACTAGAAAAGTAGAATATCGCTGCAAACCAGTAATTGAAATGAAGTACTATTTCTTGAAGGAATGCAGCAATATCAATACCTGTGAAAATCACCAATGCTTCAGCCAGTAGTAGAGGGAGGCCAGGAGGTATGTATGCTGTGCTGCGGCTCTGTGCCGCAATATTCTGCTTTTCTATTAGACATAATCTAGTACTGAGCACCAGCATTTGTCTAATCATTGTACCCACCATCTCTATCTAGCAGGAAAAGACTACACTGGTACAGGTACGGTTCAGACAGGGACACAGGTCGGGCTCAGATACGGACAGGATGGCTGGTACAGGCAGGTCCATAGACAGGATAGGTTCAGGATGACCGACAGGAAAGGCTGGACAGGTACTGCTACACAGGCCGAATGGATACTAATACACAGGCAAGTTCTTGGTTTAACAACTAGACAGGTACAGATACATTGGCAAGTTCCTGTTCAGGAACATGGACCTGACGATGCAACTAAGAGACAGAAGACACACTCGGTACTAATGTTGCTCAAGCAAGGGAGGGTACCTTAAACAGCTTGTGCCTCCCAGCCATAGGCTGGGGACACTTCTGGAGAACCCACACCACCCCTTTAATATGCAGAGAGTGCACAGGCGTGCACCTTAAGCATGTGACCAGGAGACCTGCGCAGCATGCTCAGACCCTGGGAGCTGGGACCGGAGCAGGAGCCGGAGGAACACGTGGGAGTTGGGAGTCTCTACCAAGTGAAGGCAGCGGGACAGGGCAGAGATGCCAGCATTATAGTAATCTAGCAAAATCCGCATTTCCAAAGTCAAATCTCCCTCTTGTTTCTCAGCCTTGAAGTGAGCCCAAACCAAATTTAGCATCTATGTATTTTTATTGCTGTAGTGAAAAGAATTTAGGATGTCTGTCTCATGGAGCACTATCTGGGCACTATATGTTGGGTAATAAAATGGCATATTTGCAATGTTCACTCTACAACATCCTGAGGCGTCAGAATAGTCACTACTGGAGTTACTTTATTGGGGTCTTCTCCTGGCTTTGGTTTTCTGCCATTCTGTCACATTCTACAAATGGTGTCACATCTCCTGTGGGATCTGCTCCTGTGACATCACCTCCTCTCACCAGGCGCCACCTTCTTTCCGTGGGCGGCTTTGGTGTTGGATATAATAGAAACAGGAGATCTAGGCAGTGTAGACTGTCTCCAGCCATAAAGATTTTGGTGACTGGGAGCAGTCAGCATCTCAAGCATGTATATAAAACAACCTCGTGTTAGTACTGCAATATGGCTGCTTTCCTGATGAAGGAGCAAGGAAAAGGTCTGAAACACATTGAATAAAGGCACCATGATCCTGTAATTGATTGAAGTCGTGCTTTTTATATACGGTTTGCACGGATCGAGTAGCACCGTCCATTTAGACTTATGTTGTGACCCTGACCCCATTACTTGTGTCTTCTGGTTTTGTATTTTCTCTCCCCTGAGTGGGGGGGGGGTTGCGGGGGTGCTAGGGGAGTCTGGCGAGCTGAGGAGCGGAGGGGGGGGGTGCTAGCGGAGTCTGGCGAGCTGAGGAGAAGAGGGGGGGTGCTAGGGTGTCTGGCGAGCTGAGGAAAGGGGGGGGGGGCTGCTAGTGGAGTCTGGCTAGCTGAAGAGAAGAGGGGAAGAGGGGGGTGCTAGGGGTGTCTGGCGAGCTGAGGAGCGGAGGGGGGGTGCTAGTGGAGTCTGGCGAGCTGAGGAGAGGGGGGTGCTAGGGGTGTCTGGCGAGCTGAGGAGCGGGGGGGGCTGCTAGTGGAGTCTGGCAAGCTGAGGAGAAGAGGGGGGGTGCTAGGGGTGTCTGGCGAGCTGAGGAGCAGGGGGGGGCTGCTAGTGGAGTCTGGCGAACTGAGGAGAAGGGGGGGTGCTAGTGGAGTCTGGCGAGCTGAGGAGCGGAGGGGGGGTGCTAGTGGAGTCTGACGAGCTGAGGAGAAGAGGGGGGTGCTAGGGGTGTCTGGCGAGCTGAGGAGCGGGGGGGGCTGCTAGTGGAGTCTGGCGAACTGAGGAGAAGAGGGGGGGGTTGCTAGGGGTGTCTGGCGAGTGGAGGAGCGGGGGGGGCTGCTAGTGGAGTCTGGCGAACTGAGGAGCGGAGGGGGGGGTTCTGGTGGAGTCTGGTGAGCCGAGGAGCGGGGGTTTGCTAGTGGAGTCTAGTCTGGCATGGTGAGGAGTGGGGAGGGTGTGCTGGCTGCTGTGAAATGAGCGGCTGCGGCCGCAGAGCAGAGCCGGACCGGCCCATTCAGTGTGGGGGCGGCCCTGGAGGAGGCCATTATAGCAACCTGGGCCAGTCCGCCCCTGCCTGGTTCTGACCCAGCTACAGGAATATTCTTCTTGTCATTTTGCACCACTGAACAGCAGATAAACTAAGGCTCCCTGTGCAAATCCAGATCTATGGATAGAGGTTAAAGGGTGAAGGTTACGGCAATCTCTTGGGTGCTGGAAAGTGGAGTAGATAGCATCCAGCCAGTTCATAGCCATCTTTTGAGTGGTCAGGTGACCACACCAGTGTCCCAGTTTCATTGTGACTGCAAACTATTCCAGCAATAGCTGCGTTCCAAAAGTTAAATGTTGCTTCTTCCCTTCTGAGCTCTGCCACATGCCCAGACAGTAGTGTACAATCATATATACTTTATACTGTTGGATTCAGGAGATGTTGGCAAATTATTTGTAAGGACTATAAGTTTCCGGTCACCTTTTGTAAACATAAAAAATGGGGTCACATAACATTTTTGGGAAGAAAAAATAATACATTTTACATTCCCCTTTATGTTAATTACTGAATATGGTTTATGATATGAAAAGAGCAATTTTCTCAAATCTGGGCTAATCAAAGCAATTTCAAAAGTGTTCATTTTTTACTCCAAAAATTAAGCATTTGTTGCTAAAATTGTAAGCCTTCTATTATCATCCTAAAATAATAACAGGGTGTTGGGAAAATGAAATGGGATGGGAGAAATGCTGCCGACCTAAGTTCTGTTATCTATTAACTATTTTTGTGCAATCACTATCTGTTGTAAGAGCATATATGGAAATGTATGTTCCTAGAAACTGAATTACCGGTAAGTCTAATTCTATTTTCTCTAGTCACCTTCCACGACAGCAGAACGGAGGAATACCAATGAATATACCTTAGGGGGGGATAACAGCCTGCAGGACCCTCCTGCCAAACGTGAGATCCCGATTGAAGTCTAGCCGGTAATGACGGGTAAAAGTATGGATCGAGGACCAAGTTGCAGCTCTGCAGATCTGCTCAACCGATGCATCACCCCGCTCAGCCCAGGAAGTAGCGACGGATCTGGTGGAGTGAGCCTTGAGCTTCTCAGGAGGTGAATGACCCATCTGAACGTAGGCCGTGCAGATAGCTTTCTTGATCCAACCGGCGATCGTACCCTTAGAGGCCTTGAGCCCTTTCCTGCGGCCGAAGAGCTGGACAAACAAATTCTGGTCGACCCGAAAGGAGGCCGTCTGCTGGACATACTAAAGCACCGTTCGACGAACATCCAGTGTATGAAGACACTCCTCCTTGGGATTAGAAGGGGAGGAACAAAAGGAAGGCAAAACAATGTCCTGCGACCGATGAAAGTCAGAGACTACTTTAGGCAAAAAGGAAGGGTCAAGGCGAAACACCAGACTATCGTCCAGGACCCGAAGGTAGGGCTCCCGGACGTAAAGAGCCTGGAGTTCACCCACACGCCTAGCCGAAGTGACCGCAACCAGGAAGGCAGTCTTGTGGGATAGCACCCGGAGATCTGAGGAGGACAGCGGCTCAAAGGGTGACTTCGTGAGACCGGAGAGGACAAGATTCAGGTCCCAAGGAGGGACATGACACAGCAGCCGAGGGCGAAGTCTAGCAGCGGAAGTCATAAACCGACGGACCCAAGGGTGAGTGGCCAGACCCTGATCAAAAAGGAACTGAGAGCCGAGATCTGCACCTTTAGAGTACTGGGGGTGAGACCCAACTCCAGACCGGCCTGCAAAAAATCCAAAATGCGAGCAACATTCAGATGAAGGGGATCAGGAGGGTCAGCCGCACACCAAGACACGAATTTCTTCCAGATCTTCCCATATATAGCATTGGTGACCGGCTTCCTACTCTTCTGGAAAGTGGAGATCACCCGATCCGAGAGGCCTTTAGCCTTCAGCAAGCCGGCTTCAACAACCAGGCCACTGGGTTCAACTTGGGAAGGTCGGGATGAAGAAGGGGCCCCTGGTGAAGTAGATCGGGTCTCCGAGGAAGAAGAACGGGCCCGTCCTGTGCCAGACTCAGCAGGGCGCTGAACCAACTGCGACCAGGCCAGAGAGGAGCCACCAGGATCGTAGGAACCCTGTCCAGCCTGATCTTCTGAAGGGTCTGCGGGATGAGAGGAATCGGAGGAAATGCATAGGCCAGGGAGAACCCCTAGGGATGAGAGAATGCATCCACCCCCAGAAGGCGACCTGACGGAGACAGGGTGAAGAACGACTCCACTTGGGCATTGTGAGGGGTCGCAAACAGATCCACCTCGGGAAGACCCCACCGAGAGACCAGGGAGCTGAAGACCTCCCGATTGAGACACCACTCGCCCGGATGAACGTCCCTCTGGCTGAGGAAGTCTGCCTGGAACGTTGTCGGACCCCCGTAAATGAACCGCCGATAAGGACAGGACATGTCGCTCTGCCCAGGAAAAAATCCTTGCAGAAAGAGACGTAAGACTGGCAAACCGGTACCCCCATGGTGACGAACATGGGCCACTGTAGTTATATTGTCCGAGAACACCCGGACGTGACGGCCTTGGACAAGAGCACCCGCAGCCCGGAGGGCCTCGTTCACCCCATCAGTTCCCGAAAGTTGGATGACCTGCACTGACCTGAGCAGACCACCGGCCTTGGAAGTGGCGGCCCGCGACTGTGGCCCCCCACCCCCGCTTGCTGGCGTCCGTCGTGAGGGACAACAATGGAGACTGGTCCCAAGACACCCCCTTCCGGAGGTTCCGAGGGGTCAGCCACCCGGCAAGAGAGGACCTTACGTGACCTGGGAGGGCCACCCTCCGGGAGAGGGAGGCGGAGGACCTGTCCCAGCAAGACAGGAGAAATTCCTGCAAAAATCCTGGAATGAGCTTGTGCCCAAGGAACCGCCGGGATACAGGCCGTCAGGGAACCCAAACCGACATGACCTCCCTCAGTGAAGGACGACGGGAGCTCCGGAAGCGAGAGAGCTTCCTCACGAGGCCCACCCTTTTGTCCGGAGGCAGAAAGGACGTCTGCCTGGACAAATCTAGAAGAATCCCCAGGAACTGCTTCCGTGTGGACGGAGTCAGGTCGGACTTCGCCAAATTCGGAAGCCAGCCCAGGGAGCGCAAAACCTGAAGGGTGGTGGAAACCGAGAAGACAATTGCTGAGAGAGGGGGCCAGGATCAGAAAATCGTCGAGGTAGGGGACAATAAAGATCCCCAGACCCCTGAGAAAGGAAACGACCTCCGACATAATCTTGGAAAACACCGAGGGGCCGAAAGAGCCCGAAGGGAAGGGCGTTGAACTGGAAGTGAAAAACTCGCCGATTTCGCGAGACCGCAAAACGAAGAAACTGACGATGATCCGGATGGATCGGGACATGGTAATACGCATCCGTGAGGTCGAGAGTGGCCATCACCCAATCCTGACCTATCAAGGGAATGGTGGACCGAATGGATTCCATCTTGAATCGATGGCAAACCACAAACCCGATTCAGAGGCTTCAGGTTGATAATAATCCTGTAGGCCCCTGAAGGCTTCTTGACCATGAAGAGGCGGGAGTAATGACCCCTGCCAACCTCCCGAAAGGGAACAGAAGAAATTACGCCAGAATCCAACAGGGTCTGAAGACCCTGCCACAAGGAGCCCTGAAGAGTGCGAGAGGGAAGCGTGGTGACCCGAAGGCACCGGGGGGGGGGGAAGCTGGAGACGAATTCGTATCCATAATCCGGATTGGATGGTGCGGAGCACCCACGGATTGGATGTGACTTCCTGCCACCTTGGGAAAAAATGCGACAGCCGACCCCCTACAGTGGCGTATGTCACTGCTTGTCAGGGTGGTTCTACGTGACCCCCTTTCGGGTAACTCCACCGCCCCGATTTCCCTTTACCAGAGAGGAAGGGACCTGTTCAGGGGAGGACGAAAAAAACGCTTCCTCGCCGACCGCTGTTCGGGAAGAGACTTCTTCTGTCCGTGGCCTGCTCCAGAATATCATCCAGAGCAGGGCCAAACACCAACTCCCCCTTGAAGGGGAGAGAACAAAGCTTGACCTTGGAAGTAACATCCCCAGTCCAAAGCTTCAACCAAAGAGCTCTCCGGGCGGAGTTAGACAGAGCTGCTGCACGAGCGGCCACCCGGACCGACTCCCCCGAGGCATCAGCAAGGAACCCCGTAGCCTTTTGAAGCAGGGAGAGAGAATTAACAATCTCCTCACGGGAAGTACCCTGAGAGACATGTTCATCCAGTTGGACAAGCCAACGAGAGAGGGACCCGGCCACGCAGGTAGCAGCAACATAGATTGTAAAAGGTAAGAAGAAGAGTCCCAGGTTTTCCGAAGACCCTCAATCTTCCTATCCATGGGGTCCTTCAATTGCGAGGAGTCCTCGAAAGGGAGGGCAGTTTTCCTCGCAAACCCTGGACACCTGGACATCCACCTTGGGAAGTTCCCATTTGGAACATTCCCCAGCGAGGGGAAATCTATGCTTCATTTCGGTGGGAACAGAAAGAGTTTCTCCGGACATTCCCATTCATGCATAATCAAATTCAAGATGTTATCATGAACTGGAAATCCCTTACGGGCCCTAGCCTTCAAGCCCCCAAACATGACATCCTGCACGGAAGGAGCAGGCTCCACCTCCTCTAGCCCCATAGTGGTGCGAACCATTTCAAGAAGTTCCTCCATATCATCTGAAGAAAAGAGAAACCACTTTCTATCCGAGCCTGCGGAATCCAGAGGCTCTTCAGAACCTCCCAATCCCTCAGGGTCAGAAAAAGCAACTCCCCGGACTCAGAGGACAAATCCTCAGGGACGAATTTACGTTTCTTAGCCGGAGGGACTACCATAGGGGCAGGGGTTGAGAAAACTCAGAACATGGAAGACTGGACTTCCTGCTGGATAAGGGATTTGATGCTGTCCAGAAGGGACGGCTGCGCCGCCCGCAGGACATCATCAGTGCTGGGTTGGCACAACTTTTTCTTATGTGAGGAAGGCAATTTGACCGAGCAGACCCCACATTTACGGGACACTGGTTTATCCTTATCCTTCCTGGATCCCAAAACCTTTTCTCCCTAAAAGAGAGAGCGAGAGGGACCCCATAAGGAATCAGAACAACCCATACACATGTAAAGGTGGACCCCATCCCGCTACTCACGGCAGGGGGATGAACGCTGGGCTCTGCAGATGCAGGCATAAGGGCTTTCTCAGACTCCATAATGCAAGGCTAGTACTAACCAGGCCCACCCTGCTAAGCCACTGAGAGTACCGGGATCAGAGGCCCCAAGGGGGATGGTCACAGACCTGTAACACCTGGACTTCCTAGCTGCACTGACCCACAGGCCTTACCTGGAGCAAGAAGCCGTCCGGGCTTTATGCAGCGGGTCCACAGCGCAGATCTCCTCCTCCTCCGGGTCCAGCAGCCCTATTCGCCAGGCCCGCATCCGGCTGCAGAATCGGCCGCCCCCAGCACGCCGCACCACCGGCCGCATGCATTCCCGCCCAGGAACACCTACCGGAAGTGACGCGATAACCTCCGTGACGTCACTTCCGGGCGCGGCTAGCAGCGGCGGCCGCGCTGAGGAGGAGGAAGCCGGGGAGCTCCGAGAGGCCCCCGGCCAGCGGCACACCGCCCCGCTTTACCCCCCAAGGAGCGCAGGAGGAGCGGGCGAAGGTCCCGAATTACCTCCAGGGAAGACGGGAGCGGCACCAAAGGGAGAGAACCCGAAGGCCCTGACCCCAGCCGCCCGGTAAGCATCCAGCAGCCACCTAGTCACCGGCCACCGGCAGCTCAGAGGAACCTCTTCATGCCCCATAGGGGACAGGAAAAACACTGGTGTGTGCAGGAAGGGTAGGGGTTTTTAACCTCTTTCTGTTTCCTGTCCCCTATTAGGGCAGGGAGGCAACCTCCGTTCTGCTGTCGTGGAAGGTGACTAGAGAAAACCGCAACTGCCGCAATTACCGCATAACGGCCGCACTTGTGGTTCACTTGTGGCAAGCCTCATACAATGTCTATGGGGCTTGCGGTAAGTGTGCGGCAGGTGCGGTTTCAGCATTTGCGGCAGGTGCGGACGCGAAAAAAAACGCGTCATACCGCGTTTTTTTCGCGCCTGCACCTGCCGAAACCGTACTTGCCACACACGTACCGCAAGCCCCATAGACAATGTATGCGGTTCACTTGCGGCCGTTATGCGGTAATTGCGGTAGTTGTGTTTTTTTCACCGCAACTGCCGCCAGCGATCAGCAAAAACCGCACTTGCCCCGCCAAAACCCGCCTATACATTGTATGGGGCTTGCCGCAACTGTGCCGCAACCTGCCGCAAGTGCAGCCGGTATGCGGTAATCCGGCAGATGCGTTTTTTTCACCGCATCTGCCGCAATTTCAAATAAACGCTGATGTGAAAGGGGCCTTAGGGTGGTTTCACACTGGCATATGCAAACGCGGCGCACAGAACGCAGTCAAACTCTTGCACACTGCGATCCTATGTTTAACATGGGAATGCAGCCTGTTGCATTTTTTGTGCGGTTGCGGGCGCTTGTTTTATCTGAAAGCTGCAACAAACCACGCATTGAAGTCAATGGGTCCACAGTGTCCTCTGCATAACAGCGCAGGAAAACGCTGCGAATCACACTGAAATCTCTCCGGTGGTCACCACTGATCAGCGGCGGCCACCGGGAGATCAGCTAGAGCCGCCACTGATCTCCCGCCGGTGTCGGCGTGGGAGATTTGAAGAAACAGCTGATCTGACAGCTGTTTAAATCTCCCATGCCGACACCGAATAGGTGATGTCGGCGCGGAAGATTTGAAGCAGCGATCAACTGTTTCTTATCTCCTGCATCGATATCACCTATTCGGTCTCAGCGCGGGAGATTTTAACAGCTGTCAGATCAGCTGTATCTTCAAATCTCCCGCGCCGACACCGGCGGGAGATCAGCTGTGGCCAGGAGGAGGAGATCTCCACCGCTGATCTCTGCCTCCCGGCCGCCCGCGAGACAGCTGATTGGCTGGCTGAGCTGCATACGAATGTGAACGCATGTGGAGATTCTCCACTGCGTTCACATCAGTATGGCTGCGTTTGCGTCTGCATGCCATGTGCATGCAGACACAAACGCCAGTGTGTAACCAGCCTTAGGGGTAATATTTTCAGTCTGATGAGTTTCTTGAAGATATAGTAGACAGGTAATGACATTTTTTTCAAAAGAGTGCAGAACTGAGGCGTCTTAAATTTAGATCTTAAGAATTTGGAAGATACATGGAGACCTTTATTTATCTACCGGAGAATTTCAGACTCAGGGAGGCAGGGCCATCCCACCACAATCAAACATAACATACAAAATGAACCTGTAAAAGAGAAGACATAGAATTAAAAAGTATTACATCCCAAACAAGAAGGTATGTTCGGAGGGAGGATTCCCACTGGAGTTACACTCATTTATGATGGACCATTGTAGATACTATGTGTTTCCCCGAAAGTAGGGCGCCCCCGAAAGTAAGGCATGCTTTGGGGGGCGCCCTACTTGCTAATATAAGACACCCCCCCGAATGTAAGGCGTACCCGTGCCCCCGCTGTCCCCACTGTCAGTCCCCGCCAGTTTGCTGTATTCTCCGTGCCCTGGAGCGCTCCGTCGCTCTTTCCTGCTCTCCACCCCGCCCACAGCGCAGGAAGCATGGGCCAGCTGACGTCAGTCCTGGGCTGTGATTGGCCCAGGGCTCCGGCGCTGTGATTGGCCCTGGGCTCCGGCGCTGTGATTGTCCCAGGGCAGGAGCCAATCACAGCCCAGGACTGACGTCAGCTGACTCGTGTGCACCACCAAAGCATCACCGCAGACGAAAGAAAAGAAAGAAGTAAGGTAAGAAAGTGAAAGTGTGTGAGATGTGTGTGTGAGATGTGTGTGTGTGTGTGAGATGTTGTGTGTGTGTGTGTGTGAGATGTGTGTGTGTGTGTGTGTGTGTGTGTGTGTGAGATGTGTGTGTGTGTGTGAGATGTGTGTGTGTGTGTGAGATGTGTGTGTGTGTGTGTGTGTGTGAGATGTGTGTGTGTATGAGATGTGTGTGTGTGTATGTGTGTGTATGAGATGTGTGTGTGTGTGTATGTGTGTGTGTGATGTGTGTATGTGTGAGATGTGTGTGTATGTGAGATGTGTGTGAGATGTGTGTGTGTGTGTGTGATGTTGTGTGTGTGAGATGTGTGTGTGTGTGTGTGTGTGTGAGATGTGTGTGTATGTGAGATGTGTGTGTGTGAGATGTGTGTGTATGTGTGTGTGTGATGTGTGTGAGATGTGTGTGTATGTGTGTGTGTGTGTGTGTGTGTGTGTGTGAGATGTGTGTGTGTGTGTGTGTGTGTGTGTGTGTGTGAGATGTGTGTGAGATGTGTGTGTGTGTGTGTGTGGGTGAGATGTGGCAGGCTGTAGTGGATACCATACTGGGAGGCTGCTGCAATGGCATACGGTACCATACTGGGAGGCTGCTCCAATGGGATTTTTTTTTTTGGCTAATATAAGACACCCCCCGAAAGTAAGACATGGCGGTCTTTTTGGACCCAAAAAAAATATAAGACGGTGTCTTACTTTCGGGGAAACACGGTATGAGTCCTGACCAGAAAAGTATTAGTGATTCCCATCTCAGGAGCGATTGTGCAGAACTTTGACATTTCTGCTTAAAGACATATCATGGAGTAGAAATAATGGTTTTAATTGTAGTTTATTCTATTTGAAGATTGTTGTTTTTAAAGGAAACTTAACAGTAAGGCTAAAGGGAAAATCTGTTTTTATTGCACTGAATTCACACTTGGCTCTAAATGCAAAGTTTCTCCAGGAAGACTGGACCTGGTCTTATAGGGACCATTGGATCACATTCAGCAGCACAGAAGAGAGAAGGGGATTCATCCAATAAGACACCCGGATTCTAGAAAGGCAACAACACCATTACCCTCTATTTTCTCCATATCATATTTTTCTTCTAGTAATTTTCTAGCTTGTTAGCTCAATCTACGTATATTCATTTGTCTGTGCAGTTTACAGATCTGGGTAGGTAGGTATCAGCATCATCTAATTCCAGGGGTAGGTGGATCCTCCAAGTTGTAACTGCTATAAAAAAGGGTCATTCAGTGCCCAAAGTATTTTGAACTATTCCAGGTGAAAGAGAATGTTGAGGTCTTGTGTCAATATGGTGATCACACGATTGTAATATGTCTAAACTGCGAAACAACCAATAAAGCAGCCACAGCCGGTGACATAGGAAAATCTGTGACTTCTCTGTATTCAGTGGTTACTACTCACCTGTGTAGTCATATGTAGGAATCTCCTCTTCACACCGCTCATCACCAATCACAAATGTCTCTGTAGTATTAATATGGGGCAGATCTTCATCCCCCCTCACATATGTCTCTGTAGTATTAATATGGGGCAGATCTTCACCCTGAAACAAAGATGTAAAAGTCACAGACAGATGGAGAAGTCCCATCTATGATCAGCTGTAATCTGCCATCTCCACCGTTCTCATTACACAAGTATAAAACATAGAATACTGAGATAAAACAAGACTGAGCACAAGACCTTCACAGCTGTCTACACATCATAGGCGGCCGTCACACGCACAGATATCTTGCCCGATATCGTTAAGCGATCTCCTTGTTGATCGCTTAAGCGATATCGGGCTTAAAATCGATGCATGTAATCAAGCGATTTACGATGTGAAATCGCTTGATCGTGACATCGCTGATCTGAGCTCCGATTCTCAGATCTAGCGATGAACGATTTCACGATCTCCTTCATCGTGGTGTATAACACCACGATGAACGATCTCCCAGCGCAGAGCCTATGCTGGGAGATGTAACTATGTACACTCGGTAACTAAGCGACGCGGGCCCTAGTAACCCGATGTGTACCATAGTAACGAGCGAGATCGCGGCTCCACATCGCTGGTGAGTCTGCCTGTTGACATCTCCCCAGCAATGTGAACGATATTGTAAGCGATCGCGCGTGCACGTGATCGCTTACAATATCGCTAAAGATATCTGTGCGTGTGACGGCCGCCATAGGGAGATCTCATCACACCTTCTCTCCATCTACCTGATGATCCGGAGGAACATCAGGATCTTCTTGTTTACAGTCCTGTGGGAGAAGAGGATGGGGACATCTCTCTGGTGTTGTCCTCTTACTGGATAGACCTGGAGGAGACACATACAGGGACTGAATTCATTCTTTACATACAGATCATTATAGGCCGTGTGTATTTAGTCCTGTCTATTACCTGGTGATGTGAGGGGCGGCCGGGGAACCTCCATCATGACTATGTCCTTGTACAGATCTTTGTGTTCTTCTAAATACTCCCACTCCTCCATGGAGAAATAGACGGTGACGTCCTGACACCTTATAGGAACCTGACACATACAATGATACCATTGTCATCACCCCCCGATCCCTTCATAGCGTTACTGTATAATGTCCCAGCAGCAGCAGCAGCATTCCCAGCAGTGTCACCTCTCCAGTCAGCAGCTCAATCATCTTGTAGGTGAGTTGTAGGATCTTCTGGTCATTGATGTCCTCATGTATCAGGGGTGAGGTGGAGGCCCCGTGATTGGGCTCAGGGCTCTTCCCTCAGACACAGGGTCCTGACAGCACAGATCACTAGAGCTCTTCACTACTGTGTAATCCTGGTTATGGAGAGACACATTAATAAATCTCCAGTCTCCAGACATTTCCAGAGTCCTCACCTCTCCAGTTCTGTCATCTGTTATTCTGTCCATAGATAAGAATGATGTCATGTGACATTGTCATCACAATCTCTCACCTCTCCAGTAACAAGGAAGAGGATCTCTAGGGTGAGGTGGAAGATCCTCTCCGCCATCTTGTCCCTGTCCAGATCCATCCTTGATGGTCAATCAGGAGAATTCTCTTGTATAGAAGATGTGAGAGGATCCGATATTGTAGGGACCTGAATGGGGAAAGATGACGATGTAACATCATAAAGATCCTGTGTAATAATACAATGACTGGAGATAATAAGGGGAAACATATCAGGAGATAGAACGTGCAAATATTGTATTTTCTTGTCTTGTAGCTAATCACGTCATATCCGGCTTTACCGCGTCAGTACACCCATCGCGCATGCGCACTCCGCATCGCGAGGTCGGCAGTACACACTAATGGAGTGCGCATGCGCTATGGGTGTACTGACGTGGAAAAGCGGGGTATGACACGATTAGCGTCATATCGGTTTAACGCCCCTTACATGACGAGCACTGTCCCTGCTCTGTAGCACGCCCATAGGGGTGTGAATAATTAATTACAAAACGTCAGCGGTAACGCCTGCCCTGCTTTATTCAAAGAGCAGGGTGGGGATTCTGGCGCCAGATTCCTGCTCTGCTCTTTGAATAAAGCCTACAGCAGGGTGGGCTCAGCCGGTGACGTCACGCAAGGCCGCTCTGTGCGGCCAGCCTGATAGACAGAGCAGGAGAAGAGGAGAGGGAGGGCAGGAGGTGGCGCCATTCACATACAAGGGGCTCAATATACACGGAGGAAGAGGGAGGACTGTGCCAGCAGCAAAGACCTGGTAATAAGATCCCACCCATTAGTCTAATTTTCTATAAGCTTTCTAAGGTATATATCTTGGGGTAGAAGGGGGCTAGAGACATGGGGGACCCCTTCCCTGAATGCAGCATACATGTTGCATTCAGTGCTGCATTTACTTTGCCATGCAGCAGGGGGGTGACAGGTCCTCTTTAAGGGTGGCTTCAGACTTGCGTTCGCCTCCGCAGCGTCTTGCGGACAGCGAACACAAGCGCTGCCCATCCCTATGTTTATCATGGGGACGCACGGTGTCGCGTTCAGGGTGCGGACGAGAAAGTATGATTTGTACGCAAGCATCCGCATGCATACAAATCACACATAGAAGTCTATTAGTCCGCACGGCCATCCGCAACCGAGCGCATCACCGTGCGTCCCCATGACAAACAAGGGATGGGCGGCGCTTGCGCTCGCCCGCCGCAAGACGCAGCGGAGGCGACCGCAAGTCTGAAGCCACCCTTAGTGTATCCACAATAGTGTGCATGTCTGCATGGTAGTTTATACTTGTGACGTTTTATTTTTGTTGTTAAACCTGTAAAAAACTGAAAATAATTAATATCGGAACAAAAAGCTGACGATAAGAAACCTTCAGCATTGTGCCAAAAGCACTACAAAGATCGGTGGTGACGGTGCATTCAGCCTTCAATGTATCCCCCATTGCCTGCACCATGGTAAATAAGCCCCTGGACTTTGTAGATTGTGAGCTCTGATGAGCAGGGCGGTCATTATTTTGGCTTTATTTATTGTATCATCTATAACTGTTACTTATGACTGTTTGTATATATAATTCTGAATTGAAAAGCGCTGCGGAATATGTTGGCGCTATATAAAGATTATTATTATTATATCTGTACATACCTCCACCTGCAGAGCCGCACTCTGTCTACATATATGGCTGCTCTGTGCTGACAGGACCTGTGATGATGTCACATGGAGGGGAGGAGTCAGGGGTCACATGATCAGCTCCTCTGGTTGTCATGGTGCTGGATGAGGTGAAGGTTATGTGTGGGGTCAGGAGGGATTTACAGTGTGGATGTAGGAGAGCCGTGTGTGTAAGAGCTGTACGGAGCGGAGCCGAGTGTGTACGAGGTGTACGGAGCAGAGCCGTGTGTGTATGAGGTGTACGGAGCAGAGCCGTGTGTACGAGGTGTACAGAGATGAGCCGTGTGTGTACGAGGTGTACAGAGCGGAGCCGTGTGTGTACGAGGTGTACGGAGCGGAGCCGTGTGTGTACGAGGTGTACGGAGCAGAGCCGTGTGTGTATGAGGTGTACGGAGTGGAGCCGTGTGTGTACGAGGTGTACGGAGCAGAGTGTGTACGAGGTGTACGGAGCAGAGCTGTGTGTGTACGAGGTGTACGGAGCAGAGTGTGTACGAGGTGTACGGAGCAGAGCCGTGTGTGTACGAGGTGTACGGAGAGGAGCCGTGTGTGTACGAGGTGTACGGAGCAGAGTCGTGTGTGTACGAGTTGTACGGAGCGGAGCCGCGTGTATGAGGTGTACGGAGCGGAGCCGTGTGTGTACGAGGTGTACGGAGCGGAGCCGCGTGTGTACGAGGTGTACGGAGCGGAGCCGCGTGTGTACGAGGTGTACGGAGCAGAGCCGTGTGTGTACGAGGTGTACGGAGCGGAGCCGCGTGTGTACGAGGTGTACGAAGCGGAGCTGCGTGTGTACGAGGTGTACGGAGCAGAGCCGTGTGTATGAGGTGTACGGAGCAGAGCCGTGTGTGTACGAGGTGTACGGAGCGGAGCCGCGTTGTGTACGAGGTGTACGAAGCGGAGCCGCGTGTGTACGAGGTGTACGGAGCGGAGCCGCGTGTGTACGGAGCGGAGCCGCGTGTGTACGAGGTGTACGGAGCGGAGCCGCGTGTGTACGAGGTGTACGGAGCGGAGCCGCGTGTGTACGAAGCGGAGCCGCGTGTGTACGAGGTGTACGGAGCAGAGTCGCGTGTGTACGAGGTGTACGGAGCGGAGCTGCGTGTGTACGAGGTATACGGAGCAGAGCCGTGTGTACGAGGTGTACGGAGCAGAGCCGTGTGTGTACGAGGTGTACGGAGCAGAGCCGTGTGTGTACGAGGTGTACAGAGCAGAGCCGTGTGTACGAGGTGTACGGGGCAGAGCCGCGTGTGTACGAGGTGTACGGAGCGGAGCCGCGTGTGTACGAGGTGTACGGAGCGGAGCCGCGTGTGTACGAGGTGTACAGAGCAGAGCCGTGTGTATGAGGTGTACGGAGCAGAGCCGTGTGTGTACGAGGTGTACAGAGCAGAGCCGTGTGTATGAGGTGTACGGAGCAGAGCCGTGTGTATGAGGTGTACGGAGCGGAGCCGCGTGTGTACGAGGTGTACGGAGCGGAGCCGCGTGTGTACGAGGTGTACGAAGCGGAGCTGCGTGTGTACGAGGTGTACGAAGCGGAGCTGCGTGTGTACGAGGTGTACGGAGCAGAGCCGTGTGTGTACGAGGTGTACGGAGCAGAGCCGTGTGTGTACGAGGTGTACGGAGCAGAGCCGTGTGTGTACGAGGTGTACGGAGCAGAGCCGTGTGTGTACGAGGTGTACGGAGCAGAGCCGTGTGTGTACGAGGTGTACGGAGCAGAGCCGTGTGTGTACGAGGTGTACGGAGCAGAGCCGTGTAAGAGGTGTACGAAGCGGAGCCGTGTGTGTACGAGGTGTACGGAGCAGAGTCGCGTGTGTACGATGTGTACGGAGCGAAGCCGCGTGTGTACGAGGTGTACGGAGCAGAGCCGTGTGTGTACGAGGTGTACGGAGCGGAGCCGCGTGTGTACGAGGTGTACGAAGCGGAGCCGCGTGTGTACGAGGTGTACGGAGCGGAGCCGCGTGTGTACGGAGCGGAGCCGCGTGTGTACGAGGTGTACGGAGCGGAGCCGCGTGTGTACGAGGTGTACGGAGCGGAGCCGCGTGTGTACGAGGTGTACGGAGCGGAGCCGCGTGTGTACGAGGTGTACGAAGCGGAGCCGCGTGTGTACGAGGTGTACGGAGCAGAGCCGCGTGTGTACGAGGTGTACAGAGCAGAGCCGCGTGTGTACGAGGTGTACGGAGCAGAGCCGTGTGTGTACGAGGTGTACGGAGCAGAGCCGTGTGTGTACGAGGTGTACGTAGCAGAGCCGTGTGTGTACGAGGTGTACGGAGCAGAGCCGTGTGTGTAAGAGGTGTACGAAGCGGAGCCGTGTGTGTACGAGGTGTACGGAGCAGAGTCGCGTGTGTACGAGGTGTACGGAGCGAAGCCGCGTGTGTACGAGGTGTACGGAGCAGAGCCGTGTGTGTACGAGGTGTACGGAGCGGAGCCGCGTGTGTACAAGGTGTACGAAGCAGAGCCGCGTGTGTACGGAGCGGAGCCGCGTGTGTACGAGGTGTTACGGAGCGGAGCCGCGTGTGTACGAGGTGTACGGAGCGGAGCCGCGTGTGTACGAGGTGTACGAAGCGGAGCCGCGTGTGGACGAGGTGTACGGAGCAGAGTCGCGTGTGTACGAGGTGTACGGAGCGGAGCCGTGTGTGTACGAGGTGTACGGAGCAGAGCCGTGTGTGTACGAGGTGTACAGAGCAGAGCCGTGTGTACGAGGTGTACGGGGCAGAGCCGTGTGTGTACGAGGTGTACGAAGCGGAGCCACATGTGTACGAGGTGTACGGAGCGGAGCCGAGTGTGTACGAGGTGTATGGAGCAGAGTTATGTGTGTACGAGGTGTTACGGAGCAGAGCCGTGTGTGTACGAGGTGTACGGAGAGGAGCCACGTGTGTATGAGGTGTACGGAGCAGAGCCGTGTGTGTACGAGGTGTACGGAGAGGAGCCACGTGTGTATGAGGTGTACGGAGAGGAGCCGTGTTTTACGGAGCAAAGCCATGTGTACGAGGTGTATATAGATCTATAATAAATATTAAAATAAATTAATCACACATCCATTAATGCTGACATACCCATGGATTAGAACAGCTAAATCCCAAGGAGTCCACAAACCAACCCCCAGGTGCACATCTATTACTGGTGGTAGTTGTTGAAGGTATTCTGGCCAGCGAACTAACATGGAAGCATCTATCTGGATGTACACTACCGTTCAAAAGATTGGGGTCATTTAGAAATTTCCTTATTTTTGAATGAAAAGCAATTTTTTTCATGAAGCTAACATTAAATGAATCAGAAATACTCTATACATTGTTAATGTGGTAAATGACTATTCTAGCTGCAAACGTCTGGTTTTTAATGCAATATCTACATAGGTGTATAGAGCCCATTTCCAACAACCACCACTTCAGTGTTTTAATGGTACATTGTGTTTGCTAACTGTGTCAGAAGGCTAAAGGATGTTTCGAAAACCCTTGTACAAGTATGTTGGCACAGCTGAAAACGGTTTGGCTGATTAGAGAAGCTATAAAATTTACCTTCCTTTGAGCTAGTTGAGAATCTGGAGCATTACATATGTTCTATAAAACTCTCAAAATGGACAGAAAAAGTGAACTTTCATGTGAAACGTGACAGTCTATTCTTGTTCTTTAGAAATGAATGCTATTCCATGCAAGAAATTGCCAAGAAACTGAAGATTTCCTACAACGGTGTGTACTAATCCCTTCAAAGGAGAGCACAAACAGCTCTAACCAAAGTAGAAAGAGAAGTGAGAGGCCCGCTGCACAACTGAGCAACAAGACAAGTACATTAGAGACTCTAATTTGAGAAATCGATGCCTCACAGCTCCTCATCTGGCTGCTTCATTAAATAGTACCCGCAAAACGCCAGTGTCAACGTCTACAGTGAAGAGGCGACTCCGGGATGCTGGCCTTCAGGGCAGAGTGGCAAAGAAAAAGCCATATCAGAGACTGGCTCATAAAAGGAAAAGATTAATATGGGCAAAAGAACACAGACATTGGACAGAGTAATTGGAAAAAAGATTTATGGAGAGACAAATCAAAATTTGAGGTGTTTGGATCACACAGAAGAACATTTGTGAGACACAGGATAACTGAAAAGATGCTGGAAGAGGCCTGACGCCATCTGTCAAGCATGGTGGAGGGAATGTGATGGTCTGGGGTTGCTTTGGTGCTGGTAAAGTGGGAGATTTGTACGAGGTAAAAGGGATTTTGAATAAGGAAGGCAATCACTCCATTTGGGATGTCATGCCATACCCTGTGGCCAGCGCTTGATTGGAGCCAATTTCATCCTACAACAGGACAATGACCCAAAGCAAAGCACACCTCCAAATTATACATGAACTATTTAAGGAAGAAGCAGGGAGATGGTTTCTATCTGTAATGGAATGGCCACAAAATTGTCTGGGTGACCCTAAACATATGAACGCTAGTGTACATTGCCTGCGATGAAGAAGTTTCTGGCAATTGACACATTTATTCTATTTATCTTTAAGTGTCCTGATGTCTGAGTTATTGTATCTACATTTAATGGTATAACGCGGCTTATTTATTTGAACTTAATTTAGTTTGCCCCATAATATTTTTTTTGAGGGGGGTTTGTAGCCCTCAGGGGATGCAATCCCTAGGTTGTGGATCGGATCTCCTGGATCTGTCCTCGCCTGCTCAGCACTTTACTTACCTTTTCACGTTCCTCTTCTCTTCCTCGCTGGCCCCACTTTGCCTTCTGCCTTGTTTCTCTGTCCACCGCTATGCGCATCCGCTTACCCAGGAGCTCCCTTCCGAATGACGCCATAGTTTAGGGGGGCGGTGACATGCCCAGACACTGTGGCATCGCACTGCCATGGTGTCCGCGGCCTGGAAGGCCTCCTGCCCACCAGAACAGGAAGGGGAATTACGCTTCCTCGGAGGTTTCAGCGTGACATGCGCTGCTGACGGCGGGACACCTGCCTAATTAGTATTTGGTTCCACTTCCTCTATTTAACGGCCCTGGCCAGACCCACACCTCATCCGCCTGACGAAGCCCATGGCGAAACGAGGCAAGGTGTGGCGGCACTGCTGACTGGCCTGGTTGACAACTTTCCTTGGACCCTTCAGTTAGGTGTGTATCTGTTATTTTGCTCAAACGCTATTTGGGTGTTCATATAAAGCTTTGTGTATTGCCCTGAGATGGGTATGGGATTCAAATGAATGTTCATTTGGGTGCATGAGTTGATGTTTTGTCAGAATTCCCTCAGACTCTTGTAATTATAGTCCTCCGCCCCATAACAGTCTAACAATACATAACTGAACCCTGATACCCCATCATAGGATACAGGCCTGTTTTACATTGATGTATGCTTAACTTGTTTTTACCTCCTATTGGGCTACTTGTTATACTAGCTAGCAGCAGTAATGACAAAGGAGTATTTACAGGCCTAGATATCTGGAGCGAATTAATTGATCTATATACATAGTTGGAACCCTGATATTTCAATCCCGTTTCCTTGCTCCTATTTCTGCAGCAACTTGCTATTTAGTATGGTTGTAGTATAAAACATTTTGTAACCCTTTTAATGTGTTGTAGTTATTTAAGTGTACATTGTGCTATATACTCTAATAGGGTGTTACTTTTACATCATCTAATGTAACTTATAGCTAGTTTGGGTTAATCTCCGTTTTCCAGTCCTCCTATTCCCAGCTGCTGTTTGATCGTCATGGTTCTGCCTCCAACCACCTCCATTTTATTGAAGAATTACTTTGTCTGTGTATGGTCTATAGACTGTGTGTCCCTTAATAAGGATGTAACTGTACATGTCTTTTACACCCCTGAAAAGATTTGGCAACTTGGCTTAATCGGTTTTTCTTTCAGATCTCTTTGTTGACTCTGAAGGAGTGGTATTGTTCAATTTGTTAGGCAGGTCCAATTTAAGTGATTTCTTAATTGAAACCAGGTGCGGTAACAATCAAACCTGGGGAAATTGAACTCAGCTTCCCAAAGATGTGAAAAACCACAGTTAAAATATTAATTTAGGGGGGCAATCACTTTTTCACACAGGGCCCTGTAGATTTGGATTTCATTTTCCCTTAATCAAAAAAGCCTTCATTTAAAAACTGCATTTTCTGTTGACTTGTATTACATTGCAAAAGAATAAGAAATCAGGAAGGGGCAAACACTTTTTCATACCACTGTATATACAGCAGTACTAGCGTCTCCTATGTGATGTTTATTCAGGAATCCCAGCATCTCTTATGTCAGGGGTAGGGAACTCCAGGCCTCGAGAGCAGCACACAGGTCATGTTTTCAGGATTTCCTTAGTATTGCACAGGTGATAATATAATCACCAGCACTGGTGTTGATTCCAACCCCTGAGCAATGCTGAGGAAATCCTAAAAACCTGCACTGTGTGCTGATCTTGAGACCTGGAGTTCCCTACCCCTGCCCTTTTGTGATATATATATATATATATATATATATATATATATATATATATATATATTATTAATATAGCTGTGAGCCCGATGCAAATGCATCGGGTGTCTAGAATATTTTAGTTTTTTTTTTTAAGATTTTCGCGGCCACCACTTGCCGCAAGTCCCCCATACTTTCTATGGAGATTACCGCAACCAGCGCCGCAAGTGTAACCGCATCTGCCGCATAACCGTTTACAACTTGCGGCGCGGTTGCGAAATCCCCATAAAAGTATAGGGGGACTTGCAGCAGGTGCGGCAAATGCGGTTTTGCACTTGCGGCAGGTGCGGCCGCGAAAAAAAACGCGGCTGACTGCGGTTTTTTTCGCGGCCGCACTTGCCGCAAGTGCAAAACCGCACTTGCCGCACCTGCCGCAAGTCCCCCTATACTTTCTATGGGGATTACCGCAACCGCGCCGCAAGTGTAAACCGCATCTGCCGCGTTTGCCGCATAACCGTTACACTTGCGGCGCGGTTGCGGTAATCCCCATAGAAAGTATAGGGGGACTTGCGGCAGGTGCGGCGGCTCAGGCAGCGACTCGCAATGGCCTCGCGGCCATTGCTCGCGCTACATGAGCGGTAAATCACTAACTTGGCCAGTGACTCGCAATGGCCTCGCGGCCATTGCTTGCGCTACATGTGCGTTAAATCGCTAACTTTGTGGCCGAGCCTCTGGTTCGATTTTCGGCCAGCGACTCGCAATGGCCGCTTCGCGGCCATTGCTCGCACGTGGTGACGTCACAGAGTGACAAAGCCACGGTCATTTGCGGGGTCCGACACGGAAGTGCCTACGGCAATTATATAGTAGATATATAGAGAGAGAGCAGTCCCACCACCTCCTATGTAATGTATATACAGCAGTCCCACCATCTATATGATGTATATACAGCAGTCCCACCATCTCCTATGCAATGTATGTACAGCACTCTCAGCATCTCCTATGTGATGTAAATGATTTACAAAACTAACCACAAAGAGTTGACTGCACTCAAGGACAGCAAAAAGCTTGGAAAAGCAGTTGTGAGAAGCAACATGATCTATATCACCTAATGTCATAGCGGCACCAAAGAGAACCTTCTCTAGCCAACACATTAGGGTTGAGTTAATTATTTGACCAAATAAAGCAGGGAAATTTTAAGGTGATCATTTTGTGTAGACCCCCAAATGATGTTAGAAATTTCCAAATGGCTCTTGGCAGAAAAAAGGTTCCCCACCCCTGGCATGCAACAATATAAATATCCAGGGAATTAAGTCAAAAGATTGTTATTAGACTTTGAGGACTTAAATGTAAAAATATCATTGCAAAGGTTTTATAAAACATTATTGCGTGGAACTACATATTTCAATATGCAGTGTGAAGGCCGAACCTGAGAACAATGCTTATAGTCTGAAAAAATATGGCAAGTTGTAAAGTAGTTTCCCTTTTTCATTTAATTATATGACTTTTATATGATTTTTGTACAATATGTCAATAAAATATAAAGTTCTGTTTTATTTATTCTTGATGGTCAACAAAATATGGTTTGCCAGTAATTCATTTTTCACATTCTAGGTATTATAAGGACTTCGATCCATGTGGGATGTTTGGTGTTGAAGAAGGTAACGTTTTCGACTAAAACATTTCCCACATTCCGAACATGAAAATGGCTTCTCCCCTGTGTGAGTTCTCTGGTGTCTAACAAGATGCGATTTCTGATTAAAATATTTCCCACATTCTGAACAGAAAAATGGCTTTTCCCCTGTGTGACATCTCTGGTGTCTAACAAGTTGTAATTTCTGTACAAAACATTTCCCGCAATCTGAACAGAAAAAAGGCTTCCCCTCTTTGTGACTTCTCTGGTGTGTAATAAAATTTGATTTATATATGAAGCCTCTTCCACATTCTGAGCATGAAAATGGCTTCTTCCCTGTGTGAGTTAGCTTATGTTGAACAAGATTAGATTTATCTACAAAATATTTCCCGCATTCTGAACATGAAAAAGGCTTCTCACCAGTGTGAGTTCTCTGATGTGTAACAAGGTGTGTTTTTTGTACAAAACATTTCCCACATTCTAAACATGAATATGGCCTCTCCCCTGTGTGACTTCTCTGGTGTGTAGCAAGGTGTGATTTGCCTACAAAACATTTCCCGCATTCTGCACAAGAATATGGTTTCTCCCCTGTGTGACTTCTCTGGTGACTAACAACATATGATTTCTGTGCAAAACATTTCCCGCATTCTGCACAAGAATATGGCTTCTCCCCTGTGTGACGTCTCTGGTGACTAACAAGGTGTGAATTTTGTGCAAAACATTTTCCACATTCTGAACATGAAATGAGCTTCTTTGCTTTAAGGGCAATGCATTTATCTTTGCTGTGAAGAGCTGATGGTGTATCTGAAGTAATGGTATCCTGTGTGATCTCAAAGTCATCTGATTTAAACATTGAAGATGTCAGCTGTCCCTCTGCTATCCTGGTACAGTCATCTGCCAAAAATAAAATCAATTGTTATATTTTAATGAAATATACCTGAAATTTATATTTTTTGAACACATCTACTTAAAATGTCCATAGAAATGGCAAGTTATGTAGCAAACGTGAATTATTTGCTAAGACAATGACAGTAAACATTATAATAGAAGACCTCGTTGCATGAACCAGTAGCGCATGTACAACTGTTTGTCTATTCTATCTCCCAAACAATACATTAAAAAGCCACTAAAATGTTATTTAGATGAAAATTAAACTTCCACTCATCCAAAAAAAAAAAAAAAACAAGCCTCTACTAAAGTCCATCATCTGTCAAAAACAGAAAACAACATTTCTACAGTATTAGTGACTCAAAGGTTCTTGAACAGCAAAATGGCCTCCAAAACCCACTCTAGACAAATCCACTCTCCCAAAGTCAATCCTTCCTCCTTGCTTTTAAGCTTTGCAGTTTGCCCTAATCACACTGAGCATCCATGTATTTGGCATTGCTGTAATGAGAAGATCCCATTGAATCTATGGTGTACCATACTCACTACTCCTATCACTAATAAGATAAGATAAGATAAGATAAGATAAGATAAACTTTATTGATCCCGGAGGAAATTACAGTATTACAGCAGCAGAACAAAGATCAAGAACATTTCACACTTTACAAAATAAGTCTATATGGACAGCAGATGTGGGTAGACTGGTACATGTACCTCACCTATTCCCCCCATACACATAGAATTTCACTTAGTCTTGGGACGCTTTACACTTATACATTTGTTAAACATCCCCACAGCTGTCGGAACAAACGATTTTCTGTATCTTTCCTTTTTACACATTAGTTGGATTAGACGCTTGCTGAATGTGCTCTTCTGCTTCGCAAACAGTTCAGAGAGCGGGTGTGTATTGTTGCTCATTATAGCCTTGCATTTCTTATTAATTCTATCCTCTAATACCTCCTGGAAAGTCCTAAGTTGTAGACCCACCGCCGCACTAGCCTTCTTGATTTTGAAACACACATTAAATGACCTTAATTTCCTTAGGAAGTAAAGTCTACTCATCCCTTTCTTGCAAACCTTCTCCATATGGCACCTCCAATCAAGCTTGCTGTCCAGGTGAACCCCCAAATATTTGAAATTCTCCACCATCTCCACATCCTGACCATCAATAGTGATAGGTAAGCAATCCTTCCTGCACCTTCCATAACTCAACACCAACTCCCTGGTTTTCTTGACGTTGAGTTCTAAATGGTTAGCCTGGCACCAGTCAACAAAGTCCGAGACCACCCTTCTGTATTCCTCCTCCCCCCGGCCTCTCAATACCTCCGACTATCACTGAGTCATCAGAGTACTTCTGAAGGTGACAAAGGTCTGATTTATACTGAAAATCAGCTGTGTATAACGTAAAAAGGAATGGCGACAGCACCGTTCCCTGAGGGGCTCCAACACTGCTCCGAACACTATCCGATACGGCCGCCCCCAACCTTACAAACTGTGGCCTGTCCAACAGGTAATCAATGGTCCAGTTCACTAGTCCCTCATCAACCGCCATTTCAACCAGCTTTTTACGTAATAATAGTGGCTGTAAGGTGTTGAATGCACTGGAGAAATCGAAGAACATGGCACGCACAGTGGTTCCATCATTGTCCAAAAAGGAATGTACTGTTTGTAGCAGATACGTTACAGCATCGTCCACCCCCAGACTCTGCCGATACGCAAACTGAAGGGGGTCCATAAAAGCAGACACCCTCGGACACAAGTAGGCAAGTACAATTCTCTCCAAGGACTTCATCGCATGCGATGTTAAGGCCACCGGTCTATAGTCGTTATGGGAGCTCGGGAAGGTAGTCTTGGGAACCGGCACCAGGCAAGAAGTCTTCCATAGAACTGGCCACTTTACGGCAGGTGTCGGAGACAATTCTACCTTTTACCTTAAAAACACCTTGAAGTGGCTGCGTGTAATTCAGGTATCTGCAAGGTGTTTTGAAGGTAAAAGGTACAATTGTCTCCGACACGTGCCGTTTTCTATCTTCCTGTTGCCGCGTGTAAAGTGGCCATAAGGGTTAAAATTTCCCAAATAGAGTCACTTTATTGGGTTTTCTTCTGCTCTGGCTTTCTACTATTCTGTCACATTAGTGTAGTGCAAATTTAGTGTCACATCTCCTCTGGGATCTGCTCCTACAATATCTGCTTCATTCTCCAGGAACTGTCATATTCATTCTGCGAATGGCTCTGGTGATGGAGATGTTAGAAACAAAAGCTTTGGGTGGTGCAGGCTCTTTCTAGTCACCAAGATTAAAGTTGCTGGGTCCAGTAGTACATTCCAGTCTGGCAGTATAGGGTGTGTGCAGTCCAGCCGGATAATTAGCTTCCTGCTTCAGCCAATTGGAAAGCACCGCACCCTACTAAAGCTCAAAGCATATTGCTTTAAGCTATTTCCTTTGTGTGTATTGGAACAACACACACACACACACAAACAAAAGAAACACACACAGAAAAACAAAGCTAACTGGACATAATTTCACACAAAACCACAAAAGAAAGAATTATCCTTACCGGTAATTACATTTCCAGGAGTCCATCATGACAGCACCAAAAGACCCTCCCACCCAACGCTCTAATGGTGGGTTTACACGTCCTGATATCGTGGCGATATCGTAGGCAACGGCGCGGGAGCGCGCATTTTTTGAGCGCTTTTCCCGATATCGCATTGGCGGTTTACACGCTGCGATATCGGGAAACAACGTCACTACGATGTGTACGCCCACCAACCCAGTAACGACCATTTCACATGGGAGTTAATGGGTGAGTTGCGAGTACACATCGTAGTTGGATGTTTACACGCAACGAACATGCTACAATGGCCATGCGATATCGGGCAGTTGAATAGCACGCTCATTCAACCCCGATATCGTTTTGGCATGGTTCCAGGATCACATTGTACGTTCAAACCGTACAACGCGCTAACGATATCGGGTCCAACTCGCGAACCACGTGACTTTTTGTCGGAGTTGGATCGGAGTTGGACGCCGATATCGCAACGTGTAAACCCACCATAAAGTTGCTTTCTAATTACCACACCAGGGTGGGTCCGACACAATTTTGACAATTCACTTACAAAAGATGTTGACTTGAATGCAAGGAATCAGGAGGGAAATAAGGGTGTTGTCATGATGGACTCCTGGAAAGATAATTACCGCTAAAACTAATTCTTACCTTCCAGAGCATCTCTCATGACAGCACCACATGAGTATATCCGATAAATTATTTCAGAGTGGGATAACAGCCTGTAGGACCTTCCTACCGTATGTAGTCTATTGCCGAGATAGCCAACACTTTTGGCCATGTTTGTATATATTGAAATGTTCAAACTCAACCTGTCTTCATCAGTAAAAAAAATTAGTAACTAGGCTGAAACATCTCTGGAGTAATTAGAGGACGTGGCTTGGTTGCTCTTGGATATCTAAACTACGGTATCTTTTTTATGGGTAATATTTCTTGAAGAAATCTTATATATTCATTAGAAAACTTTTTCAAATAGTGCAGAGATGAGGAGTCTTAAATTTAGATCTAGGATTCCCAGGTAAGCAGTCTATGGTCTGGAGAGAAGGCCTTAAATCGAGACTTTTATCTTTGGGGTCATCTGAAGGCAATGGTCTATGCTGTGAAGATACGAGATGTGCAGCATCTGAAACAGATACTGGAGGTCTGTGCAGCATTTCTTCTGCGGTGTTGCTATCAGTGTGTGAATAGTGGGAGAAGAGGGTTGCATTGACAATCCAACACAATGGGCAGCACTTTGAACACATTTTATAAGTGCTCATAAACTTGTAAATAACTCATGAAAGAATAAAGTTATGTTAAAACCAAGCACACCATTGTTTTTCTTATGAAATTCTCAATAGGTTTGATGTGTCACATGACCCTCTTCCCATTGAAAAAAATAACGTTGGATCCAAAATATCCGACTTTATAACGGTCACCATGGTCACCACCCATCTGGAAAAGTTTTCCCCCTCCCATATACTAATGTGCCACAAACAGGAAGTTGATATCACCAACCATTCCCATTTTATTTAGGTGCATCCATATAAATGGCCCACCTTGTAGTGATATCCCTCATCCTGATCCCATTTTGTAGTGATGTCCCCCATCCTGATCCCATTTTGTAATGATGTCCCGCATCCTGATCCCCTTTTGTAGTGATGTCTGACATCCTAATCCCCTTTTGTAGTGATGTCCCCCATTTTGATCCCATTTTGTAGTGATATCCCCATCCTGGTCCCCTTTTGTAGTGATGTCCCCCACACACACACACACACACACACACACACACATTCCCTTTCACACACTCAAACACACTTTTCTAACCTTAACTGTGGCGGCGGTCCAGTGCAGGGGGCTTCCGCAGTCCCCACTGTGTTATGACTACCGGCTGCGGCACTGACAAAGCTCTGCCGTTCAGCAAGATCAATGCAAGCCGCCAGCCAATGAGAGACTGCACGTGACATGATACGTCGGCGGCAGCTGTGGGCCTCTCACACACACACATTAAATGATTCCTTGCATTACACTCACATTGTGCAAGAAATGCGTGTTCAATCGCAGCATGCTGTGATTGAACGTGATTTCCCCGCATGAGTGGACAATGAAAGTCTATGGGAGCGAGATAGTCGCACGCGTGTGCATTAAAATCGCTTCAAACTCCGCGGCTGTCAAAGCCGTGGGGTTTGAATTTGCCGGTTTCCCGGTACAGTAACCAATCATCTTGCACCGCTGTGACAGCAACAGTGCACAATGATTAATAAAAACACAGCTGATGTCAATAATTTAAAAATCCCGGGGTTTCACTGCATATTAACCCCATCTGCAGCCTCTGTGTGGCATGTCAGCACAGAGGCTGCAGATGCGGCTAATAAGCCTGTTACTGAAAGGTTAACCTGCTGTTTGTGTGCTGCCAGCATGTGTCCAGGGAGTGTCCACACTCTCTGGACACAAGCTGACAGCACACACTGGGTCAGCATGGGTTAATAGAAGGTGTAACTCAAAGCCGGCAAATATCGGCTTTTAGAAATATACTGAAAATGCAGGCGGTGGTAATGTACGCAAGTTACGTACAGTACATTGGTGCAGTCTCCTAAAGTGAGGAGCTGTCTGAGGTACTGTACGTAATTTGCATACAGTACACACCCGGCGGCCCCTGACATGAGCTTTGACAGCCGTGGAGTTTAAATTTACCGGTAAATGTTGTCCGCGGTCCTGAAGTTTGCTTCAGGACTGCAGACATCATCACACATGCACCATGCATGCACTCACGCAGCACACTCACATGAATACAGCCATGCACATTCACCCACACGCACCACACTCACAGCAAACACGCACAATACTCGCATCACTGTCATGTATCAAACACACTCGGTGTTTGATGCATGACAGTGTGCCTCTAGCCTAAAGGTCATTCAGAACATTTTTCTTCAAGTGATTTTCGAACTTGTCAGCACAATATACATACGTACGCTGTCATTTAGCTTTGTAGATTACAGATCTGGGCAGTTAAGGGTCAGCATCTTCTAATCCCAGGGGGTAGATGGATACTCTAATGGTTTAAATTCTATAGAAGAAGGACTTTCAGTTCCCAATCTAATTTGAACAGTTCTAGGGGGGAGGAGAATGTTGTGGTCTAATGTCAAAATGGTGATAACATGATATGGCCAGACTAGATAAACTGCCATAGCCGGTGACTGAGAACAAGCTGTGACTTCTCTTTATTTAGTGGTTACTACTCACCTGGGTAGTCATCTGTAGGAATCTCCACTTTAATCCATTCATCGTCACTTACATATGTCTCTGTAGTATTAATATGGGGCAGATCTTCACCCTGAAACAAAGATTGTAAAAGTCACAGACAGATGGAGAAGTCCCATCTATGATCAGCTGTAATCTGCCATCTCCACCGTTCTCATTACACAAGTATAAAACATAGAATACTGGAGGATAAAACAAGACTGAGCACAAGACCTTCACAGCCGTCTACACATCATAGAGAGATCTCATCACACCTTCTCTCCATCTACCTGATCATCCGGAGGAACATCGGGATCTTCTTGTTTACAGTCCTGTGGGAGAAGAGGACGGGGACATCTCTCTGGTGTTGTCCTCTTACTGGATAGACCTGGAGGAGACACATACAGGGGCTGAATTCATTCTTTACATACAGATCATTATAGGCCGTGTGTATTTAGTCCTGTCTATTACCTGGTGATGTGAGGGGCTGGGGATCCTCCATCATGACTATGTCCTTGTACAGATCTTTGTGTCCTTCTAAATACTCCCACTCCTCCGTGGAGAAATAGACGGTGACATCCTGACACCTTATAGGAACCTGACACATACAATGATACCATTGTCATCTTTCCCCGATCCCTTCATAGCGTTACTGTATAATGTCCCAGCAGCAGCAGCATTCCCAGCAGTGTCACCTCTCCAGTCAGCAGCTCAATCATCTTGTAGGTGAGTTGTAGGATCTTCTGGTCATTGATGTCCTCATGTATCAGGGGTGAGGTGGAGGCCCCGTGATTGGGCTCAGGGCTCTTCCCTCAGACACAGGGTCCTGACAGCACAGATCACTAGAGCTCTTCACTACTGTGTAATCCTGGTTATGGAGAGACACATTAATAAATCTCCAGTCTCCAGACATTTCCAGAGTCCTCACCTCTCCAGTTCTGTCATCTGTTATTCTGTCCATAGATAAGAATGATGTCATGTGACATTGTCATCACAATCTCTCACCTCTCCAGTAACAAGGAAGAGGATCTCTAGGGTGAGGTGGAAGATCCTCTCCGCCATCTTGTCCCTGTCCAGATCCATCCTTGATGGTCAATCAGGAGAATTCTCTTGTATAGAAGATGTGAGAGGATCCGATATTGTAGGGACCTGAATGGGGAAAATAATAGTCGTTGTAAAATCATACAGAATGCTTTGTAGTCAAAAATAGGAAACATAAATGTATTCTCTGTCTCTCTTGGACTGGACGTGCTGATAAATACATGTCCTCTACGTTTCCAATTACTGGCTATGTCCACCATGGCTTCCACTACTGAATGTCTGTAAGGCGGCCGTCACACGCTTCAATTTAATGCACGATATCGTTTAAGTGATCTGTGTTTTGATCGCTTAAGCGATATAGTTTGTGCATCGTTACGTGCGATCAAGCGATTTTACAATGTAAAATCGCTTGATCGCTAGATCGCAGATATGGGAGCCGGAGCTCATATCAAGTGATAAACGCTTGATCAATCTGCTTCATCGTGGTGTGTGACACCACGATGAACGATCTCCAGCGGCAGAGCCTATGCTGGGAGATGGTATCTATGGTAAACATCGGGTTACTAAGCGCCGCGCGGTGCCTAGTAACCCGATGTGTACCATAGTTACCAGCGATCTCGCTGCTCCACATCGCTGGTGAGTCTGCCTGTGTGACAGCTCACCAACGATGTGAGCGATATCGTTAGCGATCGCGCGTGCACGTGATCGCTAACAATATGGCTCACGATATTGATGAGTGTAAGGATAACTTATTCGTTGGGACTGACCGGGAATACAAAAAGGAGTGACACAGTGGCAGCATAGATGTAGTGGAAGATTAATGTATTTCTTTTTATTCATGATTTTATAGAATAAATTTTTTTCTGCTAAAAAAAAACCTCTGTATTTTTAGGCCACACACAATGTGCAGTTTCCTCCTCGGATTCTGCAGCTGAATACATGTCTCATAGACTCATCGTCCATATCACTATTTCTCGCCTCATTTACCAACACTGGAATTGGCATTAGCCATACTGCCGGAGATATTCATTACATGGGACTCTGGGAGATAAGGAATAACAACTTCATGATGAACACTATACTGTGTGGGGCAGTGGCGCACACCAGAAATTTCCCAAGGTAGGGGTCCAAGAAAACACACCGGCCCTGAAAGGGGGGTGTCACCCCCCAGCGGGGTTCCGAGGGGCAAAGCCCCCGGTGGGGGGGTTTGGGGGAGCGAAGCCCCCTAAAAGCCAATCGATTTTTGTAAATTTGAATACCTAATTAATGCTTAATACTGCACGAAAACGGTCTTATTTGTTGTGCCTCTATGGTAGGAATTACATAGGCCGTCCACAGGGGGGTGTCCAGACACGTAGGTCCCCCCCCCCTTGGGTGCGCCACTGGTGTGGGGGACAATGGCGGTAGTGTGGAAGCATTATAACTCATAGGGGCAACAAAGAGGCCGAGCACTGAGAGCAGCGCAGGATCCGCACCTCCGGCCTCTCATAGTTGGCTCGTCTGTATCTATCAGAGGAAAAGGAACAAAAATGTCACCACAACACACCAAGATAGTCTCAGAGCTGAAGGGGTTAATGTGTCCAGTAATGGGGAATGGTCACATACCTCCACCTGCAGAGCCGCACTCTACATATATGGCTGCTCTGTGCTTACAGGACCTGTGATGATGTCACATGGAGGGGAGGAGTCAGGGGTCACATGATCAGCGCCTCTGGCGTCATGGTGATGGATGAGGTGAAGGCTATGTGTGGGGTCAGGAGGGATTTACAGTGTGGATGTAAGAGAGCCGAGTGTGTACGAGGTGTACGGAGCGGAGCCGTGTGTGTACGAGGTGTACGGAGCGGAGCCGCGTGTGTACGAGGTGTACGGAGCAGAGCCGTGTGTGTACGAGGTGTACGGAACGGAGCCGCGTGTGTACGAGGTGTACGGAGCAGAGCCGTGTGTGTACGAGGTGTACGGAGCGGAGCCGTGTGTGTACGAGGTGTACGGAGCGGAGCCGTGTGTACGAGGTGTACAGAGCAGAGCCGTGTGTGTACGAGGTGTACGGAGCAGAGCCGTGTGTACGAGGTGTACTGAGCAGAGCCGTGTGTGTACGAGGTGTACTGAGCAGAGCCGTGTGTGTACGAGGTGTATGGAGCAGAGCCGCGTGTGTACGAGGTGTACAGAGCAGAGCCGCGTGTGTATGAGGTGTACGGAGCAGAGCTGTGTGTGTACGAGGTGTACGGAGAGGAGCCGTGTGTGTACGAGGTGTACGGAGCAGAGCCCTGTGTGTACGAGGTGTACGGAGCGGAGCCGCGTGTGTACGAGGTGTACGGAGCGGAGCCGCGTGTGTACGAGGTGTACAGAGAGGAGCCGTGTGTGTACGAGGTGTACGGAGCAGAGCTGTGTGTGTACGAGGTGTACGGAGCGGAGCCCTGTGTGTACGAGGTGTACAGAGCAGATTCACGTATGTACGAGGTGTACGGAGCAAAGCCGCGTGTGTACGAGGTGTACGGAGCAGAGCCGCGTGTGTACGAGGTGTACGGAGCGGAGCCGCGTGTGTACGAGGTGTACAGAGAGGAGCCGTGTGTGTACGAGGTGTACGGAGCAGAGCTGTGTGTGTACGAGGTGTACGGAGCGGAGCCCTGTGTGTACGAGGTGTACAGAGCAGATTCACGTATGTACGAGGTGTACGGAGCAAAGCCGCGTGTGTACGAGGTGTACGGAGCAGAGCCGCGTGTGTACGAGGTGTACGGAGCGGAGCCGCGTGTGTACGAGGTGTACAGAGAGGAGCCGTGTGTGTACGAGGTGTACGGAGCAGAGCTGTGTGTGTACGAGGTGTACGGAGAGGAGCCCTGTGTGTACGAGGTGTACAGAGCAGATTCACGTATGTACGAGGTGTACGGAGCAAAGCCGCGTGTGTACGAGGTATACGGAGCGGAGCCGCGTGTGTACGAGGTGTACGGAGCAGAGCCGCGTGTGTACGAGGTGTACGGAGCGGAGCCGCATGTGTACGAGGTGTACAGAGAGGAGCCGTGTGTGTACGAGGTGTACGGAGCAGAGCCGTGTGTGTACGAGGTGTACGGAGCGGAGCCCTGTGTGTACGAGGTGTACAGAGCAGATTCACGTATGTACGAGGTGTACGGAGCAAAGCCGCGTGTGTACGAGGTGTACGGAGCGGAGCCGTGTGTGTACGAGGTGTACGGAGCAGAGCCGTGTGTGCGAGGTGTACGCAGCAGAGCCGAGTGTGTACGAGGTGTACGGAGCAGAGCCTTGTGTGTATGAGGTGAATGGAGTGGAGCCGCTTGTACGAGATGTACTGAGCAGAGCCGCGTGTGTACGAGGTGTACGGAGCGGAGCCGCGTGTGTATGAGGTGTACGGAGCAGAGCCGCGTGTGTACGAGGTGTACGGAGCAGAGCCGCGTGTGTACGAGGTGTACGGAGCAGAGCCGCGTGTGTACGAGGTGTACGGAGCGGAGCCGCGTGTGTACGAGGTGTACGGAGCGGAGCCGCGTGTGTACGAGGTGTACGGAGCAGAGCCGTGTGTACGAGGTGTACAGAGCAGAGCGTGTGTGCGAGGTGTACGGAGCAGAGCCGAGTGTGTACGAGGTGTACAGAGCAGAGCCTTGTGTGTATGAGGTGAATGGAGTGGAGCCGCTTGTACGAGATGTACTGAGCAGAGCCGTGTGTGTACGAGGTGTATGGAGCAGAGCCGCGTGTGTGTATGAGGTGTACGGAGCAGAGCTGTGTGTGTACGAGGTGTACGGAGCAGAGCCTGTGTGTACGAGGTGTACGGAGCAGAGCCGCTTGTAGGAGATGTACTGAGCAGAGCCCGTGTGTACAAGGTGTACGGAGCGGAAGCCATGTGTACGAGGTGTATGGAGCGGAGCTGCATGTGTACAAGGTGTACTGAGTGGAGCCGTGTGTACAAGGTGTACGGAGCGGAGCAGTGTGTGTACGAGGTGTACGGAGCAGAGCCGTGTGTGTACGAGGTGTACAGAGCAGAGCCGTGTGTGTATGTACGGAGCGGCGCCACATTTGTATGAGGTGAACGGAGCGGAGCCATGTGCGTAAGAGGTGTATGGAGCAGAGCCGAGTGTGTAAGAGGTGTACGGACTGGAGCCGCTTGTAGGAGATGTACTGAGCAGAGCCCGTGTGTACAAGGTGTACAGAGCGGAGCCATGTGTACGAGGTGTACGGAGCGGAGCCATGTGTACGAGGTGTACGGAGCGGAGCCGCGTGTGTACAAGGTGTACTGAGTGGAGCTGTGTGTATCAGGTGTATGAAACAGAGCCGTGTGTCGAGGTGTATGGAGCGGAGCTGTGTGTACAAGGTGTACGGAGCAGAGCCTTGTGTGTACGAGGTGTATGGAGTGGAGCCACGTGTATGAGGTGTACGGAGTGGAGCCGTGTATGTATGAGGTGTACGGAGCGGAGCCGTGTATGTATGAGGTGCGCAGGCAGAGCCGCGTGTGTACGATGTGTATGGAGTGGAGCTTCGTGTGTATGAGGTGTACAGAGCATAGCCGCATGTTCACGGCATGTACGGAGCAGAGCCGCGCGTATGGATCGGAGCCACATGTGTACGAGGTGTACAGAGCAGAGCTGCGTGTGTAGGAAGTGTACGAAGCGTAGCTGAATGTGTACAAGGTGTATGGAGTGGTTCTGAGTGTGTATGAGGTGTATGGAGCGGATCTTAGTGTGTACGAAGTGTACGGAGTGGAGCCGCATGTGTAAAAGTTGTACGGAGTGGAGCTAAGTGTGTACAAGCTGAGCGGGGCCGTGTGTGTACAAGTTGTATGGAGCGGAGCGGGATGATGGGGACTGCATTGGACTAATGGGGCCTGCAAGGGTATGGTAGAGACTGCACGGGAATGATGGGGGCTGCAAGGGGATATTGGGGGCTGCAAGGGGATGATGGGGATATTGGGGGCTGCATGGGGATGATGGAGGCTGCAGGGGGATGATATGAATATTGCGGGCAGCATGGGGATGATGGAGGTTGCAAAGGGATATTGGGGGCTGCAAGGGGATGATGGAGATATTTGGGGCTGCATGGGGATGATAGGGGCAGCAAGGGGATGATTGGGGATGCTGGGGGCTGCAAGAGGATATTGGAGTCTGCAAAGGGATGTAATAATTTTAAAGTTCTGTGAGTACATATATATATCAATATTGTAAATAGTTTTGGTTTGTGGAACTAATCATTTGTGTTTCAGTTATTTCTTATGGGAAAATTTGCTTTGATATAAAAGCGATTTGATTTACAAGTACACTCCCGGAACGGATTATGCTTGTAAATCAAGGTTCCACTGTATATTAGTCATGTTGGACTATTCCTTCTTAGAGTCTAATGGGCATGTCACACGTATCAATATCACTGCTGCACATGACGTTGCAGCGATATTGATGTGTGTGACAGGGCGCATCAACCAGCGATAAATCACTGGTTGATGGTCGCCAGATTTTAGAACCTGCTCTAAAACCTGGCGATGGTCGCCCGGTGGACATGCAGCATCGCTGTGTGTGACTCCGGGAGACAAGTGAGAAGCCAGCTCCCAGCGCCTCTCGGCAAGCTCTGGGAGCTGGTATCCATGGTAAACAGCGGCTAACTAAGCACTGCACGGCGCTTAGTTACTCGTTTGTTTACATGGTTACCAGCGATCTCGCTGGTACTGATCGCTGGTGAGTCTGCCTGTGTGACAGCTCACTAGCGATCAGCGACTTTGACGCGTGTGACTTCCCCATAAGAAACTCCTCTGCGAAAAGTATTGCTCGTGAACTAGTCCACATCTTTGCCCGGACCGACCTAACAAAAGAAATCCTGACAGACCAAGAACCCCATCATGAATAAGGTAATGCGAGAATAGTGCAAGGCCTTGCAAATATCTCAGTTGAAGACATCAGTATATCTTGCCGTTTTCACCTGAAGAATATCTCTAGAATCTGCTCCTTTCTCACCATGGAAACAACAAAAACCTTCACTGTGGCCCTGAATCACCTCCTTGACTATTGTAATTCTCTATTAATTGGCCTCCTCCTCCCTAGGCTTTCCCCTCTCAGGTCAATCCTTAATGTAGCAGCCAGGATTACTTGTCTAGCTAACCGTTACCCAGACGCTTCCACTCTATGCCAGTCATTGCACTGGCTGCCTATATACTATAGGATCCAATTCAAACTGCTCGTTCTCACCTACAAAGCTCTTCACAGTGCATCACCTCCTTACATCTCTTCCCTCATCTCTGTCTATCACCCCACCCATTCCCTTCGCTCTGGAAGTGACCTTAGACTCACTTCTGCATTAATCCGAACCTCCCACTTCCGGCTCCAAGACTTCTCCCAAGCTGCACCAATTCCCTGCAATGCTCTACCTCAAGAAATTAGGTCTATCCACAAATTACATAGTTTCAGGCGATCTCTAAAAACACATCTTTTTAGGGCGGCCTATCATGATCCCTAGTCAAAGTCACTTAGACATAGCCTATCCGCTCCACCAGTCTCATATGCATCACAAATAATGGTTGGTGGCCACTTATGCTGCTCTTATCTATTCCCCATTTCCTCAGGTTGACTACACCATCATTGTAAATAAGTCCCTGCACATTGTGTCATTGTTTAACGATTGTAAGCTCTTATGGGCAGGACTGTCATTATTTTAATTATTGTAACAGGAGAAAAAAAAAAATCATCATGCACTATAATAAAACTAAAGGAGGTGTGGACATGATGGATGACATGGTTGGAGAGTATACAGTACATGCAAGAGGCAAATAAAACATTGGACTGAAGTTATATTTTCAAGTATACTTTATGTATCTGCCCTTAATTCCTACATTATTTATACTGAAAATCATCCCGGTTTCCAAGAGGAATGATAGGAGACGCCTATTTTTGAAGGACCTTTGCAATAAGCTTGTAATGCCTCACTTGATGCAAAAGCAAACTAGAGAAGCTATGAAACGGTGTGGCGTACGTTTTCAGGAAATTCAAAATCAAGGAGGAAGAAAACAAAAGTGTTGTTTTATTTGTCCAACAAAAATAGACAGGAAAACTGCGCGTTATTGTACCATTTGTGGAGGAAATGTCTAGACATTTTTCAGAAAAGCTAAAGTGTAAATTATTCTGAAGACCAATAAATTTGAAAAGGAAAAGTGGCAAAAGAAATATAATTGCAGGTTTTGTTTACTTACATTAACATTTTAATACCCCTGTTAATAATTACAGTTTTGTGTATTTTTCAAATCTTACTTGGAGATTTTGAAATACCAAAACCAGTGTTTTTTGCAACTTAATGCAATGAAGGGAGGTCCAGACAACTGACTGTTAGGTGATAGACAAATTGTGGTAGTGACTTTGCGTAGATCACTCAGTCTGCAAAAATACAAGGACATGTGCATAATAACTACATAGACTATAATTGGTACGAGTTATCCCATAAACATTCAGATAGATCTTCTACAAGAAAAAGTGATACTTGAGGAAGTGCTGAAAGTTATAGGATGTTACAACTATAAATTATCCAAAGGAAATGTGCACTGATGATCTAAATTAGAGAACAATGTATGATCACTTGATTTTTTCAGACAAAATGTGAAGGTGTTTGTGTAAGGGGTGCACCATGACACTAGATCAGTGTTTTCCAAGATATCCAATGTATATCAACGTAAAACCATTATTTTACACAAAACGTGATGCTCATAATTAGAGAACAGCAATGACTGTAGCACAGAGAAAGATTATAACTACATTTTGTAAAGGTTACAACAGTCACCAATCAGTAGGAAGTGTGCAGGCCTTTGCTTTGTCCAGGTCTTATATTTGAATGACTTCAGCACATCTGCGGCCACTGGGCATCACTCGTCTCTCACACCGCTCTGGTGTGATTTTGGTCCACTCTTCTTCCAGTCTCATCCCAGTTCTGTGAATGTTGTGGATTTCTTGGCCATAACTTGGTCACCGAGGATTTTCTACAGGTTTTCTATTAGGTTAAGATCAGGACTGTGGGCGGCCATTTAATTGTTTCAATGTTTTCTGTTTCAAGGAACTGCGTACCCGTTATCCTGTGTGACAGAGGGCACTGTCCTGCATATAAATTGCTCACTGATTGAGGGCTGAACACAAGTAAGGGACCACATGTTGCTGAAGAAGGTTCTCATGCACCTTTGCATTCACTCATGTATGAGAGGTCCAACCCCTGCAGCAGAAAACATTTCACAAACTATGACACTTCCTCCACCACCTTTCACTGACTTCTTTAACCCCTTCCCGACCTATGACGTTATAGAGACGTCATGAAAGTCGGTGCGTTCCCGACCTATGACGTCTCTATAACGTTATGGGTTGTTTGCGCTCCTGCAGCTGCGGTGACCGGCTCAGTGACAAGTTACCGGAGCTGCAGGATTGCAAGGACCTAAACTTGTGTGGCTAAACTTGCTCTGATTGGTAGTTGAAATTGAAACTACCAATCAGAACGAGTAACCCTTCCAGATCTGATTGGAGCTCTCCAATCAGATCTGGAGGGGCAAATCGGCAGGTGCCCTCCTCCATGGATGATGAGCCCTCCCGATCTCTTTCTGCCCCCCATCCACCCGGCAGTGGCAAACATCCACAGGCGGGCTGCACCCGCCGGTCAGCTTCCTCAGCCCCCTCCTGGTGCTAATTTTCCATTCAAATTGTTAGCGGACACCATGTCGCGTTTGGAGAGCCCCTGTGTGCCTAAACATTGAAGCTCCCCCACAAGTGACCTCATGTTGGAAACTAGACCCCCCAAACAATTTACAAATAAATGAGCTATTCTGCCATTGCATTTTCCATATAAAATAAAAACATGATACACTGACCTTTTGAATGTTACATGCTGAAAAATTGTTAACATATTTCTAAAAAAAAGAGAATTTTGTTTACGTACCGTAAATTCTTTTTTCTTTAATCATCAATGGGAGACCCAGACAATGGGGTTAAGGGCACTGCCCTCCGGAGGCCACACTAGGTACTACAAGTTTGTAGACACCGCCCCCTCCGCTTATAAACCCCCACCGCAGGGAATATCCTCAGTTTGGTCCATAAGCTGCGAGGAGACAAAATAACCACACCCGAAACCTCGGATAAAAAACCGTGAACAAAACGGTCCAACAACCCGGAATAAACTGTTCCAACTGGGAACAAGTCAAATGTGACAACATCCAACGGAACAACTGGGTGGGTGCTGGGTCTCCCATTGATGATTAAAGAAAAAAGAATTTACGGTACGTAAACAAAATTCTCTTTTTTCTGGTCATCATAATGGGAGACCCAGACAATGGGGATGTCCTAAAGCAATACCCCAGGGCGGGAAGAGTTCCTCAAAAGACGGATAACACATGGTCCCCCTCAAAGGTGGGCAACCGCCGCCTGGAGGACCCGCCTGCCCAAACTTGCATCCGCAGAGGCATGGGCATGCACCATATAGTGCTTAGAAAAAGTATGCAGGCTTGACCATGTGGCTGCCTGACACACCTGTAGAGCAGAAGCTCGATGTCGCAAAGCCCAGGAGGCACCGACAGCTCTGGTCGAGTGCGCCTTCAATCCCACCGGGAGAGGCAGACCGGAAGAACGGTAGGCCTCCTGAATGGGCCCCTTGATCCATCTGGCCAAGGTTGATTTTGATGCCGCGGACCCCTTACAGCGACCCGCCGTAAGGATGAACAAGGAGTCCGACGTCCGGAATGAGGCAGTTCTGGACACATAAATGCGCACAGCCCTCACCAGATCCAGAGTGTGGAGGTCGCGCTCAACCTGATGAACGGGAGCGGGACAAAATGATGGAAGCACAATCTCTTGGTTCAGGTGAAAAGTGGACACCACCTTAGGCAAGAATTCTGGCCGTGGGCGTAACACCACCTTGTCTTGGTGAACCACCAGGAAGGGTGACTTGCACGAAAGTGCAGCCAATTCTGAGACCCTTCTCAGAGACGTAATCGCCACCAAAAATACCACTTTCTGGGACAGACGAGAGAGGGAAATGTCTCTCAGCGGCTCAAACGGCGGTTTCTGCAGTGCCGCCAGGACCATGTTAAGGTCCCAAGGGTCCAGTGGTCGCCTGTATGGCGGAACCACCCGAGACACCCCCTGCAGGAATTGTCGGACCTTCGGTAGGAGCGCTAAACGTCTGTCAAACAGCACAGACAGCGCTGACACTTGACCCTTCAGGGAGCTGAGGGATAGCCCCAACTCCAAGCCCGACTGTAAGAAAGCCAACAAGGTCGGAACCGACAAGGGCCAAGGAGACCGTCCACCAGAGGCACACCAGGAGAAAAAGATTTTCCACGTCCTGTGGTATATCTTTCGCGAAACAGGCTTCCTAGCCCGATTCATAGTGGCAACCACTGTAGGGGAAAAACCCCTGGATGTCAGCAGCCAGGCCTCAAGAGCCATGCAGTCAATCTGAGGGCCCTGGAATTGAGGTGGAAGAACGGGCCTTGCGCGAGTAGATCTGCGCGTTCTGGAAGGGCCCACCTGTGTCCGCCTGACAGTTGCCACAGGTCCGGATACCAGGACCTCCTGGGCCAATCTGGAGCCACTAGAATGGCTACCCTGCACTCCGTCCTGATCTTCCACAGCACCTTGGGAATCAGAGCTAGAGGCGGGAACACATACGGCAGATGGAATCTGGACCAACTCAGGACCAGGGCGTCTGCTCCCAGAGACTGGGAATCCCACGACCTCGCCATGTATTGCGGCACCTGATGATTCAGCCGCGAGGCCATCAGATCCACGTCCGGAGTGCCCCATCTGCTGCAGATGTCCCGGAAGACGTCTGGATGAAGAGACCACTCTGCGGCGTCCATCCCCTGCCGGCTCAGATAGTCGGCCTCCCAGTTTTCGACCCCTGGGATGTGAACTGCAGAGATCAGGCAGTTGTTGTCCTCCACCCAGGATAGGATGCGGTGGACTTCGGCCAGAGCCTGTGCACTCCTGGTTCCTCCTTGATGATTTATATAAGCGACGGCCGTCGCATTGTCGGACTGAACCCGAATGGGTCGTCCGGAGAGGAATTTCTGAAAAGCCAGGAGTGCCAGATAGACCGCCCTGATCTCCAGCACGTTGATCTGCAACGCCGACTCCGACTGAGTCCAGAGGCCTTGGGCCCTGTGGTGTAGGAACACCGCCCCCCAGCCCTTCAGACTGGCGTCGGTGGTCACCACTAACCATGACGGTTTGAGGAAGGACCGGCCCCGAGATAGGTGACGTGGTTGTAGCCACCACTGCAGGGAATCCCTGGTCGGTTGGGAAAGGGTCACCAGCCGATTCAGAGATGTCGTCCTCTTGTCCCAACTGTGGAGGATCTCCAGCTGTAGAGGACGGAGGCGAAATTGTGCGAAAGGCACCGCCTCTATTGCTGCCACCATGCGCCCCACCAGCTTCATCAACACCCGCAGGGATGATTGTGGGGACAGGAGGATCTGTTGCACTCCTGAATGGATGGCCAGTTGTTTTGCCCGTGGAAGAGACACCAGGGCTGAGGCCGTGTTGAAGTCCATGCCCAGATATGTCAATGACTGGGTCGGAACCAGAGTTGACTTCTGAATATTGAGGAGCCAACCGAATTGTTCCAGAGACCTCATGGTCACATTCAGGCTCTCTTGACAAAGGTGTTCCGATGGCGCCCTGACCAGCAGGTCGTCGAGATAGGGAATGACGGCATGTCCCTGCACATGCAGGAGAGCCATCATAGAGGCCATCACTTTCGTGAACACCCGTGGAGCCGAGGCCAGGCCGAAAGGCAGCGCCACGAACTGGTAGTGTTCGTCCCCCACTGCGAATCTTAACCAGCGTTGATGAGCCGGCGCAATGGGCACGTGAAGGTAAGCGTCCCGAATATCTATGGACGCTAGGAAGTCCCCCTGTGACACAGCCGCGATTACGGAGCGCAGGGATTCCATGCGGAACTTCCGAACCAACACGTGGCGGTTGAACAACTTTAGGTCCAGAACCGGGCGAAAAGATCCATCCTTCTTTGGGACGATAAAGAGGTTGGAGTAAAAACCCCTGAACCTCTCCCCCGAAGGTACTGGGACCACAACTCCGTCCTTGCGGAGATTCTCCAATACCAGATGAAAAGCCTGAGCCTTTTCTGGGGACGGGACCGACCGATGGAATCGGTGTGCCGGCTGTGACGTCAGCTCTATCCTGTAACCTCTGGAGACTATGTCTCGTACCCACTGATCTTGGACTTGGAGCAGCCATCTGTCCCGAAAAAGAGACAGACGGCCCCCCACCTGTGGGGAGGTAGGATGAGAGAGCGAGTCATGCGGAAGCGGGTTTGGGGGTGGCAGCCGCTGCCCCCGCCGGCTTCTTCTGGCGACCCTTGGGGCGCCACTGAGTAGAGGGCTTGCTCCCTCTGTCCGCTCGGGCAGACGATGCTGAAGGTTGTGAACTGGACCGAAAGGACCACTGTTTAGGGTTCCTCTTTACGGTATACCGTGGCTTAGGTTTATTCTGTGGGATCTTTGACTCCGCAGAATCCTTTATCAACTTGTCCAGTTCGGTACCAAAAAGCCTGTCGCCCGAGAACGGAAGATTTTGCAAAATCTTCTTGGACGTGGCATCTGAGTCCCATAGACGCAGCCACAACAATCTGCGGATCGCTATCGCATTGGCCGAAGCCACAGCAGAGCGATTCGCAGTTTCCAGTGTTGCCGTTCTGGCGTAGTCCGCATAGGCCCTTGCTCTATCAGTGAGTGCCAGGACTTCTGAGCTGGACCCTGCCAGGTCAGCGATACCGTCCAAGCAGGAGGTGATCGCCTGCAGAGTCCAGACCGCGGCAAAATTAGGGGCAAATGAAGACCCCACAGCCTCATAAGAAGACTTGGCGAGTTGCTCGACCTGTCTATCAGTAGCGTCCTTCAATGAGGAGCTATCAGAGGCAGAGAAGAGGGAGCGTGCCGCAATCCTGGTCATGGAAGCATCCACCTTAGGGGACTGCGACCACTCCTGAAGCACCTCCTCAGGGAAGGGGAAGCGATTGTCCTTAGATTTACGGACATAACGCCGGCCAGGATGAATCCTGGGAGCTCTAATCACCCTTCCGAAGTTAGTGTGATCCAGAAAGGAGCCACTTGGTCTAGCCTCCGGCCGCAGCCATTGGTAGGCCTCCTTCGGGTGAACGGTCACCTCCTCAGGGGGTGTCACGAGACGTAAAGTCTCGTTGATGGAGGACACCAGATCCTCCACCCCCTCTGGTGGTTCTGACACAGACCCGAGTAATGAACCCCCATCATCCTCGTCCCCCTCAGAGAGACCTTCCTCCTCAGAGAGTGTCTGGGGCTCGGGTGAATCCTCACGTCGAGTCCGCTTAAGGGGCCTCACAGTTGAGGCAGGGGACACCCGGGGATAATATGAAGGAGCAGCTGGGTTTTCCAGCCTCCTGGTTAGTACCTCCAGGGATTGCGACATGGAGGACAGCTGGGATAACATAGATTCATTTATCTTGTTCTGTGTCTCCCATGGCCCTGGGCCCACCTGGACCACAGGATATAGCACCGGAGCTGCTGTCTCCTTTGCAGTCTCAGCCCGTGCCTCTGGGCGTCCGCAGTTATTGCAGGACCCCTCAACCAGTGTCCCGTTGCACGTAGCACAGGCAGTGGTGTTACTTGCCACCTTAGCAGCGCTCCTCCCAGCTGAGGACATCCCTACAGCAGGGGGAAAGAAGCCGATCTTTAAAGAAAAAAACCGGTACAACCGGCGGCTTACCAACCGCAGTAAAGCGGTGGAGGAAGCGGTGTGTGCGAGTGTGGCCCCCGCGAGGTTTTCCGGTCTCCCCTGAATTGAGTGCAGCCGTGCACTCCAAGCAGATCCCAGCCGGGAAGTGAAGGGAAAAATGGCCGCCGACAGACTAACTGTGGGCGGAGCCGAAAACACGCGGGAGCGCACACGCACGCCCATTACTGACGTCACCGCCTGGGCTGCTTCCATCTCCTCAGGCAGCCTCAGTAATGAAGGCGCCGAGTCCCGCAGCGCGGGAAGTACCGTGACACAAAACACAATACTAATGGCTGCAGACAAAAGTCTGTAGCCGACAGCCGCAGCCCCTGTGAGACACAGGGCGGTCAGCCAGAGTGGCCCCAGCACGGGGTCCACTGCCAGAACCGCGGACCCGAGGGTACGCGCGGTCTGAGTGTCCCAGCACATATAGTGCCGACACTACCCCCAGGCACACCGGAGACACACAAGGTGCCTCAGTGCCGGTCCGGTCTGTAAGCACCTTTAGGGAGGCCTCGGACGGGGGTGCAGCACCAGTCCGGTCTGTAAGCACCATTTAGGGAGGCCTCGGACTGGGCTGGCTCCAGTCCGGTCTGTAAGCACCATTTAGGGAGGCCTCGGACGGAGCGGAGCTGTGCAAGGCTCCATACTCCCACCACCCAGAGCCCCCAAACAGGGATGGGAAGGAGCGCGACAGCGTACCGGGAGGACACGCAGTGTCCAGGCTCTAGGCCCTCCGGTACCTCGACCTGCGTGTTCCCTAAGGGTGAGCAGGGAGACTGCCGAAGGTCCCCGACCGGGACCATATTACCTTGTCTTCAGACGCCATCACGAAAGTTGTGAGGATGCAGTGAAGTGCAAGCAATGCGTGTGATACCTCCGAGCACACTAAGTTAAAAACTGAGGATATTCCCTGCGGTGGGGGTTTATAAGCGGAGGGGGCGGTGTCTACAAACTTGTAGTACCTAGTGTGGCCTCCGGAGGGCAGTGCCCTTAACCCCATTGTCTGGGTTCTCCCATTATGATGACCAGAAAATTGAGATTTTATGAAGAACTCGGAGTGCCAGGTCCTTTAGGGACAAAATACATGTGGAGCCCACAAACATTTTAGTGGAAGCAGGCATGAGGGTTTGTTTCCTGATGGCCTATCTAATCCACTGACCCCCTTGTTCTTTAATCAGGAGTTTCCGCTGGGACTTTCTGGGAACAGCTTTCTCCGATGGGGCACTGGGGAGAGTCCTAGGATTTATCAAGTCTTAAAAGGAGGGGTAATGTTGTCCCTGGAAGAGTTACAGTTTAGACTCTCCCCGGGTACTATACTGGTTGAAGTATAGGCAGTTAGCCTCATTTGTGGGTCCCCGATTGAGGAAGAATGGGTAAGCCACAGCCAGGGCACTCACTCCGTTTGAGAAGGTGGAGCAATGGACCTACGCACCTGAAATCATTTATACATAGCTCTCTATTACAAGCAGACACTAAACGAACCCAATCCAAAATGTATAGGCGTGTGGGAACGAGAGTCGGGCATCGCGTTACCTGAGGAGAAGGCATACATATTCACACATATACTTTTTCTAAGATTTTATGTACGTGGCGCCACTGCCCAGTAAAATTGCTTAGGATGTTTCTGGGCGTGACAGATCTGTGTTGGCGCTGTGAAGCAGAACAAGGCACAATGCTACACATTTGGTGGGAGTGTCCCAGTAAAAATTCCGTCTGGGAAAGGGCGTTTCAGTTATGTAGCAAAATGTCAGGTGACGCGGTCCGCCATCTTCCCAGGTTTTACTCCTGTCGATGCTCCCAGGCTCTATTGGAGCACGGAAAAAGAGATTTTTCTTGGCTGCTGCTCGTATGGCAATACCTAGACATTGGAAATGTACGACAGTCCTGACACTGATGGAATGGCACCAAGGGTTGTCTCATCGGCGATAGTTAGGAATTATCTGTGGAGGCAGTGGGTGACTTTAACAAATATGAATGAGTGTGACAGCCATGGATTCTCTTTAGAGACAGCACAGACTTTTAATCCATTTTTGGGTGTGAGGACAGGGAAGATGAAACAATAGATGGGGTGCGCACAGAGATCTCGCTTCTTGGAGACGATAAGTGTTTTTTTCTTCCTTTTTCCTTCTTCCCTCTCACGTGCTTCCCCGATACTTATTCTTTCCATTTTTCTATCAGAAGTCTAATTCTTTTGTTCTTTCTTCTACGACATCTGTGCTTAGACTTCGGTCATTTTACATTTTGAAAGTGCGGACGGCTCATAACTCGGGCAGTGCTGCCCGGAGAGATGGTGGGAGTTGGCTACCGATCCGGTGCTCTTCAATCTAAGTAATAATATTCCACTCAGGAAATAAATTGAAACAATATGCAATGTCTGTAGGTAGTGCAGCTTTAGGCAGGGAGCCGAGTGCTAATCCCATTAAATCTAATGGCCACTTTACACGTCCCAACATCGTTCCGATATTGGATACAACGCCGCGGGAGCGCGCTTTTTCTGGGCAGAAGTCCAAGATCGCATAGGAGATGTCACACAGGGAGATATCGGCAGCCAACGCAACAGCGATGTGTACGCCCCCTTGTACGGCCGACCCAGGAACGACCATTTAACATGGGAGAGGATAGGGGAAGTTGTACTCCACATTGTAGTTGGGCTTTTACACAGCACGATCCGGCCACAACGTCCATCCAGTATCGGGCAGTTGGAGAGCCTGCTCATTTCTTCCCCGATATCGTTTTGGCATTGTTCGTGCATCGTATTGGACATTTACACCATACAACGCACGAACGATATCGGGGCCAACGCACGAACCACGTGACTTTTTGTCGAAGTTGGACGCCGATATCGGGACGTGTAAAGTGGCCATAACAATTTGCAATGTGATTTAATAGGAGAGGTAGTGGCGGTCCACTGGATGGTATATTTTGATATGTCATATGCATATATATATTATTTTAACTCTTTGATTTTATTCTTGTAACTGTTCCTTCCATCTTTCTTTGTTATTCAAAAATCTTTTGCCTAAAAAAGAGATTAAACATAAAACGCTCCCTCAAAATCTAATAAGGAGGGGTCAATATCACTAATTTTAACGCATTACAGTACAATATGAAAGTAATAAATCTATTGTTAGTGTTTCTCTGCATTATGCGTTTTATTACATAAAGCTTCACAGCGAGGACATTAATGAGCACTCTGCAACGCCCATGTATACACACAGTCCTGCTCCGTGGACAATACACGAACAATCAGGACTGCTATGTACGCAAATTTACATACACATAGAACCCTGGTACATATATACATTATCTACACATACAGGTTTCCTAAATATATATATATATATATATATATTATTTATTTATAGAGCACCATTGATTCCATGGTGCTGTACATGAGAAAGGGTTACATACAAACAAGTTAAAAATACAATGAACAAACAGTTACAGTCTGATACAGAGGGGAGAGACGACCCTGCCCCTGCGAGCTTACATTCTACAAGGCAATGGGGAGGGAGACAGAAGGTTGCGTCTGCTCTGGTGGTGGTGGAGCACCGGGTCCGATGGTGGTGGAGCGCCGGGTCCGATGGTGGTGGAGCGCAGGGTCCGATGGTGGTGGAGCGCAGGGTCCGGTGGTGGTGGAGCGCCGGGTCCAGTGGTGGTGAGGTGGCACTATGGTCTATGCAGACTGTAGGCTGTCCTGAAGAGATGAGTTTTCAGGTTCCGCTTCAAGGTTCAGAGCGTAAGGGATAGTTTTTTTTATATTATATATGTACACACACATTTTTATATATACACACACATTACCTACACACAATCTGCTACAAATGCACATCGGCATACACATGCACTGTGTACACACTATTACCCCAGGTCATGTAAGTGATTACATGACTAGAATAGTCCTGAAGCTAGTCAAATGAAAGGTTCTTCAGTTACCTATTCAGGACTTGCAGCCTCTGTGCAGATCCCGTTAGCTTCCTTTCCTGCCCTGCACCAATCACATAGATCAATGTGGGGCAGAAAGAGAGATAGCAGTTCTCTTAGGCTGGGTTCACACTGCGGCAGCGTCCGGTCCGGGGCTGTCATGATTGACAGCCTGGACCGGAGTTTTGCTGCATAGGATAGTATCGGGCTGCACGGAGCTGGATCGCGGCGGGTGGTAATTATCTGCTATCCGGCTGCTGTGTCGCCGGATGAATCCTGCAGAAGTGGGGATTTGTCTGCCGACTCCAAAAACGGTGCATGCAACGTTTTTGGAGTCGGCAGACAAATCCCCACTTCTGCAGGATTCATCCGGCGACACAGCAGCCGGATAGCAGATAATTACCACCCGCCGCGATCCAGCTCCGTGCAGCCCGATAGTCTCCTATGCAGCAAAACTCCGGTCCAGGCTGTCAATCCTGACAGCCCCGGACCGGACGCTGCCGCAGTGTGAACCCAGCCTTAGTGATCAGGAAGGACACAGTCTCAGCGTGCTCTACCGTTACAAGAAGATGGCTGCAGCCTACAAGAAACACTCACTTATAAGCAAGATATTTATCCTTGATAAAAGTAGGTCTTATGATCAAAAAAATTCAGCAATTTCCCTTTCTCATTCAATTATACTATAAAATATTAAATTTCTCCCTGAGTTATTTTTGATTGTCAACAAGATATAATTTTCCAGTAATTTAGATTTCAAAATCTAGATACGAGTATGGCTTCTTCCCTGTGTGAATTCTCTGATGTATCATAAGATCTGATTTCTGGTTAAAATATTTCCCACATTCTGAACAGTAAAAGAACTTCTTCCCTGTGTGACTGCTGTGATGTCTAACAAGGTGAACTTGCTCTGCAAAACATTTTCCACATTCTGAGCATGAAAAAGGCTTCTCCACTGAGTGCATTGTCTGATGCGAAACTAGGTGAGATTTACGAGCAAAACATTTTCCACATTCTGAACATGAAAAAGGCTTCTCCCCCGTGTGAATGGTCTGGTGTCTGATAAGATTTGATTTATCTACAAAACATTTTCCACATTCTGAACATGAAAAAGGTTTCTCCCCTGTGTGAATTGTCTGGTGTCTGATAAGATTTGATTTATCTACAAAACATTTCCCACATTCTGAACATGAAAAAGGCTTCTCCCCTGTGTGACTTCTCTTGTGTAAAACAAGATTTGATTTAAATACGAAACATTTCCCACATTCTGAACATGAATATGGCTTCTCCCCTCTGTGAGTTCTTTGATGTGTAACAAAAATGGATTTACATGTAAACCATTTCCCACATTCTGAACATGAAAAAGGCTGCACTCCTATGTGTGTTGTCTGATGTGAAACAAGGTGTGATTTACGTGCAAAACATTTCCCACATTCTGAACATGAAAAAGGCTTCTCCCCTGTGTGAATTTGCTGGTGTCTAACAAGATTTGATTTATCTACAAAACATTTCCCACATTCTGAACATGAAAAAGGCTTCTCGCCTGTGTGACTTCTGTTGTGTGCAATAAGATATGCTTTCTGTGCAAAACATTTCCCACATTCTAAACATGAAAAAGGCTTCTCACCTGTGTGACTTCTCTTGTGTAAAACAAGACTGAATTTAAAAACAAAACATTTCCCACATTCTGAACATGAATATGGCTTCTCCCCTGTGTGTCTTCTCTTATGTGAAACAAGAAGTAATTTAGTTGCAAAACATTTCCCACATTCTGAACATGAAAAAGGCTTCTCCCCTGTGTGACTTCTTTTGTGTGCAACAAGATGATATTTATCTACAAAACATTTCCCACATTCTGAACATGAATATGGCTTTTCACCTGTATGATTTCTCTTGTGTGTAACGAGATATGATTTCTGAACAAAACATTTCCCACATTCTGAACATGAATATGGCTTCTCACCGGTGTGATTTCTCTTATGTGTAGCAAGATGTGATTTATGTGCAAAACATTTCCCACATTCTGAACATGAAAAAGGCTTCTCCCCTGTGTGAGTTCTCTGATGTCTAACAAAACTTGATTTATATCCAAAACATTTTCCACATTCTGAACATGAAAAAGGTTCCCCTGTGTGAGTTCTCTGGTGTGTAACAAGATGTGATTTATTTACAAAACATTTCCCACATTCTGAACATGAATGTGGCTTCTCCACTTTGTGAGTTTTCAGATGTCTAACAAGATTTGATTTCTGTGCAAAACATTTTCTACATTCTGAACAGGAATATGACTTCTCCCCAGTATGGATTCTCTCATGCCTCATAAGGTTTGATTTCTGGTTAAAATATCTCCCACAGTTGGAACAAGAAAATCTTTTCCCGTCTGTGTGGACTTTTAGATGCTTAACAAAAGCGGTTTTGAGTGAAAAACTATTTTCATGTACTGAATGTGAAATTAGTTTCTTTGTTTTAAGGGCAGTTCGTTTTTTAATGCCTTTTTTATGAATTTTATTTTTCCTAATAGTCTGTGTTGAATTCGAATATATGATCGGTTTCATAGCATCAAGTGAGAGATGTTTGCTGTGAAGGGATGATTGGATATCTGGAGTAATGTCATTCACTTCCATTGTATCCTCCAGGTCGTCAGGTTTATAAATTGAAGATGTCAGTTGTTCCTCTGATCTTCGGCCACCGTCATCTGCCAAGAATAAGCCAATTTTTTTTTTTAACAAAATATCCTTGAAATTTATATATTTGATAATTTCTACTTAAAATGTCCATAGAAATGGCAAGTTATGTATCAACATTGAATTATTAACTAGGGCTGCCTTCACATTTGCAGATGCCTTCGCAGCGTTCTGCGGAGGCATCTGCAAGCCTCTGCATGCAGACCGCAGCCCCTATCTTTATAATGGAGCGCATGGTGTCTGCAGATGCTTGCAGACTGCCGTGCGCTCCCATTGCCCGCCATGAGTGATCTGTGCGCAGGCGGATGCCTGCGCACAAATCACACTCTCACCCGCACCAGGGACGCAACATGTCGCGTCCCTGGTGCGGACGAGAGTGTGTGATCTGTACGCAGGCATCCGCCTGCGCACAGATCACATATAGGGGTGAATGGGTGCGCACGGTCATGCGCTGTCAAGTGCAGCACCGTGCGCTCCCATTATAAAGATAGGAGCTGGCGGCCGCTGCGCACACATTGCGGATCCCCTCCGCAGAACGCTGCGGAGGGGAACGCTAATGTGAAGCCAGCCTAAGACAATAACAGTTCAGAGCCTAATCGATGATCTCACAGCATGATCCAGTACAGCGTGGTGTTCAACAGTTTGTTCATTCTGCCTCACAGGATGTTGAACAGCAACATGGCTTTCACTAACCAATCCAGCAAAATCAGTTCTCCCGAAGTCAAATCTCCCCACTTCTGAGACTTACAGTGTGTCCAGACTTCATTTAATAACTATGTATTTGGCATTGCTGTATTGAGAAGAAACCCACTGAATTTACGGTGTGCCTGTCTCCTGAACCACAATCTGGGCACCATGTGTTAGCTAATAAAATGGCATATTTGCAATAGTCACTATCCCACACCCACTGCATGCTAATTACAGGAAAGTGCCTGTGGAGACAAAAAATTAAATTTACCTATAAATGAAATCAGTGAGTGTTATAAATTTAAAAGTGGTGTAATTTCACAGGGATTTCTATTGCTTTGTGTAAAATGGCGTGCCACATCTCCTCTTGAGACTATTCCTTCTACCACCATGTGCTGCCTTCTTCATTCTGAGGGTGGTACTGGTGTTGGAAAAGACATCGGAATCAGAAGCTCTGGGCGGCACTGGCTCTGTTCTTTTTTATAGTAAATACATTTCTTTAGGAGGTAACTTTTATATATTCATTATTAAAGATTAATTTACCAACTTCAAAAATATAAAAGGTATAAATTTTATTAACAAATAATAAAAAGGTCTAAGGGACCCAACAAACAACACAGCAAATAAAAACAAAAGATCAAGCAAGTGAATGTGATGCGAAGGGGTGGGGAAATTTTTACCTAGAAACCCCTTTCTCTCATTTGTCTACCTAGCATTGGAGGATTTACACCTTAATACACACGTGGACAGAGGTTGAGTCAACTTTAATCCATGTCAACTGGCTGCAAGTGTGATTTAGTTATTGCCAACACCTGTTAGGTGCCACAGGTAAGTTACAGGTGCTGTTAATTACACCAATTAGAGAAGCATCACATGATTTTTCTAACAGTGCCAATACTTTTGTCCACCACCTTTTTTATGTTTAGTGTGGAATTAGATCCAATTTGGCTTTAGGACAATCTTTTGTGTTTTTTTTTTCATTGAAGACAAATTAAATGAAGATAATAATACCAAAGAATTTGTGATTGCAATCATTTTCAGGAAGAAACTGAGTATTATCTGACAGAATTGCAGGGATGTCAATACTTTTGGCCACAACTGTATATAAGGGGCTTCAGTGACCAAAGTAATTTGTACAAATCTAGGTAGAGAAGAGATTGTTGTGGTCTAATATCATAATCTTGTGATCACAATTTTTACAAGTCTGCACTACACCCCTGATAAAGCAGCCACAGCCGGTGACTGAGAAGTATCTGAATTCTCTGCATTTAGTGGTTACTACTCACCTGGGTAGTCATATGTAGGAATCTCCTCTTTACACCGCTCATCACCCCTCAGATATGTCTCTGTAGTATTAATATGGGGCAGATCTTCATCACCTCTCACATATGTCTCTGTAGTATTAATATGGGGCAGATCTTCACCCTGAAACAAAGATTGTAAAAGTCACAGACAGATGGAGAAGTCCCATCTATGATCAGCTGTAATCTGCCATCTCCACCGTTCTCATTACACAAGTATAAAACATATAATACTGGAGGATAAAACAAGACTGAGCACAAGACCTTCACAGCCGTCTACACATCATAGGGAGATCTCATCACACCTTCTCTCCATCTACCTGATGATCCGGAGGAACATCGGGATCTTCTTGTTTACAGTCCTGTGGGAGAAGAGGACGGGGACATCTCTCTGGTGTTGTCCTCTTACTGGATAGACCTGGAGGAGACACATACAGGACTGAATTCATTCTTTACATACAGATCATTATAGGCCGTGTGTATTTAGTCCTGTCTATTACCTGGTGATGTGAGGGGCGGCCGGGGAACCTCCATCATGACTATGTCCTTGTACAGATCTTTGTGTCCTTCTAAATACTCCCACTCCTCCATGGAGAAATAGACGGTGACGTCCTGACACCTTATAGGAACCTGACACATACAATGATACCATTGTCATCCCCCGATCCCTTCATAGCGTTACTGTATAATGTCCCAGCAGCAGCAGCATTCCCAGCAGTGTCACCTCTCCAGTCAGCAGCTCAATCATCTTGTAGGTGAGTTGTAGGATCTTCTGGTCATTGATGTCCTCATGTATCAGGGGGTGAGGTGGAGGCCCCGTGATTGGGCTCAGGGCTCTTCCCTCAGACACAGGGTCCTGACAGCACAGATCACTAGAGCTCTTCACTACTGTGTAATCCTGGTTATGGAGAGACACATTAATAAATCTCCAGTCTCCAGACATTTCCAGAGTCCTCACCTCTCCAGTTCTGTCATCTGTTATTCTGTCCATAGATAAGAATGATGTCATGTGACATTGTCATCACAATCTCTCACCTCTCCAGTAACAAGGAAGAGGATCTCTAGGGTGAGGTGGAAGATCCTCTCCGCCATCTTGTCCTTATCCATCCTTGATGGGTCAATCAGGAGAATTCTCTTATATAGAAGATTTACACTGAGAGGATCCGATATTGTAGGGACCTGAATGGGGAGAAGATGACGATGTAACATCATAAAGATCCTGTGTAATAATACAATGACTGGAGATAATAAGGGGAAACATATCAGGAGATAGAACGTGTAGATGTTGCATTCCCTCCTATCTTGTACAGACTGGAACATAAGTTGAATTTCTATACATGACATCTCCTCCAGACTCTATTTTGGCCACTGGTCTACCAACTGATTGACTGTAGGAAGTTCTTTGGGACTGACAATAAATACAGAGACTGACTGGGACCCAGCAGCGATGGTCTTTTTATTGTTTTACAACATTCTGTTTAAGTTACCTCTTAAGATTCCCATCCCATTAGACTAATGTTTGCTGAAACCGCTCATTTCACGGAGAATTGGTTGTCTATATAACATATGTGGGTTCGGGGCCTCCCAACAGAGGATGTCAGATGAGAGAAGGGTCTAGCTTGCCTCTGCTAGAGGAGTCTGAAAACCTCTCTCTGATAGAGATCATAGGAAATCTATGTGAGAATATTAGACGCTGTTTTGTACAGAAACTCTGCAACATTTATCAGAAAAGTGGGTGTGATTTCAAACTCCTGACCACTTTATTACTAAAAATGATGATGAACTGTGCAAATCTGATTTTTTTTTCACTACATGTAAAAACTATGTAAAAAAAACAGCACTTTTGCTTTATGTGCAGAATCAAAGCTTTTGAAGTCATAACAATACATTAGAAACACTGCTTCAAGTTTGCACTGAAAACACAACTAATAACTAACATACATAAATGCAATAACCTGAGAAGAATGTTATTACAGAAAACGTGCAGATAAAAAGCAGCAGCAAAAATCATCATTTGGCTCCATGTGAACACAGCCTTAAAGTGATCCTGTCACCTCCAGAATGCCTCCTAAGCTACCAAAACATGTCCCTGCACCATCCCATCACTAATCTCACACTCCTTTTGTCTCCTAGAAGCATCCTGTGAAAGTGGAGAAAAACGTTTTAATATTCACTCATTAGTTATTATAATTAGCAGGGGCTATATTCTTTAGCCCCTAGGGCGGGTTGTTTTGCAGCCTCGAGGATCCACCCTCTCTCTGTCTGTGCTGCTGTGATGTGGAGCTGAAGGCAGGACTAATGATTTGCTTTCTGTGAGTGATAGAGAGAGGGGAGGGTAAAGCCTGCACAAGCAGAGCACACAGAGAGAGGGTGGATCCTGGAGGCTGCAAAACAGCCCGCCCTGGTGACTAAAGAATATAGCCCCTGCTAATTATAATCACTAATGAGTATTAAAACGTTTTTATGCACTTTCACAGGATGCTTTTAGGAGACAAAAGGAGTGTCAGATTAGTGATGGGATGCTGCAGGGACATGTTTTGCTAGCTTAGGAGGCGTTCTGGAGGTGACAGGATCCCTTTAAGGCTTGTATAACACTAGTGTTTGTGTCTGCATGCGTCTGGCATGCAGATGAAATCGCAGTCCAAACGCTGCCATACTGATGTGAACACAGCGGAGATTATCCACATGCGTTCACACAGTATGGTGCCCGGTCACCCTATTAGCCGTCTCGGTGGCCAAAATGCGGAGATTAGCGGCGGAGATCTCCTTCCAGCGGCTACCGCTAATCTCCCGCCAGTGTCGGCATGGGAGATTTCAAGAAACAGCTGATCTGACAGCTGTTTAAATCTCCCGCGCTGACACCGCCAGGCGGAGATAAGAGGCTGCTCCAGCTGATCCCCCGGGGGTCGCCGAGAGATTTCAATGTGATCCGCAGCGTTCTCCTGCACAGTCATGCGGAGGACACTGCCGGATTTATTGACTTCCATGCATTGTTTGTGATCTTGCAGACTCTTGGTGATAAAACAAGCGCCCGTGAACATACAAAAAAATGCAACATGTTGCGTTCAGAGGGAGCATAAATTATGTGCATCCAAACTCAACCGCAACCGAACGCAGCCAAATGCAGGTACAATGCATTCCCATGTTAAACATAGGAACGCAGTGCGCATGCGTTTGGCTGTGTTTGGTACGTTGCGTTCAAAAGCGCTAGTGTGAAACCAGCCTTACAGATGTGTATGGGGAATCATCACCTGATAAACCCTCCAGCTCGTCTCAGCACAATACAAGCAATCATATAGTGAAGATTAAAGAAAAACCAGAAAGTTCTGGAATGTACAAGAAAGAAATGTCCAGGTCCCAACCGTCCTGGATACAGAGGGCCGGGCCCTGATTTCTCCCTACACCCTGCTGTCCCGGGCGTCTGCTGAACGGCCTCACTGCATCCGACCCTCTGACAACTCCTCCTGGCCTGAGCCCAGTAATGGGGAATGGTCACATACCTCCACCTGCACAGCCGCACTCTACATATATGGCTGCTCTGTGCTTACAGGACCTGTGATGATGTCACATGGAGGGGAGGAGTCAGGGGTCACATGATCAGCTCCTCTGGTTGTCATGGTGCTGGATGAGGTGAAGGTTATGTGTGGGGTCAGGAGGGATTTACAGTGTGGATGTAACAGAGCCGCATGTGTACGAGGTGTACAGAGCGGAGCCGCGTGTGTACGAGGTGTACAGAGCGGAGCCGCGTGTGTACGAGGTGTACAGAGCGGAGCCGTGTGTACGAGGTGTACGGAGAGGAGCCGTGTGTACGAGGTGTACGGAGCAGAGCCGTGTGTACGAGGTGTACGGAGCAGAGCCGCGTGTGTATGAGGTGTACGGAGCAGAGCCTCCTCTTTACACCACTCATCACCCCTCACATATGTCTCTGTAGTATTAATATGGGGCAGATCTTCACCCTGAAACAAAGATTGTAAAAGTCACAGACAGATGGAGAAGTCCCATCTATGATCAGCTGTAATCTGCCATCTCCACCGTTCTCATTACACAAGTATAAAACATAGAATACTGGAGGAGAAAACAAGACTGAGCACAAGACCTTCACAGCCGTCTACACATCATAGGGAGATCTCATCACACCTTCTCTCCATCTACCTGATGATCCGGAGGAACATCGGGATCTTCATGTTTACAGTCCTGTGGGAGAAGAGGACGGGGACATCTCTCTGGTGTTGTCCTCTTACTGGATAGACCTGGAGGAGACACATACAGGACTGAATTCATTCTTTACATACAGATCATTATAGGCCGTGTGTATTTAGTCCTGTCTATTACCTGGTGATGTGAGGGGCGGCCGGGGAACCTCCATCATGACTATGTCCTTGTACAGATCTTTGTGTCGTTCTAAATACTCCCACTCCTCCATGGAGAAATAGACGGTGACGTCCTGACACCTTATAGGAACCTGACACATACAATGATACCATTGTCATCTTTCCCCGATCCCTTCATAGCGTTACTGTATAATGTCCCAGCAGCAGCAGCAGCAGCATTCCCAGCAGTGTCACCTCTCCAGTCAGCAGCTCAATCATCTTGTAGGTGAGTTGTAGGATCTTCTGGTCATTGATGTCCTCATGTATCAGGGGGTGAGGTGGAGGCCCCGTGATTGGGCTCAGGGCTCTTCCCTCAGACACAGGGTCCTGACAGCACAGATCACTAGAGCTCTTCACTACTGTGTAATCCTGGTTATGGAGAGACACATTAATAAATCTCCAGTCTCCAGACATTTCCAGAGTCCTCACCTCTCCAGTTCTGTCATCTGTTATTCTGTCCATAGATAAGAATGATGTCATGTGACATTGTCATCACAATCTCTCACCTCTCCAGTTCTGTCATCTGTCTCCCCTTCATCTCTAAACTCTTGGAGCGCCTGGTCTACACCCGCCTCACCCATTACCTCTCCGCTCACTCTCTTCTAGACCCATTACAGTCTGGTTTCCCCTACATTCTACAGAAACTGTCCTCACCAAAATGACCAATGACCTTCTGACAGCAAATCATAATGGAGACCACTCTCTGCTTATCCTTCTTGATCTCTCTGTAGAGACACTGTTGACCACCATCTCCTACTCTCCATGCTGCACCCCATCGGCATCAAGGACACGGCTCTCTCCTGGTTCTCTTCCTATCTCTCTGACAGCTCTTTCAGTGTATCATTTGCTGGCTCCACTTCCTCCCCTCTTCCTCTCACTATTGGGGTCCCTCAGGGTTCAGACCTTGGACCTCTTCTCTTCTGTTTCTACACAGCCCCGATTGGGCAGACAATCAGCAGATTTGGCTTCTAGTACCATCTCTATGCTGATGACACACAACTATACACTTCATCCCCTGACCTTACTCTCGCTCTAATAAAGAACACCAATGACTGTCTAACCGCACTTTCCAATATATCTGAAACTCAACCTCTCCAAAACTGAACTTCTTCAGCTCCCGCCCTCCACTAACCTCCCTAAATCTGACATCTCTCTGTGTGCGGCACCAGATAACGCCTAGTCAGCAGGCTCGCTGTCTGGGTGTTATGTTTGACTTTGATCTTTCCTTCACCCCATATATACAATCTCTCGCCCGCTCTTGCCGCTTGCACCTGAAGAACATCTCTAGAATTTGCCCCTTTCTCACCTTGGAAACCACAAAAACCCTCACTGTGGCCCTGATTCACTCCCGTCTTGACTATTGTACATTTCTTTTAATTGGCCTCCCCCGCACTAGACTGTCCCCTCTCCAGTCCATCCTTAATGCAGCAGCCAGGATCACCTATCTAGCTAACCGATACTCGAATGCTTCTGCTCTATGCCAGTCATTGCACTGGCTGCCTATACACTATAAGATCCAATTCAAACTGCTTGTTCTCACCCACAAAGTTCTTCACAGTGCAGCACCACCCTACCTCTGTACCCTCATCTCTGTCTATCATCCTACATGCTCTCTTCGCTCTGGAAGTTACCTTAGATTCACTTCTGCACTAATCCGAACCTCCCACTCCTGGCTCCAAGACTTCTCCCGAGCTGCACCAATTCTCTGGAATGCTCTACCACAAGAAATTAAGTGGTGTATCCACAACTTACATAGTTTCAGGCGATCCCTAAAAACACATCTTTACGGGGAGATGGCCACTCATTCAGGGGCTGGAGGATGGTGACTTTAAGGGACTGGGAACATTATACCCTACGATAGGTCTGATTCAAAAGGTATGGGATACCATCAAAATGGTCAGAGGGGTGGACGAGTTGACGATGTATTCTCCAGTGTGGGATAATGAACACCTATCTGAACTCAACAAACTACGACAGATGGACAATTGGAAGGGGAAAGGAGTGAGATATGTATGTCAGCTGATGGATGGGAATGAACTAAAGACCTTTGATGCTTTAAGAGAGGAATTCGGCATTCCTGGGGTGTGGGGATTTCAATACAATATGCTCCGACATGCTTGGTTGGCACAACGTGGAATGGTGAAGTTGTCGGTCCAGAAAGATATTGTTTTGGACTTTATGTGCATGTTGGGAGGGACAAGGGGAGTCATTTCGGGCATCTACAATGATCCACTACATACATACCTGGGGAAATATCGACCTGCGGCGAAGAGTGGATGGGAGAGTGATGTGGGAGACATTACGACCGAACAATGGGACAATATACTTGAATTTATACCGAAGCTATCTCTAAGCGAACAAAATAGACTTTCACAGCAGCACAGACAGAGAGAGGGTGGATCATTCAGGCTGCAAAACAGCCCGCACTGGTGACTAAAGAATATATCCCCTGCTAATTATAATCACTAATGAGTATTAAAACGTTTTTCTCCACTTTCACAGGATGCTTTTAGTAGACAAAAGGAGTGTGAGATTAGTGATAGGAAGCTGCAGGGACATGCTTTGCTAGCTTAGGAGGCGTTCTGGAGGTGAATGGATCCATTCACCTCAAACGCCTCCTAAGCTAGCAAAGCATGTCCCTGCAGCTTCCTATCACTAATCTCACACTCCTTTTGTCTACTAAAAGGATCCCTTTAAGTTTTCTATACCATCATTGTAAATAAGCCCCTGTACTTTGTGTCACCCCCACCTCATTGTTAGATTGTAAGCTCTTATGAGCAGGGCTGTCATTATTTTGCTCTAATTATTGTATTATGCTTTGTATTGTATTGTTTTTGTATTGTATTGTATCGTATTTTCTGATAACTGTTTCTTATGATTGTTATATATGATCCTCTGTATTGTAAAGCGCTGCGGAATATGTTGGCACTATAAAAATAAAGATTATCATCATCTGTTATTCTGTCCATAGATAAGAATGATGTCATGTGACATTGTCATCACAATCTCTCACCTCTCCAGTAACAAGGAAGAGGATCTCTAGGGTGAGATGGAAGATCCTCTCCGCCATCTTGTCCCTGTCCAGATCCATCCTTGATGGGTCAATCAGGAGAATTCTCTCATATAGAAGATCTGAGAGAATCCGATATTGTAGGGATCCAAATGGGAAGATGATTCTGCTGGATTTCAATCTTGTCTCATACGGTCTGTAACATATAAGAAAAAAAGTCCTAAAAAACATATAGTAACAACACTTCTCTAAGGGTGGCTTCACACTTGAGTGCGCCTGCGCTGCGCATTGCTGCGGTCGAACGCAAGCCGAGCGCAAGCACCGCCCATGCCTATGTTTAACATGGGGACGCACGGTGTATACGCTCAGGTGCGGATGGCCGTGCGTACTCATCCCCATGACACCACCACAGGAGTATACCCAATAACTCATAGCTTACGGTGGGACAACTGCCTGAAGTACCTTTCTGCCAAATGTAGTTCTCTTGATGTGAGAGAACATCTAATTTGTAGTGTTTGCAAAATGTAGTATGGCCTGACCAGGTGGCTGCAGTACAGATCTGCTCAATGGTAGCTCCTGCTCTAGCTGCCCATGAGGTGGACACTGCTCTGGTAGAATGGGCTCTAATTATTTCAGGTGGAGACTGTTCTTCTGATAGGTACGCTAGAGTAATCATGGATCTGATCCACCTAGCTATGGATGATTTGGAAGCTTTCTTGCCTGTGTTTACACCCACAAATTGTACAAATAGATTGGAGTCTAATCTCCAGTTGCTTCCAAGTAGGTCAACACCGCACTGCGGACATCAAGATGGTGAAGCTCTTGCTCCTTTGGATTTGTTGGGTTTTCACAAAAGGAGGGAAGAACAACTTGCTGGTTTAAGTTCAGACCACTTTAGGGAGAAAACTGGATCCAATTTGAGGATGATACAATCATCTCTAATTTGCATATATGGATTGATGATGGAGAGGGCCTAAATTTCTTCCAATCTCTTAGCTGTGGTTGTTGCCACTAAGAAGACTGTCTTAAGGGTCAAGTTTATGATCTCCAGCTCTTGAACCGGTCCAAAGGAGGGATTGCATAGGACCCTCAGGACAAGATTCAGATTCCACAGAGGAGAAGATATTTTCTTGGTACTTTGGGTCGGTAATCGCTGGTGAGATCTGCCTGTCTGGCATCTCGCCAGCGATCACATAGCGATGTTCCAGAGATCCCGATCGTTGGTCGGGTCACTGGGACATCGCTAAGTGTAACCCGGCCTTTATGAGGATCCCCATACCATCAGAGCTGAGCATGTATTTTTTCCGTTCCCCACCGTGAGTTGGATAAAGGACTTCCTCAACATCGTCATATTCACATGACGGTTGATCTCACCCTCAGATGGTTCCATATCATCTCTAGATCTCTTCTGAACTTGGGGGCAGCAAAAAGGTAATAGAAGCTTGTACCTCTTCTTTATTCATGCTGCGAATTTCCGGTAATAGGGAACCGTGTTCTCCCTTCAGTATGGACGCTCTACATTCTGCACACATGCGCTTTGTATAAGAATCTGGAAGTTTAATGTTGCAATCCAGGCACCACTTAAGGTACTGTGTCACACGCTGCCATATGGCTTCCATATCGCTGGCGATTTGACGTGAGCGCTCACGTTTCGGGCACTTTTTCCTGATCGCTGTGGAACTGTCACACGTAGCGATCTCGCGTGCGATCTTCGGCGATCCTGCGTTCTGGAAATCGCCTGCAGACCACCGGAAGCGATCTTCCCTTCCCACAACGCCGCGTCACACGCCACAATCATAGCAGCGATGTGGGCATACTGTTTTGATAGGGGCGCGGTGAAACACACTCTAGCACGCCCCTATCACTGCGATTGGTGGACGGAACTGCATTCCCATTGGTCAGCCTTGCGTGAACGCACAGGTCATCAAATAAGGCGCCTAGGACACGGCCAGCCAATCGGAACACAGTATCACCCACCAATCGCCGCGAAAAAAACAACATCCAAGCACTCGTATGGGATTTATTTCAGGATCGCTGTGTACGTCCCTATCGCCCTGTCACACGGCATGATGCGCTGAAATCGCCTGTTGGATATCGTCTGAGTTCACTGCAGAACAATCAGGGGACGCTCCACCAGCGATTTCTCGATGTAGAATCACCCAGTCACATGCCACTACGCACTTGCGATGTGGTTTCCACATCGTTGAATTCGGGAATTGCCAGCGTTCTCGCCGGCGTGTGACGGTACCTTCAGACTTCACTGTTGCCTTTTTCTTTTCAGAAAGAGTTGATATCTGGGAATCTTTGTCCTATAATAGATATGGAGGGCCTAATGAGGTTAGGGTCAATGAAACCAAGCCTTAGGGTAATGGTACCACTTACATGACCCTGGGGCGGTCCAGGGGGCATCAGAGTGTGACATATCTGCCATCTTGCACAGCAATCTGCAGTTAGGGACGCTGAAAGCCTAAGCGTGTCATACTGCTCCCCAAGCCCCCCTTTTCTCTGTGCACTTCCGGTTTGACACAGGGCGGGCACAAAACCCGGAAACAGTTAGTCCCGCCCTGAAGCAGGACGCCAGCGGGGGAAGCAGCAACCACCGGAGGCTCCAGCCACCCCGGCAGGCTGAGGGACTCCCGGCGAGGAAGTGTTGGCCTCGGACCCCCATGACAGGGGGAAGGAGAACGCCATGACCCCCTCGAACCCCGTGCCCGTGATTAGATTTCTTCAGCGCACCAGCGCTCCTCCTGCACCCCTGTCCTGTGTAGGGACAGGAAAATCACTGAGGAGGTTGGGGGTGGGAGGGCTTTTATCCTCTTGTGCTTCCTGTCTCTCCTGTGGTGCTGTCATGGGGACGACCTGACAAAACACATAAGAAACACTGCTTCAAATCTACCTTAAAAACGCATCAAATAATGGTTAAGATGCAATAACCGGAGATTGTCATTGCGTAGTTTGTTGCCGACACCTGCAGAAAACATGCAGATAAAAGCAACATTTAGGCTACATTCACATGCTGTGCTATTCCTGTGCTATTGATCCTCACAAAACGCTTCGATATGCTGTGTGTAAACGTAGCCTTACGTTCCATGTGAACGCGGCCTTACAGATGTGTATGGGGAATGGTCACCTGATAAACCCTCCAGCTCGTCTCAGCACAATACAAGCAATCATATAGTGAAGATTAAAGAGAAACCAGAAAGTTCTGGAATGTACAAGAAAGAAATGTCCCAACTGTCCTGGATACAGAGGGCCGGGCCCTGATTCCTCCCTACACCCTGCTGTCCCGGGCGTCTGCTGAGCGGCCTCACTGCACCCGACCCTCCGACAACTCCTCCTGGGGAGAAACTAAGGGGAAATGGCCGACAAGCAAGAGAAATTTTGCACGGCCATGCTGTGCCCTTCTATCACTTCTGTACATGTTGTGAGGTAACTGGGGACATTATAGGGTATGTGCCCACAGGAATGCTTTGCTGCGTTTGAGATCAAGTTTTGCCTTGGTTTTATGTAAATCTATGCTAATCTAATCCTGAGTTTTTGGTTTCCATCAAAACCTATGTGTGCAGGGAAAAGCTTTCACACACACACTGTGTTAGCAAGAGTTCGGCAAAGAATTGACGCTCATTCTTTCTAAAACGCAGCAAAACCTGAGGTGTTTCCACTCTCTGCACCAAACAAAAACCAATGTGTTGGAACAGCTAATCCTAGAATCACATAGGTTTTGCTGGAAAACAAAAATGCAGCAAATCCTGTGGTGTTTACACTTTCTCCCAGAGAACAAAAACCAATGTGTGTGAAAGCTTTTCCCTGCACACATAGGTTTTGCTGGAAACCAAAAACTCAGGATTAGATTAGCATAGATTTACATAAAACCAAGGCAAAACCTGATCTCAAACGCAGCAAAACCTTCCTGTGGGCACATACCCCATACTGTGAGGGGGCAAGAAAGAGGCCGAGCACTGAGAGCAGCGCGGGATCCGCACCTCCGGCCTCTCATAGTTGGCTCGTCTGTATCTATCAGAGGAAAAGGAACAAAAATGTCACCACAACACACCAAGATAGTCTCAGAGCTGAAGGGGTTAATGCCCCCAGTAATGGGGAATGGTCACATACCTCCACCTGCGGAGCCCCACACTACATATATGGCTGCTCTGTGCTTACAGGACCTGTGATGATGTCACATGGAGGGGAGGAGTCAGGGGTCACATGATCAGCTCCTCAGTGCATGCAGGACTCTGCTGTGCTGGTTGTCATGGTGCTGGATGAGGTGAATTATTACATGTACGGAGCGGAGCCATGTGTGTATGACATGTGCAGAGCTGAACTGGGGTGTACGAGGTGTACAGAGTGGAGCCGCGTGTACGAGGTGTACGGAGCGGAGCCGAGTGTGTACGAGGTGTACGGAGCGGAGCCGAGTGTGTACGAGGTGTACGGAGCGGAGCCGTGTGTGTACGAGGTGTACGGAGCGGAGCCGCGTGTGTACGAGGTGTACGGAGCGGAGCCGTGTGTGTACGAGGTGTACGGAGCGGAGCTGTGTGTGTACGAGGTGTACGGAGCGGAGCCGTGTGTGTACGAGGTGTACGGAGCAGAGCCGTGTGTACGAGGTGTACGGAGCAGAGCCGTGTGTGTACGAGGTGTACGGAGCGGAGCCGTGTGTGTACAAGGTGTACAGAGTGGAGCTTTGTGTGTACGAGGTGTACGGAGCAGAGCCGTGTGTGTACGAGGTGTACGGAGCAGAGCCGTGTGTGTACGAGGTGTACGGAGCAGAGCCGTGTGTGTACGAGGTGTATGGAGCAGAGCCGAGTGTGTACGAGGTGTACGGAGCAGAGCCGAGTGTGTACGAGGTGTACGGAGCGGAGCTGTGTGTGTACGAGGTGTACGGAGCGGAGCCGCGTGTGTACGAGGTGTACGGAGCGGAGCCATGTGTGTATGACATGTGCAGAGCTGAACTGGGGGTGTACGAGGTGTACGGAGCGGAGCCGAGTGTGTACGAGGTGTACGGAGCAGAGCCGTGTGTGTACGAGGTGTACGGAGCAGAGCCGAGTGTGTACGAGGTGTACAGAGCAGAGCCGTGTGTGTACGAGGTGTACGGAGCAGAGCCGTGTGTGTACGAGGTGTACGGAGCAGAGCCGAGTGTGTACGAGGTGTACGGAGCGGAGCTGTGTGTGTACGAGGTGTACGGAGCGGAGCCGCGTGTGTACGAGGTGTACGGAGCGGAGCCGTGTGTGTACGAGGTGTACGGAGCGGAGCCGCGTGTGTACGAGGTGTACGGAGCGGAGCCGTGTGTGTACGAGGTGTACGGAGCGGAGCTGTGTGTGTACGAGGTGTACGGAGCGGAGCCGCGTGTGTACGAGGTGTACGGAGCAGAGCCGCGTGTGTACGAGGTGTACGGAGCAGAGCCGCGTGTGTACGAGGTGTACGGAGCAGAGCCGTGTGTGTACGAGGTGTACGGAGCGGAGCCGTGTGTGTACAAGGTGTACAGAGTGGAGCTTTGTGTGTACGAGGTGTACGGAGCAGAGCCGTGTGTGTACGAGGTGTACAGAGTGGAGCTTTGTGTGTACGAGGTGTACGGAGCGGAGCCGTGTGTACGAGGTGTACGGAGCAGAGCCGTGTGTGTACAAGGTGTACATAGTGGAGCTTTGTGTGTACGAGGTGTACGGAGCAGAGCCGAATGTATATGATGTGTATGGAGCTGAGTCGTGAGTGTACAACATGTACGAAGCCTGAGCCGTGTGTGTACGACGAGTCCAGAGTGAAGGCTCGAGTTTCTTATTGGCTTCCATTATGCTCGGTACTCGAGTTGGGTCTGTCCAAGCTTTTATTTTCAAGTACCGAGTAGCTGAGCATGGTAGCTCTCCCTCATCACTAGTGGTGACATCTGTCAATGTCTCTGATTCATTAGCTGCTTTGGTAAATGGTAGAAGCAATCACAGGAGGTCCAGACCGCTGAGGTTGGCCTGATCCATACTTTGTAGTGTAAAATAAAACAAACAATCGGGGAGAGTTGAAGGCCTCCCTTTGTTTACCTGTGTGTGAAGTAACCAGAGTCCACCTGTTAATTCACAACTAGATGAGTTTGAAAATAGATTTCTTCTCACATTGCAAGACTTGTATTTTCCAAAAATGCTTTCTGTCTGTTTCAGCAAGAAAAATTGAACCTCCCTCATAGATGTTTTTCATAGATTTATATTGGCGAATTTAATCCAAGACTTGAATCAAAATCGGACATTTTTAAGGACTTTGTGCCGATAACGTGGTCTGCCACAATACACGAAAATGTGTATAACTCCATAGACTATAACAGGTTCGAGTCCTCTACAAGAAACCACGGATAGAACTTGTACAAGAAAAACTGACATTTGAGGAAGTGCTACAGGAAACATTGTAGACTGTCACAACTTTAAAATGTCCATGATCCTGTGTTTCTCCACAATGTCAGCAATCTTAAGGTACCGTCACACAGGGACATATCGCCGGCGATGTTGCCGGGGATCGCGGGAGCGCGCATCCCTGACAACATCGCCGGTGAGATGTCACACTGAGCAACTTACCGGCGATGTCGCCGGCTAGTTGCCGCGGCTATTGCTCGCTGAGTTGCCCAGCAACCCAGCGAGCGATAACCCGCAATGTAGTAGATAGGCGGAATCGCCCGTAACATTGCGGATTGCCGCGTTACACAGGGCGATCAGGCAGAATCGCCTGAGCAACATCGCCAGGTTTCCCAACATTGTTGGGAAACCTGGCGATGTGACTCAGGCGATTCATCGCCTGATTATCGCCCTGTCACACGCGGCAATTCGCCGGCGATGTCGCCACAACCTGGCCACGCCCCTCGGTTGCCGGCAACATCGCCGGCGATATCTCCCCGTGTGACGGGCCCTTAAAAGAGGTCTACAGAACCTGATGAATAAAGGAGTAATCCAGTGTCTTATATTGCCTTGTCGTGCTTTATTCACATTATGAATAAAAACATCACATACCCCGTAGGGTTACACTATACGCGTTTCGGGAGTGCTCCCCTTAGTCGTATAGTGTAACCCTACGGGGTATGTGATGTTTTTATTCATAATGTGAATAAAGCACGACAAGGCAATATAAGACACCGGATTTCTCCTTTATTCATTTGCTACGGGTGGTGCCATACCATCAGTCCGGTGCCTGGAATCCTGGAGTAATTGCAGGAGGAGCTGCTTCTCCCCTTCCCATTTCCTCATGAAACTTAGCGGAACCTGCTGATCGTATACACGTGTCAATCATTACTGATTTAAGCCTTCTCAGAAGAACTTCATACACCTATGAGTGAGGATACTAAATCTAAGTCCAAAACACATAAGGTAGCCATACCTTTGTATGTTTTTATCGCTTGTCTGTAATGCCTTTTAATTTTATTCTAATGAATATGTAATTTTATATTTATACATTTTGGTGCTGGAGTCTACTTTTTCTACGTATCCAAGGTGTCCATTGCACCAGTTACTGTGCTGGACTACTTTCTGCATCAATACCACTGAAGAAAGCTTACAAACACCGAATATGGTAGGCTAAAATCATATTTTAATAAGCCATAAAAAGGACTGTGGGTTTAATGTTGCACCAGCAGGTACTGTAATGCAATCAACCCTGCCTGAATGCCTATAATACACTAGCCCTACTCCAGAAACTTTCCATTCAATAAGTACAGCTAAATAGAACATGACAACAAAAATAGACAGATCTCTTATAGATAAATCTTATAGGGCATCTCCAAAATATCGAACGTATTTAAACAAAACCTGAATGGTATAAAAACATTGTTGCCCATATTTAATGTATTACAATTACACCACACCCTAAATGCAATAAAACATAACTTTTAGTAGAGTTATTGTATCCAAAGGATGCATAAAAAAGGATGTGGAAGTATACACATATTGCTTCAATAGTAGGTGCAAGTACACAAATACAGATCAAAAAATGACAAACAGTAATTTTCCCATACAGTACAGGTAAATCGAGCTCCCTAAGAATATTATAATGGGTGACCCAAAAATACAAACAGCAGTAAGGTCTAGAGCAGGGGTCTCAAACTCGGTTGGGTTGGTGGGCCGCACGTAGAAAAAAATTGATATCGGGGGGCCGCATTGCTTGTAGGACTAAAGGCAGCGTTTCCCTGTGCGCCCGGGATAAGCGCACACTATGCAGCCTGCTGTATGAACTGGTTACCACGATAAACATCGGGTAACCAGGGACAGCGTCTGCTGAAAGCGGCCGCATACACGCACCTCTGCTTCTCTGTCAAAGCCTAAGTATTTAGTGCAGAAGCGCTAAATACTGAGAGCACAGGTGTGTGGACAAGCCCATATATACACACCCGCACATTCACACACACTCACATACATCCTCAGACATATTCACACAAACACATACACACTCACATACATACACATATACATCCTCAGACATATTCACACAAACACATACACACTCACACATTGACACACTTACATAGGGCCATATCTGGAGTTCCTGCCGCCCTAGGCACTTTCAGCGGTCACGTTCCCCTTCCCCCCCCCCCCTGGCTGCTATCTTCGGCTGTAACAGCGCCTTACCTGACTCCACTCTTCTCATTCCGGCAGCTTCTTCCTCTGTGGCTCCCAGTCTTCCACTTGCTGGCAGCAGCCGGCACCAGCCTGCACCCGGCAGCCGGCACCAGCCAGCACGTTGCACCAGCCTGCACCCGGCAGCCGGCACCAGCCAGCACATGGCACCAGCCTGCACCCGGCAGCCGGCACCAGCCAGCACGTGGCACCAGCCTGCACCCGGCACCAGCTGTCGGCGATGTGCCGCTCGGGCGGCGCAGGAATACACTCACACATATACATACACTCACACACATATACACACTCACATACAAATATACACGCACACACATATACACACTCACACATACACACTCCCTCACATATACACACAAATACACACACTCACTCACATATACACACAAATACTCACACATATACACACAAATACACTCACACATATACACATACACACTCACTCACATATACACACAAATACACTCACTATTATACATATACACACTCACATATACACACAAATACACTCACTATTATACACATACACACTCACATATACACACAAATACACTCACTATTATACACATACACACTCACATATACACACAAATACACTCACTATTATACACATACACACTATTATACACACAAATACACTCACTATTATACACATACACACTATTATACACACAAATACACTCACTATTATACACATACACACTATTATACACATACACACTATTATACACACAAATACACTCACTATTATACACATACACACTATTATACACACAAATACACTCACTATTATACACATATACACACAAATACACTCACTATTATACACATACTCACATATACACACAAATACTCACACATACACACAAATACACTCACTATTATACACATACACACTATTATACACACAAATACACTCACTATTATACACATACACACTCACTCACATATACACACAAATACTCACACGTATACACACAAATACACATACACATTATAATGCTGCACTCATTCCTGTCTATGGAGGTGCTAACTAGACACAATTCTATTTCAAATATATAATAGTTGCACTCGGCATAGACTTATTTCACAATAGAGAAAATTGAAAAATGAAAAAGTAGAGATACTTGGTATTATGGAAATGGCCAAATCGATAATTCACCCAGTTGCCACGTTGCGGCGATCTCTGTTAACTGGGTCCTAACACTGATGTAACTGCCTGATGTCTGTCTGGGCTTTTCCTCATCGGCTGATACCAGAGAACAATGGATTTGCAGTCTTATAACAAAAGACAGGTGCTTTGAATATCTAATTGGTGCCTTGGGAAAAGAGGTTAACCCCTTAGGCGTGCTAGAGACTACACATATACACACAAATACACACACTCACTCACATATACACACAAATACTCACACATATACACACAAATACACTCACACATATACACATACACACTCACTCACATATACACACAAATACACTCACTATTATACATATACACACTCACATATACACACAAATACACTCACTATTATACACATACACACTCACATATACACACAAATACACTCACTATTATACACATACACACTATTATACACACAAATACACTCACTATTATACACATACACACTCACATATACACACAAATACACTCACTATTATACACATACACACTATTATACACACAAATACACTCACTATTATACACATACACACTATTATACACACAAATACACTCACTATTATACACATACACACTATTATACACACAAATACACTCACTATTATACACATACACACTATTATACACACAAATACACTCACTATTATACACATACACACTCACTCACATATACACACAAATACTCACACGTATACACACAAATACACTCACTATTATACACATACACACTATTATACACACAAATACACTCACTATTATACACATACACACTATTATACACACAAATACACTCACTATTATACACATACACACTATTATACACACAAATACACTCACTATTATACACATACACACTATTATACACACAAATACACTCACTATTATACACATACACACTATTATACACATACACACTATTATACACACAAATACACTCACTATTATACACATACACACTATTATACACACAAATACACTCACTATTATACACATACACACTATTATACACACAAATACACTCACTATTATACACATACACACTATTATACACACACAAATACACTCACTATTATACACATACACACTCACTCACATATACACACAAATACACTCACTATTATACACATACACACTATTATACACACAAATACACTCACTATTATACACATACACACTCACTCACATATACACTCACACATAGTCACTCTCTCTAACACTCACTCATACACACCTGATGCCCCGGGCCATTATATATGCAGCCGCCGCGGTACCGCTTTACTGTGACTACTGTGACAGGTACCGCCGGCTCAGCTCACACAAGCGCCTTCGCGCCAGTACATTCACGGAAGCAGGCGGCCGGCGGACCAATCAGAAGCCTCCTGTGACGTCACAGGCGGCTTGGTCCGCCGGCCGCCTGCTTCGGTGAATGTACAGGCGCGAAGGCGCTTGTGTGAGCTGAGCCGGCGGTACCTGTCACAGTAGTCACAGTAAAGCGGTACCACGGCGGCTGCATATATAATGGCCCGGGGCATGCATTTTTCTTTCATGGTGCCCCGGGCTGCAGTAAGGAGCGTGGCGGGCCGCGAGTTTGAGACCCCTGCTATAGACGATAGAATCAAAGCACACGTATAAGGGTTTCTTTTGCTTCAAAGTGAGAAGTTTATTGAGACACAGTCAGTACTAAGGAAAGCTCTGCTGTATGTGGGGGACGCTGCTGTATGTAGGGCTGGGGTACTGTATATGGGGGGGTCTGCTGTTGTCACGGGTGGCACGGATGACAGGGTAGAGGCCACGCGCAGACGGTCCCAGCGTTTGGCCAATCAGCCATAATGTTTGAGGACGGTCCGTCTTTCAGGGGCATTTACCTTCTGTGTAGATAGAGAGAAGGTATGATAAGATCTCCCTATCATGGGGAGACGGCTGGGAAGGTCCTGTGCTCGGTCTGGTTTCACCACCAGTATTCTGGGTCACTAGGACCCAGCAGGTTCTTCCCACCTTTATAAGGAGTTTCATTGCCCTCCCTCGGTGCAGGTGATATTTCCTTGAGCACTCATTATCCTTGCTCCAGCAGAAGCTGAGGTTGTGGAGGTTGCTGTGCTCTGCTGCAAGATAAGTGTTTTCTTTCCCCATTGTCTGTTTTTCCTTGTGTTTGTCTTTAGTTGTTAGTGGAGGGGTCTAGTGAACCTCTCCATCTGATCCTTAGATAAGGTAGTGCTAGGATCAGAGAGGGACGAGGTTCGTGGTCGGCGACAGTTGAGGAGACTGTATAGGGACGTCAGGGCAGACAGGGTCAGCCCCAGTAAGACTAGGGGTCACCCTCTCCTTCTTGTGCCCATAGCTTTAGGGACTCCTTATTCCCCCCCCCGTCGTTGTCCTACGCTGAGTGTCTCTCCCGCTCCCAGCGTGACATTATCACCTGCCAACACTGTAACTGAAGGACAGGGGAGGAACCGATTTTTCTTCCTTTCCTTATGGATCCTGTGTCTGCTTTGGCCCAGCAGCTGCAGTCACTGTCTTTGGAGGTTGCGGACCTTCGGTCGGCTTTACAGGGCCCGCAACCGCAAAATGGTGTCTTGGGGAATCAAGCATTGGGTCAGGCCAGACCTGAACCTAAGGTTGCCCTCCCTGACAGGTTTTCAGGAGGTAGAGATAAGTTTACTGTGTTCAAAGAGGCCTGTAAATTATATTTTAGGCTTAGGCCTTATTCCACTGGTGATGAGCAGCAGCGTGTAGGAATTATTATGTCGCTACTGCAGGGAGATCCCCAGTCCTGGGCTTTCTCTCTGCCACAGGACTCTACTTGTCTCCGCTCTGTGGATGAATTTTTTGACGCACTGGGCCTCATATATGATGACCCTGACCGTGTCTCTTTGGCTGAATCCAGGTTACGCCATCTCCGCCAGGGGACTCGGTCGGCGGAATCGTATTGTTCTGAGTTCCGCAGGTGGGCTACGGACACGAAGTGGAACGATCCGGCGCTCAGGAGTCACTTTTGTCAGGGTCTTTCGGAGAGGCTGAAGGATGCTCTGGCGGTTTATGAGACCCCTCCGTCCCTGGAGGCGGCTATGTCGTTAGCCATTCGTATGGATAGGCGCCTCCAGGAGCGGAGGGGTAGACCTCCGGTTACTGGGAGCCATTCTCGTGGTGATCCCTGGTTACCGGGAGGTCACGCGGAGGGTGAGTCGTTCCTCCCAAGTGCGGAGGAACCTATGCAGCTGGGAGGAGCGGCGGCCTCGAGGTTCTCCTCCGGTACCTCCCGGGGTAAGGGGAAGGGGGTCTGTTTTTTTTGTGGGAAAGGGGACCATTTTATTGGGGCCTGTCCCTACACCCCTAAACGGACTGGGGTGCCTGGACCTTATGTGACTATGGGGGGTGTGGAGGTGGTCGAGCGGGAGGTGTGTGTATCCTCCATTTGTACTTCCCGTTTCCTCCTAAGTGCGGAGGTGACGCTGGAGGGCAAAACGGAGGGTATTTCTGTGTTTGTGGATAGTGGTGCGGGGGTCAGCATGGTGGATGCTCATTTTGTAGACGCTCATGGGCTTAACTGCTGTTTATTGTCTCGCCCCATCCGTATCTATGCCATCGACTCAGCACCTCTTGCTCAAGGTAGTCTCACACATATCGTACATGACATTAAGTTGACGGTTGGATCCCAACATCAAGAGACGATATCTTGCTATGTTCTAGACGGTCTCCCCGCTCCCATTGTCCTGGGCTTGCCATGGTTGATTAAACATAATCCCGTAGTGGATTGGCAGTCCCGGGACATTGTGGAATGGAGTGATTTTTGTTCTGAGAATTGTTTGGTTACCTCGTTTTCAGTGGTGTCTGCTGTATCTCTGCCCCCGTTCCTATCAGAGTATGAGGATGTGTTCTCAGAGAAGGGGTGCCAAGACCTGCCCCCTTATCGGGCGTATGATTGCCCGATCAACCTCGTTCCCGGAGCTAAACTGCCCAAAGCTAGGATGTTTACTATATCGGGTCCGGAAAGACAGGCGATGAAGGATTTCATTTCCGAGAGTCTGCAGACGGGTCACATCAGGCCCTCAACTTCGCCGGTTGCGGCTGGTTTCTTTTTTGTTAAGAAAAAAGATGGGGGCCTCCGTCCTTGCTTGGATTTCCGGGAGTTGAATCGGATTACTGTCCGTGATCCGTACCCCCTCCCTCTGATTCCTGATTTATTCAGTCAGGTAGTGGGTGCTAAATGGTTCTCCAAGTTGGATTTGAGGGGGGCCTACAACCTGATTAGGGTCAGAGAGGGGGATGAATGGAAGACGGCATTTAATACCCCGGACGGCCATTTTGAAAGTCTCGTAATGCCGTTCGGGCTCACTAATGCCCCTGCGGTTTTCCAACACTTTATCAATGACATATTCCATCATTTGGTGGGTAGATTTGTGGTTGTTTACTTGGATGATATCTTGATCTATTCCCCCGATATGGAGACGCATCAGTCCCATGTCAAGCAGGTGTTACAGGTCTTACGGGACAATAAGCTGTATGCTAAACTCGAGAAATGTGTCTTCGCCGTTCAGGAGGTACGTTTTTTGGGGTACCTCCTGTCGCCGTTGGGTTTTCGGATGGATCCGGAAAAAGTCCGGGCGGTGCTGGACTGGGAACAACCGGACAATCTACGGGCATTGCAACGTTTTTTGGGGTTTACCAACTTTTACCGTAAATTTATTAGGAACTATTCGGTGCTGGTGACGCCTCTTACGGACATGACTAGGAAGGGGACAGATTTTTCCGAATGGTCGGAGTCTGCTCGCCAGGCTTTCTCCTCCCTAAAGCGTTGTTTTGTTTCCGCACCTATTCTCCGTCAGCCCGATCTTTCTCAGCCCTTCGTTGTGGAGGTGGATGCGTCTGAGGTGGGGGTGGGGGCTGTATTGTCGCAAGGCCCTTCGCCTGGGAGATGGGTGCCCTGCGCGTTCTTCTCCAAGAAGTTGTCGTCGGCCGAGAGGAATTACGATGTTGGTAATAGGGAGCTGTTGGCTATTAAGTTGGCTTTTGAGGAATGGCGTCACTGGCTGGAGGGGGCTGTCCATCCCATCACGGTTATTACCGACCACAAGAACCTGTCGTACCTTGAGTCCGCCAAGCGTCTCAATCCCCGGCAGGCTCGGTGGTCCTTGTTTTTCACGAGATTTAATTTTACCGTCACTTACCGTCCGGGGTTGAGAACGTGAAGGCTGATGCGTTGTCGCGTAGTTTCCCGGGTGGTAGTGCTCATGAAAGTCCCGTTCCCATCTTACAGGAGGGGGTGGTTGTTTCTGCTCTTTGCCCTGATCTGGAGGGGGAGGTGTTGAAGGTCCAGGGGGGCGCCCCTGCCTCCTGTCCTTCTGGGAGACTTTTTGTGCCATCATCTTTGCGTCTCAGGGTGCTGTCAGAGCATCACGACTCCGTATTGGCAGGGCATCCCGGCAGTAGGGCCACCTTCGATCTTTTATCTCGCCGCTTTTGGTGGCCAGGGTTGAGGAAGGACGTAGCGGAATTCGTATCTGCCTGTAGTGTGTGTGCACGGGCTAAGGTCCCGCATTCCCGTCCGGCTGGTTCTCTCTTGCCATTGTCTATTCCTGAGAGGCCATGGACACATGTGTCAATGGATTTTATCACCGATCTTCCGGCGTCTGCAGGCAAGACGGTAGTGCTGGTAGTGGTTGATAGATTCAGTAAGATGGTTCGCTTTGTGGCACTGCCCGCACTTCCTAATGCTCGGACACTGGCACAGGTGTTTGTAAGTGAGATTGTGAAGCTTCATGGAGTTCCCTCCGAGGTGGTTTCTGATCGTGGTACTCAGTTTGTCTCCAAGTTTTGGAAGGCTTTTTGTGCACGTTTAGGAATTGCTTTGTCCTTCTCTTCTGCTTTTCATCCTCAGTCTAATGGGCAGACCGAACGTATGAATCAGAATTTGGAGACTTATCTGAGGTGTTTTGTCTCTGACAATCAGGAGACTTGGGCGAGTTATCTGCCCTTGGCCGAATTTGCCCTTAATAATCGTCTTCAGGAGTCCACTGGCAAGTCACCGTTCTTCGGTGCATATGGGTTTCATCCTCAGTTTGGTACTTTTAGTGGTATTAGTCCTTCCGGAGTTCCTGAGGAGGACCGATTTACCTCATCCCTCTCCTCGGTTTGGCGGGGGGTACAGAGTAGCTTGAAGCTCTTAGGCGACAGGTACAAACGTATGGCTGACAGGAAGCGTGCGCCAGGTCCGGACCTGTGTGTGAATGACTACGTGTGGTTGTCTACCAAGTATGTGAAGTTGAAGGTGCCCTCTTGGAAGTTGGGGCCCAGGTTTATTGGCCCTTATCAGATAACCGCCGTTATCAATCCCGTGGCGTTTCGTCTTGCGTTACCTCCCGCTCTTAAGATCCACAATGTATTTCATAGGTCGCTCCTCAAACCGTATGTGCCGTCGTCTAACCCGTCTCCTTTGCCCCCGGAGCCCATCTGCGTGGCGGGGAATTTGGAATTTGAGATCTCAAAGGTGGTTGATTCTCGCAGGTTGCGCCGTTCTCTTCAGTATTTGGTGCACTGGAGGGGATACGGTCCTGAGGAGCGGATGTGGGTGCCGGCGTCGGAAGTCTCCGCCGCTAGGCTGGTCCGCGCTTTTCACCGTTCCCATCCGGATAAGCCTGGTCCTGAGTGTCCGGGGGCCACTCGTGGACGGGGGGGTACTGTCACGGGTGGCACGGATGACAGGGTAGAGGCCACGCGCAGACGGTCCCAGCGTTTGGCCAATCAGCCATAATGTTTGAGGACGGTCCGTCTTTCAGGGGCATTTACCTTCTGTGTAGATAGAGAGAAGGTATGATAAGATCTCCCTATCATGGGGAGACGGCTGGGAAGGTCTTGTGCTCGGTCTGGTTTCTACACCAGTATTCTGGGTCACTAGGACCCAGCAGGTTCTTCCCACCTTTATAAGGAGTTTCATTGCCCTCCCTCGGTGCAGGTGATATTTCCTTGAGCACTCATTATCCTTGCTCCAGCAGAAGCTGAGGTTGTGGAGGTTGCTGTGCTCTGCTGCAAGATAAGTGTTTTCTTTCCCCATTGTCTGTTTTTCCTTGTGTTTGTCTTTAGTTGTTAGTGGAGGGGTCTAGTGAACCTCTCCATCTGATCCTTAGATAAGGTAGTGCTAGGATCAGAGAGGGACGAGGTTCGTGGTCGGCGACAGTTGAGGAAACTGTATAGGGACGTCAGGGCAGACAGGGTCAGCCCCAGTAAGACTAGGGGTCACCCTCTCCTTCTTGTGCCCATAGCTTTAGGGACTCCTTATTCCCCCCCCCCGTCGTTGTCCTACGCTGAGTGTCTCTCCCGCTCCCAGCGTGACAGCTGTACATGGAGCTGCATTGCTGTATATAAGGGAACTCTGCTATATGTAGGGCTCTGCTGTATATGGGGAGCTCTGCTGTATCTGGCGGGGGTCTGCTGTATGTGGGGGTGCTGAATATTGGGCTGGGGTGCTGTATGTGGGGGGCTCTGCTGTATATCGGGGTGCTGTACTGTATATTGGGCTTCTGTGCTGTATATGGGAGTACTGTGCAGTTTATGGGGGTGCTGTTCTGTATATGGGGGTACTGTGCTGTTTATGGGGGTGCTGTTCTGTTTATGGGGCAGCTGTGCTGTATATTGGGGTGCTGTATATGGGGGTACTGTGCTGTTTATGGGGGTGCTGTTTACAGCATAGCCTCGTATAACATAATTAGCCCAAGACAGCCTCAAGGAGGATATATATATACTAGATGAGTGCCTGATGCTATCACATCGGAGGGCGAGGATCGGTGCGGCGGCGGGATGCGGGGGGGCAGCTAATTGGACACACACACACACCTACACACACAGATCTACACACAAAGACACACACCTACACACCCCCTTCCGGTCTCCCCCGGTCTCACCCATCGTTGATGGAAGCTTGAACCGGGAATGAGGTGGTCAGCGCAGCATGGAGGCTCGGTGGTCAGCGCATGATGGAGGGGGTTAATGGTGGAGGTCACTGCGAAAGACACTGAGGGTGAAGGTGCTGGACTGGCCGAGCATCTTCAGACCTGAACCCTATGGAGCATCTATGCTGCCTTCTCAAAAAGAAGGTGGAAGAGCGCGAGGTCTCTACAGTACATCCACCATCTTCGTCATTATGATGAAGAGGATCCAGCGAATCCTGTGAAGATCAAGTGACCTCCAGGTCCAAGAGAGTTAAGGTCGTGCTGGTAAATAATGGTGGCCACACAAAATATTTTAGCAAAATTTGGCCTTTTTCCCTTAGGGTACCTTTACACGCTGCCACAGGAAGGCAGAAACTGCCGGGCACTGGGGCCAATTGTGCCTGTTGCCATGAAATTACTACGAAATGGCGGCGTGTAAATCGGGAAATTCCTCCCAGTTCCTTCTGATACCTGTGTCTGAGCCGTGCTCAAAAACAGGAAGGCACAATACCTATGGTGGTGTGTGTGTAATCGGGGCACAGGCAAGGTATTTGCGTGGCCTAGCGAATTCCCAGGGGCGTGCCACGGCGTCATGGATACCGCGCCCCATCAGCAATCATTGGTGGAGGCTCCTGCGTTACGATTGGCTGTCCCTTCACAGGACGCCATATTTAAAGAGCTATCCATTCACAGTCCACAATTGCAATGGCGTCATGTATTAGGCAGCCTTCCTGCGCAGGCTGGCCAATCATGACACTATTGCGTTGTCCAATCAACGCTTGTGCATCACAGAATACACAACTCTGTTATGCCTATGTACTTACGGCGCGAAATATGTACGCCCATATTCCTTTGTGGTAGCAGCGTGTGAAGTAGCGAAGGTATTCTACAGGGAATAAGCCGCGGCACCCGTCAGCACTTCCGGGGAACAAAGATGCCTTCAGTGGAGCACGTTGTGGCGGCGTGTATATGCGGCATCGGCGATCGGTATCCACCGTTAAAAACGTGCGCGTGCACATGCGGTGGATACCTGTTGCTAGCCGCTGTGGCGGCGTGTAAAGGTACCCTTAGGGGTGTACTCATTTTTATTTCCAGTGGTTTAGACATTAATGGCTGAGCTGAGTTATGTAGGCGACACCACAAGCTGCACACTGATTACTGCACATTGTATCAAAGGGTCAGATCTTCAGAAAGATAGAATAAATTATTTACAAAAATGTGAGGGGTGTACTCACTTTTGTGAGATACTGTATATGTATATATTATGATATAACATATTACTCTGTTACTGGACTTGTAACATAGTATAGATGTGTATGGACACTACAAGTCCCAGCATATCTGTTGGGGGAATTCAGCCTGAATAGGAGTTAGAAAACGCCGCGTCATGAAATCACAGGAACCAAGTTCTGCTGCATTTGTCCATTTATTATCTCCGGCTGCTTAACGATGATTAATGATTATTTTTATTCTGATACATTGATCACAGGTGGATGATTTGTTTGAAGCCATCGCTGGCGGGAGACGTCCCCTTCTCACTTCTCAGGGAGATTCCTGCGTCTGTGAACGGCAAACAGAAAAATACAAGACAATGATGGGAGTGCTGGTGTGTCACGGTCCGCACTGCTGTGGTATGAAAAAACTCACCAAAGAGTCAGCAGTTATTCCATCCTTTATTTCCTCCTCTCTCCAATAGGAAATAAAGGATGGAATAACTGCTGACTCTTTGGTGAGTTTTTTCATACCACAGCAGCGCGGAACGTGACACACCAGCACTCCCATCATTGTCTTGGATTCAAACCACTATCCAGTGGTCGGTGGAGGTCCTGCAGCAGCTGGAACACTGATTCCAAAACGCCTTCAAACCAGTTGTGGGGATCACAACTGGACCAGGTGAGCAGCTTCATAGCAGCACCACCTTACACAAGTGTCACTAGTGATAGGGCACTATTGCGCCTCTTGTCCCCCTCCCTATTTTTCTTTAAACAGAAAAATACGTCAGATTCTGCCTCTAGATCATTCCTGCTCAAAATCTAGAAATATCCCAAAATGATAAATATTCTTTTGTTCCCTGAAAGGAGCGCACCGCAGAGGACACAGTCAGTTACCAGGCTGATTTAGGATAACTTTGTTGCCAGTAGCAACCAATCACAGCTCAGCTTTTGCTTCTAATGCAGTTCGGAATGTTGCATTGTTGCTGGTTGCTAGGGGCAACAAGACCAGTTCTGCTGCTAAATCTGACAATGAGGTATGGCATAATAATGTCAAAGATAGCCAAAAAGAGAATCCCTGTGTCCTCCTCCGCCCTCCTTAGCCTATTTACTAACAGTCACCTTTTGTCAGGACAGATGGAGCAAACCCAAAGTGTGTTTTGGGGGTTAGTCCTTAACCATCAAGATTGTTGGCTTTCAAATATTGCTTATTTTTCATTTGGCAAAAAACCCTGGCTTTGCTTGGGCTACTGCCTTGGTTGATGTGGGCAACAAGTTTGTTGTTTTGACAAATGAGGCTCCGAGGGGGTGGAGCCATGAGAGAAGCAGCTAATGAACACCTAAACGGTAATGCTAGTGTCATACTCCACCCAATAGGATCATATACTATCTTAATATGGATGTTCCACAGTGGTTTTAGCCAAAAATAAGATAACCATCAACTTGACTGCCTTACTAGATAAAGAGCTCACTTCTAGCCTTCCCCAAAGTCTTCCAAGTTAGCAGCTGAGTGGAATGGAGAGGATCGGTGTTTATCAGCAGCCATATTGGTTATCCCGCAGATCCACTCTGTCTAAACATTTTTCCTCCTATTTTGTGTCGTTTTATTTCTTTACCTATTCTATGGGTCACGTGGTGACAACGGTGACCCCTCCTCCTGATCCTCAGTCGACATCTGGGCGCGCTTCTATAACTCCTTCTAGACGCCATGTTGATATTGTAATGTTGTTTTTCTCAGGGGCCGGAGCTGAATGAGGCTGATGAATGCAGGATTCCAAATAGAATGTTCAGAAGTGCGATGACATCACGGCTTCATAAAAAGTTTACAGATCGCTTAGGTCATCAAGCCACACCCGCTTGCTCTGTCATTGCCTTATGAGGTCACAATTGTCTGTGGCTATAAAACTCCCTCCAGAGTCCAGCAGTCATCATTCATCATCTGTCTCCTGGTCTGTCAAGAAAAGAAACAACTATGCCTTCAAGAATGAGGGAAGAACATAGCGGACCCAGGAGACGACGCAGAACCTGGAGGAGCCCCCAAAAATGCCGTGCCCGTAGAACAGGCAAATATATATGCCACGTCTAGCATCTCTATGTATAGTTTGTTGGCAGAATATTAACTCATGTTTTCTCATTGCAGTTCATAGACGCAGACACTGCCACGTCAGACAATAGAGATGAACAACGGACGGCATGAAGAGAGGTCTCCCCACAAGGAATATTGAGAAAAAAAGAAAAAAAAAAGCCCCCACAGTGAATATGTGAATATTGAGAAAAAAAGAAAAAAGAAAAAAAAAAAAGCCCCCACAGTGAATATGTGAATATTGAGAAAAAAAGAAAAAGGAAAAAAAGAAAGCCCCCACAGTGAATATGTGAACATTGAGAAAAAAAGAAAAAAGAAAAAAAAACACCCCAAGGCTAAGTCCCACCTAGCCAGAATCATACTCCACACTGATGAGGGGCAAAACCCCGAAACAGCTACCGAGCTGAATACCTGATTTTGGTATTCCAGCTGTCTGTGGATTGATACCTGGTTTTGGTGTTGGTTGGTCCCATGTTTGAGACTCCTAAATGAGGCTCTACAGACTCTATCTGCATATTTGTATTTCCCAGGGGGATTGTCCCCTGGGAAATACATATATGTAAATAGAGTTCGTGGAGCCTCGTTTAGGCGTCTCAAACATGGATTTCACTGTGTTTGAGCGCTTTAGCCGGCTGCCCGCAGTGTTTCCTTGACTGGTCTCCCTGAGATCAGTGATTGCTTCATGATGTTAATGAAGTCACATCTCAAGTATTGTACTTTCTCATCAACCCTCATGAATGAACCGAAAAAATCTGAGGGGGCAAAACTCAAATCTCTGTGTCCAGTGATGATTTTATAGTAACTGTATCACTTAATATTGAGCAGAATTAAAGGGAACCTGTCAGGTTTTCTGTTTCCATCGAACCATGAGTAGTCCTATGCACATAACTATATTCCCTGCCTAACTGATGGAGATGTCTCCCCTTAATAAAGTCAGATCTCAAGCCCTGAACTTCCTCATCAACCCTCATGAATGTACAATAGACATAACCGAATAAATCTGAAGGGGGCAAATCTCAAAACTGTGTCCAGTGATGATTTTATATTAATTGTGTCACTAAATATTAAGCAGAATTAAAGGGAACCTTTCATATCCTCTGTTCCCGAGTTCTGTGCACATACTATAATCCCTGCCTAACAGTCCCTCTATGTAGGAACACACATAACCAGTTCTATAGAAAAAGTATTTCTAAACACCACTCATGAGATGCAAATTTAGACTTTGACTAGTCAAGGGTGCGTTCATTCCCCGACTAGTCGGCCCAATTAGCAGGTTATCACACACCTGTGGGCATAATAACATGCTATAGAAAAGCCAGTGTATTTGCCAGCGCTATGCAAAGTTGCGCATGCAAGGTATGATAACTAGAGATGAGCGAATCTTTTGAAGTTCAGGTTCGGTTCGCTGAATGAGCATATGTTCACCGAATTGTTTAACAAACTGTTCATAGAACTTCCAAATCCCATTAAAATCAATGGAAGGCAAAATCAAAAACTCCCTCAAAGTGGCCCAAAAGTTGCAAAAACAGCTCAAATTAGGGACAGATATCAGGAAAAGTGCTATTTCTCACAGTTAAAATATTCATCATTGTGCATAATAGATGCATAGGACAAGGCCTAGCCCACTATTTCAAGCTTCTGCATTGATCAGGAACAGGGAGATGAGTGACAGGTGTAGGCATAGTGCTCAGAGAGCCCTGATGAATTCACAATACTCACAACAAAGACACCACAAGAAGAGTCTCCGCATTAGAAAAAGATTAGGCCAGACACTATGAAAGTGGCATCAATTTACTAAGGCTAAAAATTGTAGGACTGTTGGGCTGGGGGACCTCATACCTTATGAAACCACTCCAATTAGTTTTATGCTCTGCTGCACTCAGGTGGCACAAGTATTAGCTTCAAGAACTACTACCGAAATAATTAGTCAGGTGGGTCAGTAACGTATATAGGCTTAGTGGGCAGCGACTTCTCATCCCTCATGTACACCGCTCCAATAAATTTTTTGTTCCACCACACTCAGATGGCGTAAGTATTAGCTTCATGGACTACTACCGAAAGAATGATTCAGATGGGTCAGTAACATGTATAGGCCTAGCAGGCAGGGGGCCCTCATGCCACCGCTCTGTTACTCGCCCTTACACTCCCAAATCGTCAGGTCAACGCCTCATATCTTATGCAAGTTCAAAAATGGATGTCTAGAACTCAACCGTATTGTTTCAGTGCTGGTGAATGGATCCTTGGACCCCGTATACTATAGACGATAGAATCAAAGCACACGTATAAGGGTTTCTTTTGATTCAAAGTGAGAAGTTTATTGAGACACAGTCAGTACTAAGGAAAGCTCTGCTGTATGTGGGGGACTCTGCTGTATGTGGGGCTGGGGTACTGTATATGGGGGGTCTGCTGTACATGGAGCTGCAGTGCTGTATATAGGGGAACTCTGCTGTATATAGGGCTCTGCTGTATATGGGGAGCTCTGCTGTATCTGGCGGGGGTCTGCTGTATGTGGGGGTGCTGAATATTGGGCTGGGGTGCTGTATGTGGGGGGGCTCTGCTGTATATCGGGGTGCTGTACTGTATATTGGGCTTCTGTGCTGTATATGGGAGTACTGTGCAGTTTATGGGGGTGCTGTTCTGTTTATGGGGCAGCTGTGCTGTATATTGGGGTGCTGTATATGGGGGTACTGTGCTGTTTATGGGGGTGCTGTTTACAGCATAGCCTCGTATAACATAATTAGTGGTAAATCAGGTTTTATTCAATATCAAATAAGAAACAGTACAGATAAATATTTAGCGGTCTGGACAATGATATATCTTTTTACAACCAACTCGTGTGTTGCTATAATATATGGTAAGGAGCAAATAATATTCAGGGAGCTGCATTAAACCTCAATATAGTAGCTTCAGACCTCAGGTAATCGTAGTTAAAGGAGAAGGGAGAGAAAAGTGGAAAAGCAAGAAGCGAGAAAGATTACATAGAAAGAGAGGCGGGGAAAAGAGAAGTAGGATAGAACGAGGGAAATAAGGAAAGAGTCCGGAACGGGCTGTGGCCAACAACGTAGAAGTTAGGATGCCAACCATGAGACAAGCGAAGGGGAGTCCCTAAATAGTAACCACGGTGTCCATACCTGAAAGTAACGCTTAGTACCAAAGTCCGAGGGGTCTGATTGATGAAGAAAATCCTCCATTCTGCAGATGTCGTGTAGTTCAGATATCAAGTCTTCTCTGGACGGGCATCGGGAGTCCTTCCAATATCGGGGGACTAAACGCCGAGCTGCCGTGAGAAAGTGGCGTAATAGACCCTGCCTAAAGCCGGAGATCGAGCATGGAGTCAGATTCAGGAGAGCTAGTTCAGGAGTGGGCAGTAGGCACTCCCGTGTCACCGTTCGGTAAAGGTCAAAGACTCCCCCCAAAACCGTTGGATCCGGGGGCACAACCACCATGTGTGGAAATACGACCCCACTGCGGCTGAGCATCGCCAACAAGTGGCGGGCGTCTCTGGGAAGAATCTATGCACATCCTCAGGGCATCTATACCACCTCGCCACCACCTTAAAGTTACATTCCCGGGACGCTGCGCAAGATGAGGCTTTGTAAGTATTACACAAAATCTTGTTAACCTCTACAGGCGTGAAACTCCTGCCTATGCCCGTCTCCCACTTCGTCAAATAAGGTGGAGCATTATTCGAGGAGCCGAGGACCGAATCCTGAAATAGTTTATATAGCCTAGAGATCAAGTGGGGTTGTGGGGATGGGTCCAGACACATCAGTTCAAAAGGGAAAGGCGCCCTGAATAAGCATCTGTGAGGGAGGGTAGAAACATAACTCTGGAGTTGACGTAGTTGGAGCCAGGCCTGTGGCGGTGGGGGGGAAGAAGGGAACAGATCCGCTAGGGAACGGGTCCCTGACTGCGTGACATAATGAAATAAGGTGGGATTTGAGTCTCTATGTTTATGCAGGAACTTCCGCAATCCTGTATCAATTGGAAAGTTACTGTTTTGAAAGATCGGCATGAGCGGGCCAGGGATGGAGAATAGGTTATAAGCCACTCGTGTCCTCTTCAGGTATAGATGTAAATTATGTGTGATGAAGGGCAGTGTTCTCACCTCTATCGTCTCCCCCCCCCACAACATGGTCAGGGGACTCCCGGAACAATTCAGCCTCTCCGCGTCTATCCATCTCTTCCCAGTTGATGGATGAAATAGGTCCAGAATGCAAGAGCCCAAAGCTGGGTGGTGATATTTCAGGAAGTCAGGTAATCCCATCCCTCCTTTATCCACCTGTCTGATCAAAATAGCATAAGAGATGCGAGACCTCCTGTGCGACCATATAAATTTAATGATGGAGCTCTTGAGTCTGGAGAAAAAGGAGGCAGGAAGAAGTAGTGGTAGGGTCTGGAAAAAGAAGAGCAGGCGCGGGAGTAAGTCCATGCGGACCGTGTTGATCCTCCCCAGCCAAGTGAGGTGGAGCTTATTCCATCTCTGCATTTCCTTTTCTATTTTCAGTTGTAGTCCTGTAAAATTAGATTTCAACAGGCTGGAGGGGTCTGACGTTAGGCGGATACCTAGATAATCAAGGTGTCCCTTTCGCCAATTGAAAGGGTACTGAGCCTTCAAAGCCTCGACCACGTCTCCACGGAGAGTCACATTCAGTATTTCAGATTTGCTGGGGTTCATTTTAAAGTTGCTCACAGAGCCATAATGATGAAGAACGGTCATAATAGCTCGTAAACTGCTCGCTGGTTGTGTCACATATAAAAGTAAGTCGTCCGCGTACAAAGCTAGCTTGTGCTCTCCACTACGTGAAGAAATTCCGCGAACTTCCGGGTGTCGCCTCAGGGCAATGGCTAGGTGTTCCATTGTCAAAATGTAAAGAAGCGGGGACAGGGGGCACCCCTGTCGCGTACCGTTTCTGATAGGAAAGGAATCCGACAGTGAGCCATTGATCCTGATGCGAGCCGAAGGATGGGTGTAGAGAGCTCCAATTCGACTAAGCATAGCCTGTCCTAGCCCCCATGACTCAAGGACCTTGTACATGAAGCCCCAGTGCACCCTATCAAACGCTTTCTCTGCGTCTATTGACAGGATGCACATGGGGACTCCAGCACGTCTAGCGTAATCCACCAGAGCCACTGAACGTATGGTGTTGTCCCTGGCCTCTCGGCCAGGTACAAAACCCACTTGGTCTGAGTCTATGGTGTCCGGGAGTAGCGTCTTAAGTCTATTGGCCAGCAACTTAGCGAACAGTTTAATGTCTATGTTGATGAGCGATATCGGCCTGTAGCTGCCACAGCTCAGCGGGTCCTTGCCCGGCTTGGGGATGACCACTATGTGCGCCATCAGGGTCTGTGGCGGAAAGGAACCCCCCGAGGAGACGTGGTCGAAGGCCCTCAGCAGAAGAGGACTGAGGAGATCATGCAGACATTTGTAGAACCCTGCGGAGTAGCCGTCAGGGCCTGGGCTCTTGCCCATTTTGAGCTCTTTAATTGCGGCAGTAATTTCTTCAATGGCGAATGGAGTCTCTAACCTAGAGGCCACGGATGGGGATAATGGTGGTAGGGGGGTGTCTACCAAAAAATCGACTATCCCATCGGAGCCCTCCGAGGGGCAGCTCACATCATAAAGCGAGGCATAGTAAGACCGGAAAACCGACAGAATATCCCTTGTGCTGTGTACTGTGGTATCGGAGTCAGCTCTAATGGAAGGGATATAAGTCCTAGCAGTACGGGGATGGAGCGTCCTGGAAAGCAGGTGACCACTTTTATTGCCATGCTTATAAAAACGTGCCCGGAACCTGTCCCTCAAGCCCTTATCCTTCTGGTCTAAAATAGCTAAAAGAGAGCGCCTAAGGGAGGTGAGCTCGCTAAATCGCTGAGGTGTGGGGTCGCACTTATGCGAGGATTCAAGAGCTGTAATCTGTGACATCAGAGAGTCTATTTCCTGAGATCTAAGTTTCTTTAGGCGCGTACCGTGTGAGATCAGCACCCCCTGAGCACACTTTTAAGGGCTTCCCATTGGATTGTAGGTGAGGTGGGGTCCGCCGAGTGGTCAGAGCCAAAGTGTTTTATGGCTTCCTTGACCTCCCGTATGCACGTGGTGTCCTGTAAGAGGTTATCATTGAGGCGCCAGGTAAAGGTAGGCCGGGACCCGTCTCCCAGGTTCAGTGATAGGTATACTGGTGCGTGATCCGACCACAGAATCGTCCCAATGTCAGCCTCTACCTGGCGGTCCAAGAGACCGTGTGAGATCATGAATCTATCTATCCTGCTATGTATATTAAAAGCCGGGGAGTAGTATGTGTAATCCTTAACTGTCGGGTGTAAGATGCGCCATACGTCTACCAGGTGCAGAGAACTCCACTGACGTCTAAGCCGGTGGAGGGAGGTGGCAAGGTGGTACGACTTACCCGAGGATACATCTACGGTGGGGTACATGGGGAAGTTGAAGTCCCCTCCAACGATGATGGGGCAAGAGCTCGCAAACTCCATGAGCTTCCTGCGACAATCCGCTCCGAATCTCTCCAAGCCACTGTTGGGGAAATAACAGTTTGCAATCACAAAGATATTAAGATTCCACGACACCTGCAGAAAGAGGTACCTACCCAACGGATCGATCAAAGTTTTAAGAACTGTCGGTGTAAAGGACTTATGGAAGGCTATCGAGACCCCCTTAGACTTAGCCTCAGGGTTGGTGCTATGATACCAGGTGGGATAGTATCCTGAGTTACATTTAGGGGTGGAATCTGATCTAAAATGGGTTTCCTGCAAAAGTAGGAGTGAAACTCTCTGCTTGTGAGAAGAGTATAGGATTTGGCGCCTCTTCTCTGGTTGATTAAACCCCTTTACGTTATATGTGCATAACTTCAGTTTAGCCATTGGGGATCAACTGGGGTAGGCTGAACATGTTTGGAAGCCACACACCCTCCGGACGAGGTAGAAACTACAGACAGGGGGAAAGAAGAGAAGATAGAGTAAATAGAGAAAGGGAAGTAGAAAGAAGGTGCAAACATATTACTTCTGACATATATTACATAGGCACCATATACGTGCATAATAGGGACAGCAATGAAGCTATCCAGCACCATAAAGGGGTAACGGTAAGCCGTAGCGGAGGCAGCTCCGGCCACCATCTCCAGCCTTCTTAATAAATGGGATGTAACAACTCTGAAAAAGGAGCAATAAGACAAAATAGTTGATCATATGAAGAACAGAAAAAAAAAAAAAAAAAAAACCATCAAACAGCTTGAAAAACCAAGAGGGTCCCGGTATAAGCGGTGACAGGGCTCTGTAAGTGTCACTCATAGTCTTGCAAGAGTGGGGAGCCCGAGGGCCAATAAGTCTCCAATAATGATTGCCGAGCAAGCAAAGAAAAGAAAAAACAGTGTGCAGGGCAATCAGGTCAGTCTAGGAGATGCTCTTGTGGAACTGAGCAAAGAGGAACACGCCGTTCCCCCAATGTCCAGAAGGTGGCAGTCAGGTATTGCAAATTAAAACATCAACAGGTAAGGAGCCAAAGTATCTGGGAAGGGAGTCACAGCTATATCAATGGAGGAACTGATCTCCGATTAGACTTGCAGGGAGAGTGTCCCTCAATTTTCAAGTAGCCTCTTTACGGGAAGGTGAAGGACGGTTGTTCCTGTCTCTTCTGACCCTTTGCCAACGAGGGGGTAGGGCAGCGGCCATCTGGGGAATCTGTGGCCAGTCAGGCAGAGTGATGGAAGGTAAATTAAAGACATCAAGTAAACGTGGTAAATCATCGATTCTTCTAAAGGAGGCGGATCTCCCCTCCTTGGTGGCGATTAATTGAAACGGGAATCCCCATCGATATGTGATGTCGTGATCCCGTAGCAGGGTCAGGAGGGGGCGCAATCCTCTCCTCTGCTGGAGAGTACGTCTTGCCAAATCTTGCAACAGAAGAACAGGAGTATCCTCAAACATTATCCTGTCCTTGCGCCTGGCTGCTGACATTATGGCCTCTTTAGTGGGGAAATGGTGCACTCGGCAGATAACATCTCGAGGCTGAGCATCAGGGGAGGGTGGAGGGGCGAGGGCTCTGTGCACTCTGTCCAGGGCAATGATGTTACTCGGGTCAGCTTCCAAGATCTGATTGAAGAGGAGCTGGACCGCGTTATTGAGGTCCAGGGGGCTCACAGACTCAGGCAAACCGCGGATTCTAATGTTATTCCGCCTGTTGCGGTTCTCGAGATCCTCCTGCCCATACAGCACGTCTTCAATGTGATGAGTGTGAGCCTCCAATAGCTGCCTATGAGCCCTCAGCTCATCCATTATCCCCTCTTGGGCCTTTTCCACCTCCTCCACCCTCGTGGTAAACTCACTCCTAAGGGAACTTATCTCTTTCTTATAGGATCCCTCTAATCTGCGGGCAAAATGCTCCAAGTCCCGTTTCGTGGGCAGCTGCCTTATATATGTACTTAGCTCAGCCATCGTGCAGTTGTCAGTAGGGCCTCCCTCGTCTTCCTCCTCGCTGGAGTCTCCTCCGTGTGGAGAGTGTGAGCCCGCGCCTCTCTCCTTATCTCTCCTCATGGTTCCCGCGCTAGAAGCCGACGGCGCCATGTTAGAGGACGTGCCTCTGGGAGCTGGGGAGGCTGTGGAGCGCAGGAAACGATCCATGGAGCTCTGATCTCTGGTCTCGTCTGCTCCCGGGCCTCCCGTGATCTTCCTGGTCTTGCCCATCATAAATCTAGTTGACAGAGTTAGTTAGATAAAGGCTGAAGGGGCTTTGTAGTACGGAGCTGCAGCAATGTGCGTCTCACTCCGCCATCAGTCAGGCACCGCCCCTCGTATAACATAATTAGCCCAAGACAGCCTCAAGGAGGATATATATATACTAGATGAGTGCCTGATGCTATCACATCGGAGGGCGAGGATCGGTGCGGCGGCGGGATGCGGGGGGGGGGGGCAGCTAATTGGACACACACACACCTACACACACAGATCTACACACAAAGACACACACCTACACACCCCCTTCCGGTCTCCCCCGGTCTCACCCATCGTTGATGGAAGCTTGAACCGGGAATGAGGTGGTCAGCGCAGCATGGAGGCTCGGTGGTCAGCGCAGGATGGAGGGGGTTAATGGTGGGGGTCATTGCGAAAGACACTGAGGGTGAAGGTGCTGGACTGGCCGAGCATCTTCAGACCTGAACCCTATGGAGCATCTATGCTGCCTTCTCAAAAAGAAGGTGGAAGAGCGCGAGGTCTGTACAGTACATCCACCATCTTCGTCATTATGAAGGATGAAGAGGATCCAGCGAATCCTGTGAAGATCTAGTGACCTCCAGGTCCAAGAGAGTTAAGGTCGTGCTGGTAAATAATGGTGGCCACACAAAATATTTTAGCAAAATGTGGCCTTTTTCCCTTAGGGTACCTTTACACGCCGCCACAGGAAGGCAGAAACTGCCGGGCACTGGGGCCAATTGTGCCTGTTGCCATGAAATTACTACGAAATGGCGGCATGGAAATAGGGAAATTCCTCCCGGTGTCCTACAGTTGCTTCGAATACCTGTGTCTGAGCCGTGCTCAAAAACAGGAAGGCACAATACCTATGGTGGTGGTGTGTAATCGGGGCACAGGCAAGGTATCTGCGTGGCCTAGCGAATTGCCAGGGGCGTGCCACGGCGTCATGGATACCGCGCCCCATCAGCAATCATTGGTGGAGGCTCCTGCGTTACGATTGGCTGTCCCTTCACAGGACGCCATATTTAAAGAGCTATCCATTCACAGTCCACAATTGCAATGGCGTCATGTATTAGGCAGCCTTCCTGCGCAGGCTGGCCAATCATGACACTATTGCGTTGTCCAATCAACGCTTGTGCATCACAGAATACACAACTCTGTTACGCCTATGTACTTACGGCGCGAAATATGTACGCCCATATTCCTTTGTGTGGGAGCGGCGTGTGAAGTAGCGAAGGTATTCTACAGGGAATAAGCCGCGGCACCCGTCGGCACTTCCGGGGAACAAAGATGCCTTCAGTGGAGCACGTTGTGGCGGCGTGTATATGCGGCATCGGCGATCGGTATCCACCGTTAAAAACGTGCGCGTGCACATGCGGTGGATACCTGTTGCTAGCCGCTGTGGCGGTGTGTAAAGGTACCCTTAGGGGTGTACTCATTTTTATTTCCAGTGGTTTAGACATTAATGGCTGTGCTGAGTTATGTAGGCGACACCACAAGCTGCACACTGACTACTGTACATTGTATCAAAGGGTCAGATCTTCAGAAAGATAGAATAAATTAATTACAAAAATGTGAGGGGTGTACTCACTTTTGTGAGATACTGTATATGTATATATTATGATATAACATATTACTCTGTTACTGGACTTGTAACATAGTATAGATGTGTATGGACACTACAAGTCCCAGCATATCTGTTGGGGGAATTCAGCCTGAATAGAAGTTAGAAAAGGCCGCGTCATGAAATCACAGGAACCAAGTTCTGCTGCATTTGTCCATTTATTATCTCCGGCTGCTTAACGATGATTAATGATTATTTTTATTCTGATACATTGATCACAGGTGGATGATTTGTTCGGAGCCATCGCTGGCAGGAGACGTCCCCTTCTCACTTCTCAGGGAGATTCCTGCGTCTGTGAACGGCAAACAGAAAAATACGTCAGATTCTGCTCAAAATCTAGAAATATCCCAAAATGATAAATATTCTTTTGTTCCCTGAAAGGAGCGCACCGCAGAGGACACAGTCAGTTACCGGGCTGATTTAGGATAACTTTGTTGCCCGTAGCAACCAATCACAGCTCAGCTTTTGCTTCTAATGCAGCTCGGAATGTTGCATTGTTGCTGGTTGCTAGGGGCAACAAGACCAGTTCTGCTGCTAAATCTGACAATGAGGTATGGCATAATAATGTCAAAGATAGCCAAAAAGAGAATCCCTGTGTCCTCCTCCGCCCTCCTTAGCATATTTACTAACAGTCACCTTTTGTCAGGACAGATGGAGCAAACCCAAAGTGTGTTTTGGGGGTTAGTCCTTAACCATCAAGATTGTTGGCTTTCAAATATTGCTTATTTTTCATTTGGCAAAAACCCCTGGCTTTGCTTGGACTACTCAGAGTAATAAAGTACAAGGAAAGAGGTACCAGGGATAAGCCATAGTCTTGGAGAAGTCTAAGAGCCTTAGGGCCCCGTCACACCTGGTGACGGGGCTGGGGATGTCGGCGGCGACTGGCGGGTGCGCGCATGTTTTTGGCACCCCGCCAACGTCGCTGTCCCCCATTTACATGGGGCGACATCTCCAGCCCCGCACCGGCGAGCTGACAGGCGGCATCGCCACCAGGGTGTCTGGTAACCCCAGCGGCGATGCAGGATAATGGGAGCCTATGGGTCCCATCTCCTGTCAGCTTGCCGGTGGACGGTTACATGGGGCGATGTGTACACATCGCCCCAGATCGGTCGCCTGGTTTTAGAGCAGTGCTCTAAAACCAGGCGACCAGTAAAAGGTGTCGCCATCGCCTTTAGATGAGGCAACGTAGGGGCGATGTCGCCGCTGTTAGGCCACGCCCCTACGTCGCCTATGTAATTGGTGGCGATGTCGCCCCGTGTGACGGGCTCTTTAGACTCGTAGTTGCCAGAAAGGGTCCTGTACCGAAAATTCTCACGCCAGTGATGATTACCCCAAACTGTATTGGCTAAGGGGCTTGGCCATTAGTAGGCACTCCAGCTCCTTCAGTATAGAGCCTTTTTTCCGTCGGTAAGTATCTACCCCTCCAGTTGTGCCTGTCCGACGCCGTAGTCAACTCCTGAGAATCACGCTATATCACTATGGATTTCAACGTTATGGTTGCCACAAGTTACGCACTATAAGCAGCTTTGACAATCTGTCAGACTTGTATGTCTGTATTAGTCACAAGTCGATCCCTATCCGATGTTCTACAACAGGGGCAGGGAACCATTTTTCTTCGGAGGGCCATTTGGAAATTTCTACAATCCTTCGGGGGCTGAACAAAATTATCAACTTAAAATTACCCACTGTATTTGGTAAAACAATCAACTCACCCTGCTGTGGTGGCTGGAGCTGCTTCTCTTTGGCGTGGGTGATATTGGTCATGTTGCTTCTCAACTGCTTTTCCAGGTTTGCTAGAGCCCTAGACATCACAGGAGAGGCTGGGGGCATATACCTCACTGGGGAGGCTGAGGCTGGGGCATAGAGATAACTGGAGACCTGGATTTAAAGGGCAGATAGTCGGCAAAATGTGTCTCCCAGCCTGAGCCCTGCGGTCCCCAGGAATCTGCCTGGGGGCAGGAAAAAAAGTCATTGAGGGCCGCATTCGGCCCTGGGGCCTGAAGTTCCCCACCCCTGTTCTACAAGGAACCTGTCTGTTACCTTGGAGGAGAACTTCTCCTCTTCTGGGCTAGTCCCAACACTTTATACTTGCCCTACAGTCAGCTGCTGGGCTGGACTTTCTTACCAAGAATCCTAAATAGCATTGCCATTTTCTCCATAACACACTATTACATAACATTCATGTACATTCTATCTTATCCAATGCCTGGTATCCGACAAAAAAATCCATTCCTTCATACATTACTACATATTACCTATATATAATATAATAATATTTATTCATTTATATAGCGCTATTATTCCATAGCACTTTACATACATGAGTAACGCTGTCTCTCTTGGAGCTCACAATCTAAATATCCTATCAGTATGTCTTTGAAATGTGGTAGGAAACCAGAGTATCCAGAGGAAACCCATGCAAACATGGGGAGAACATACAAACTCCTTGCAGATGTTGTCCTTATTGGGAATTGAACCCAGGACCTTGGGACCTCAGTGCTGCAAAGTCTACAGTGCTAACCACTTGAGCCATTCATTTTAATGAATAGATCTTGTTATAATATACTAGTAAAAAGGCCCGATGCAATTGCATCGGGAGCAGGGTGAAATGAATTGTGCGTATACAGGCGGGTCAGTGGGTAGCAGAGTATAGAGAAGGCTGTGTGGGTGGCAGAGCATACGGCGTCTGTGGCGGAGGCAGAGCATACAGGCGTCTGTGGCGGTGGCAGAGCATACAGGCGTCTGTGGCGGTGGCAGAGCATACAGGCGTCTGTGGCGGTGGCAGAGCATACAGGCGTCTGTGGCGGTGGCAGAGCATACAGGCGTCTGTGGCGGTGGCAGAGCATACAGGCGTCTGTGGCGGTGGCAGAGCATACAGGCGTCTGTGGCGGTGGCAGAGCATACAGGCGTCTGTGGCGGTGGCAGAGCATACAGGCGTCTGTGGCGGTGGCAGAGCATACAGGCGTCTGTGGCGGTGGCAGAGCATACAGGCGTCTGTGGCGGTGGCAGAGCATACAGGCGTCTGTGGCGGTGGCAGAGCATACAGGCGTCTGTGGCGGTGGCAGAGCATACAGGCGTCTGTGGCGGTGGCAGAGCATACAGGCGTCTGTGGCGGTGGCAGAGCATACAGGCGTCTGTGGCGGTGGCAGAGCATACAGGCGTCTGTGGCGGTGGCAGAGCATACAGGCGTCTGTGGCGGTGGCAGAGCATACAGGCGTCTGTGGCGGTGGCAGAGCATACAGGCGTCTGTGGCGGTGGCAGAGCATACAGGCGTCTGTGGCGGTGGCAGAGCATACAGGCGTCTGTGGCGGTGGCAGAGCATACAGGCGTCTGTGGCGGTGGCAGAGCATACAGGCGTCTGTGGCGGTGGCAGAGCATACAGGCGTCTGTGGCGGTGGCAGAGCATACAGGCGTCTGTGGCGGTGGCAGAGCATACAGGCGTCTGTGGCGGTGGCAGAGCATACAGGCGTCTGTGGCGGTGGCAGAGCATACAGGCGTCTGTGGCGGTGGCAGAGCATACAGGCGTCTGTGGCGGTGGCAGAGCATACAGGCGTCTGTGGCGGTGGCAGAGCATACAGGCGTCTGTGGCGGTGGCAGAGCATACAGGCGTCTGTGGCGGTGGCAGAGCATACAGGCGTCTGTGGCGGTGGCAGAGCATACAGGCGTCTGTGGCGGTGGCAGAGCATACAGGCGTCTGTGGCGGTGGCAGAGCATACAGGCGTCTGTGGCGGTGGGCAGAGCATACAGGCGTCTGTGGCGGTGGCAGAGCATACAGGCGTCTGTGGCGGTGGCAGAGCATACAGGAGTCTGTGGCGGTGGCAGAGTATACAGGCGTGTGGTGTTGGCAGAGTATACAGGCGTGTGGTGGCAGAGTATACAGGCGTGTGGTGGTGGCAGAGTATACAGGCGTGTGGTAGCAGAGTATACAGGCGTGTGGTGGTGCCAGAGTATACAGGCGTGTGGTGGTGCCAGAGTATACAGGCGTGTGGTGGCAGAGTATACAGGCGTGTGTGGCAGAGTATACAGGCGTGTGTGGCAGAGTATACAGGCGTGTGTGGCAGAGTATACAGGCGTGTGGTGGTGGCAGAGTATACAGGCGTGTGGTGGCAGAGTATACAGGCATGTGGTGGTGGCAGAGTATACAGGCGTGTGGTGGTGGCAGAGTATACAGGCGTGTGGTGGTGGCAGAGTATACAGGCGTGTGGTGGTGGCAGAGTATACAGGCGTGTGGTGGTGGCAGAGTATACAGGCGTGTGGTGGTGGCAGAGTATACAGGCGTGTGTGGCAGAGTATACAGGCGTGTGTGGCAGAGTATACAGGCGTGTGGTGGTGGCAGAGTATACAGGCGTGTGGTGGTGGCAGAGTATACAGGCGTGTGGTGGTGGCAGAGTATACAGGCGTGTGTGGCATATACATACAGTCGCATTGGCCGCTGGCGCTGACAGGACGACGTCACCGGCCGCGGGCAATGGGAGTGAGTGGGGCGTGTGAGGCTTTGCAGGCTGACACTCCCCGCTCACTCCCATTGGCGGGCGGCGGCAACAAGAGGACGTGAATGGCTGCCGGGGCGTGTCAGTATTTGCAGCCTGACACGCCCCTCTCACTCCCATTGGTGGGCGCCGGCAACAGGAGGACGTGAGTGGCTGCCGTCACCCGCCCACAGCCCCTACACCGCAAGTCGGATCAGCACCAAGGCACCAGCGGTGAGAGGGTGAGGGGCGGAAGGCACCGCCGACATACGGGCAGCATCGGCCTTGCGGGGCCGACGGTTGGCAGGATGGCGGGGGTGTGAGGTAGTGCGGCGGTGGCGCAAAGGAGTCTGGGATTCGGCTACAACGCCCGAATTCCAAACTCCCGATTATATAAGTAGATTCCTGTGCTGAGATAATCTTATAATTGTGCTCCTATTACGGTATGTACAGTTTCATTTTTGTTTCTGACAGTGCACGGAGCATTGGTTTGATCCTGGGCGGGGGAAGATGAAGTAGAGTATACAGACATTACAGCATGGGATCACACATAATTGTTTCTTTGAAGTAAAACATTTTCTGTAAACAGGCAGAGAAATGTTTTACCTCACAAAAAAGAATTAGCTGTGATCCTGTGCTGTAATATCTGAATACTCTTACTTCCTCCCCTGCCCAGGAGACGTATGATCAGATCATGTCCCTGTACAGTCAGACACATCCATTACACAGTACATAGCAGGGACACATATATAGGATTATCTCAGCACAGGAGATGTGGTATGATCAGATCATGTCCCTGTACAGTCAGACACATCCATTACACAGGACATAGCAGGGACACATATATAGGATTATCTCAGCACAGGAGATGTGGCATGATTAGGCCATGTCCCTGTAGGGTCAGACACATCCATTACACAGGACATAGCAGGGACACATATATAAGATTATCTCAGCCCAGGAGATGTGGTATGATCAGATCATGTCCATGTACAGTCAGACACATCCATTACACAGTACATAGCAGGGACACATATACAGGATTATCTCAGCCCAGGAGATGTGGTATGATCAGATCATGTCCCTGTACATTGTTAGCCTGAGTAAAGAGTTCTATAACCAAACAGCCTAGTGCAGTGATGGCGAACCTATGGCACGCGTGCCAGGGGTGGCACGCTGAGCCGCCTCCGCTGGCACGCGGCCTCGCCACTACACTGCCGCTTTGATCTGCCGGCGCGCGCAGATCAAAGCTGTGTCGGAGCAGAGGAGACATTTCTCCTCTCTCCGAGACTCTTCCTAGCCCCGCCCTCCCGGCCAGCGTCACGTGACCGCATTCAGCGCGGGTCGGGAGGAGAAGACACAGCAGAAGAGGAAACTGCAGCAGGAAGGTGAGTATGACTTTTTTTTTTCTATTTACAGCAGGATGGGGCATTACTAAGGGGGCAGGATGGGGCATTACTAAGGGGGCAGGATGGGGCATTATTAAGGGGGCAGGATGGGGCATTACTAAGGGGGCAGGATGGGGCATTACTAAGGGGGCAGGATGGAGCATTACTAAGGGGGCAGGATGGGGCATTACTAAGGGGGCAGGATGGGGCATTACTAAGGGGGCAGGATGGGGCATTACTAAGGGGGCTGTGACGACCATCCACCGTGAGGCCGAGCTGCTGGTAGGCAGCACCCCGAGAAACCCCGAGACCCTTAACCCCTATACAGGGATCTGGAATTATAGCGGAGCCCAGGGGGTAGCTGCCTATATGAGCAACAGAGCCGGGGAGGTCGCCAGGGGAAAATCAAGACCCGAAAAACGAAGTCAGAAGTCCGAGTCAAAACCGAGAGGGAAGCGAAGGTACAAAATCGTCAGGCAGTAGCAGAGTCAAAAATCCAGGCAAATGTCAAGGGCAAAAACCAAGAGGGCAGCTGAGGTACAAAATCAATAGGCAGAGGCAGAGTCAGAAATCCAGGCAAGGTCAGACACGAAACTAAACACACTATCACTGGGGAACCAAAACTATATCTGGCGGCCTGCAAGCCAGGCTCCAATGTACTTGAAGGGCACGGCTACCTCCCATAGGCTGGAGCTCACAACCTGATGACCTCATCCGGAGACCGCCCCTAGATCCAGGCCAGATGGAGATGCACGACTGGCTCCACCCACGCCACCTCTGACAGAAGAACGCAGGCTGCGCCTAACGAACACCTCTGCAGGGCCCTTTCCTCTGCGACCAACACCACCCAGAGGGGAAACACAGCGGCGCTCAGTGACAGAGGCAGACGTCACGGGAGCAGTTCCATATGAGGACAAGGCCCTCCTATCACCGGCGCCACCAGCCGAAGGAATATGGCTCCTCCCAGCGGCCGAGGCAGGAACACCAGCCACCGAGTCCAATGGCGATGTGACAGTACCCCCCCCCTCTACGAGGGGCCTCCGGACCCACAAAACCCGGTTTATTGGGATGAAGAAGATGAAACTTCCTGATCAAACCCTTGGCATGGATATTACTGGCAGGCACCCAGGACCTCTCCTCCGGACCATAGCCCTTCCAATGTACCAGATACTGCACGGATCCTCTCACTAAACGGGAATCAAGGATCCGTTGAACTTCGTATTCCACGGCACCCCCGACCAAGACCGGAGGAGGAGGGGACCGGACAGGACGAATCGGAGATCGGTACAATTTGAGAAGGGATTTATGGAATACATTGGGCAGTTTGAATGATTGAGGGAGCTTCAGACGAAAGGCTACAGGGTTAATCACGTCAATTATTTCATACGGACCAATAAACCTGGGACCTAGTTTGGCAGACGGCACTTTGAGCTTGATATTTTTCGTAGACAACCAAACTTTGTCCCCAACTCCCAGGTCCGGACCCTTGGAGCGCCGTTTATTAGCAGAAGACGCCTGCCTAGTCTGAGCCCCCTTTAAGTTTTTGTTCACTTCAGACCAGATAGTCTTTAACTGATCTACGGACCTTTCTACCCCAGGGACGTCAGAAAGCCTAGAAGAAAATGAACAAAAGCGCGGGTGCAGCCCATGATTACAGTAGAAAGGGGTAGTCTTGATGGACTCCTGGTACTGGTTATTCATGGCAAATTCTGCTAGTGGCAGATGTTCCACCCAATCAGATTGATGCTCAGAGACATAACAACGTAGATACTGTTCGAGAGCTTGATTTGCGCGCTCGGTTTGACCATTGGTTTCAGGGTGATAGGCAGAAGAAAAGGAATAGTCAATTCCAATCCGTTTACAGAATGCCCTCCAAAACTTAGAAACGAACTGGGTGCCCCTGTCAGAAACAATATTCACAGGAACACCGTGCAATCGAACAACATGATTAATAAATAAATACTTTGCTCAGGGTCTCGGAATAAGGTAACCCGGACAGCGGAACAAAATGACACTGCTTGCTGAATCTGTCTACCACTACCCAGATACAAGTCTTCCCTTCTGAGAGTGGCAGGTCAGTAATAAAATCCATGGAGATATGAGTCCAAGGACCCTCAGGGGTAGGCAAGGACTGGAGCAACCCGGCAGGGCGGTTGCGGGGAGACTTAGCGCGAGCACAGGTTTCACAAGCCAGTACATATTCCTTACAGTCCTTTACTATGGTTGGCCACCACAAACTCCTGGTTACAAGTCTGATGGTGTTATTGATACCAGGATGCCCTGCGAGGACGGAATCATGAGATTCCTTAAGTACTTGGAGGCGGAATTTGGTAGGGACAAATAGTTTCTGGGCAGGAGTAGTGTCAGGGGCCTGTTCTGGAGATCTACGAATCTCTTCCAGAAGATCCAAAGACACAGCCGAGACAATAATCCCCTTGGCTAAAATGGGAGTCGGTTCCACGTCCTCGACCTGTAAGGGGCAAAAACTTCGAGACAGGGCATCAGCCCTCACATTTTTAGTAACCGGTCTGAAAGTGATCACAAAATCGAATCTGGAGAAGAACAAGGCCCATCTAGCCTGTCTAGGATTCAGTCTTTTCGCTGACTCCAAATAGGTTAGATTTTTGTGATCAGTAATTACGGTAATCCTATGTTTGGCGCCTTCGAGGAAGTGGCGCCATTCCTCGAAGGCCCATTTGATTGCCAACAATTCCCGATTACCTACATCATAATTCATCTCTGTAGAGGAAAAGTTTCGGGAAAAGAAGGCAACACGGACGAAGTTGAGTGAGAGATGCGGTGCCTTGTGATAGCACTGCTCCCACTCCAACTTCAGAGGCATCTACCTCTACAATGAAGGGGCGGTCCAGATCAGGCTGCACCAATATTGGATCCGCGGAGAAACACTCTTTTAACTTAGAAAACGCATGAATGGCTTCAGGCTTCCAATTAACCACATCCGCCCCTTTACGTGTCAAATCAGTGAGAGGTTTGGCTATCTCTGAAAACCCTTTAATAAATTTACGATAATAGTTAGCGAAACCCAAGAATCGCTGCAGTGCCTTCAGAGACTTAGGTTGTACCCATTCCTTAATGGGTTTAATTTTGGCAGGATCCATGCGAAAACCTTTAGCCGATATAATATATCCCAAAAAATTTATCTCTTCCTCCATGAAGACACATTTCTCTAATTTGGCGAATAGAGAATGCTCTCTGAGTCTCTGAAGTACAGTACGGACATGTCGGACGTGTGACCAAAGACCAGGAGAAAAGACCAAAATGTCGTCCAAATACACGACCACATATACACCACTGATGTCTCTGAATATATCGTTCACGAAATTCTGAAAAACCGCAGGTGCGTTACTTAACCCGAACGGCATTACGAGATACTCAAAATGGCCGAGAGGCGTATTGAACGCGGTCTTCCACTCATCGCCTTCTTTTACACGGACCAGGTTATATGCTCCCCTGAGGTCCAGTTTGGTGAAATACTTGGCTCTCAACAGCTGATTATAAAGATCAGGGATGAGTGGAAGAGGATACTGTTTTTTTACAGTGATCGCGTTCAATTCGCGGTAATCAATGCAAGGTCTGAGGCCGCCATCTTTCTTTCCCACAAAAAAGAAACCGGCCCCTACTGGTGAGGTGGATGGTCTAATATACCCTTTTCTCAGACTGTCTGCTATGTAATCATTCATAGCCTGACGTTCAGGACCAGAGAGGTTAAATATTCTCCCCTTTGGGAGACGAGAAGCAGGTATCAAATCTATGGCGCAATCATACTTTCTGTGAGGGGGTAATTTCTCTGATTCCTGAATAGAAAACACATCCTCAAAATCTCTAAAGGCATATGGTACAAAGGGAGGAGTCTTGACCTTCACTTGGTTTACAGATAGCGAGATACAATTTTCCTGACACTTTGGGCTCCAGCGCACAATATCACCCAAGTGCCAGTCTATGACTGGGTTATGTTTACGTAACCATGGCATGCCAAGGATTACTGCAGATGATAGATTATTGATAGCAAAAAATGACACATTTTCAGCATGTAAAGACCCCACCAGCATTGACACTTCCTTAGTGACAAATTCCACTCCACCCTGGATGAGGGGGGTGCCATTAACTGCAGTGGTTCTAATGGGGGCATTAAGCCTTAGTAGTGGGACACCAAGAGTTCCCGCTACATGGAGATCTATGAAATTCCCCTCTGAACCACTGTCAACATAAGCCTCTAAACACACAGATTTCTTAAGGTACGATAAAGAAATAGGTAATAAAACTTTGGCAGCATCCGCTGGCAATACCTGTGCACCCGGGCAGGCAGAGCCAGAGCCCCCCAGGTGCTGACATCCAGGGTATGAGGCCTTCTGATCTCCAGTGGTCATGCAGAGGACTCCAGCTTGTGGCTTGTACAGCATGTTTGAATGAGATGATGGGAGTGTTCCTCCACAGGCATGAGAAGCTGGAAACACAGGTGCTTTGAGGGAGCAATCACAGCAGACACAGCTCAGAGAAAAGAAAAAAAAACCATTGGGAAAAGGAGATGAGAGAAAAAAAAAAAGGTAAAAGGAATGCTTTATATATATATATATAGTCTATCTATATATATATATATATAAAAAGAATGGTATGGCCAGATATAATGTGACGACCATCCACCGTGAGGCCGAGCTGCTGGTAGGCAGCACCCCGAGAAACCCCAAGACCCTTAACCCCTATACAGGGATCTGGAATTATAGCGGAGCCCAGGGGGTAGCTCCCTATATGAGCAACAGAGCCGGGGAGGTCGCCAGGGGAAAATCAAGACCCGAAAAACGAAGTCAGAAGTCCGAGTCAAAACCGAGAGGGAAGCGAAGGTACAAAATCATCAGGCAGTAGCAGAGTCAAAAATCCAGGCAAAGGTCAAGGGCAAAAACCAAGAGGGCAGCTGAGGTACAAAATCAATAGGCAGAGGCAGAGTCAGAAATCCAGGCAAGGTCAAACACGAAACTAAACACACAAACACTATCACTGGGGAACCAAAACTATATCTGGCGGCCTGCAAGCCAGGCTCCAATGTACTTGAAGGGCACGGCTACCTCCCATAGGCTGGAGCTCACAACCTGATGACCTCATCCGGACCGCCCCTAGATCCAGGCCAGATGGAGATGCACATCTGGCTCCACCCAGCCCACCTCTGACAGAAGAACGCAGGCTGCGCCTAACGGACACCTCTGCAGGGCCCTTTCCTCTGCGACCAACACCACCCAGAGGGGAAACACAGCGGCGCTCAGCGACAGAGGCAGACGTCACGGGAGCAGTTCCATATGAGGACAAGGCCCTCCTATCACCGGCGCCACCAGCCGAAGGAATATGGCTCCTCCCAGCGGCCGAGGCAGGAACACCAGCCACCGAGTCCAATGGCGATGTGACAGGGGCAGGATGGAGCATTACTAAGGGGGCAGGATGGGGCATTACTAAGGGGGCAGGATGGAGCATTACTAAGGGGCAGGATGGAGCATTACTAAGGGGGCAGGATGGAGCATTACTAAGGGGGCAGGATGGGGCATTACTAAGGGGGCAGGATGGAGCATTACTAAGGGGGCAGGATGGGGCATTACTAAGGGGGCAGGATGGAGCATTACTAAGGGGGCAGGATGGAGCATTACTAAGGGGGCAGGATGGAGCATTACTAAGGGGGCAGGATGGGGCATTACTAAGGGGGCAGGATGGGGCATTACTAAGGGGGCAGGATGGGGCATTACTAAGGGGGCAGGATGGGGCATTACTAAGGGGGCAGGATGGAGCATTACTAAGGGGGCAGGATGGGGCATTACTAAGGGGGCAGGATGGGGCATATTACTCTGCTGGGGGCAGGATGGGGCATTACTAAGGGGGGCAGGATGGGGCATATTACTCTGTGCTGGGGGCAGGATGGGGCAATAGTAACAGGGGGCAGGATTTGGCATATTATGTGATGGGGCATATTATTATATGATGGGGCTGATGGGGAATATTATTATGTGATGGGGGCTGATGGGGCATATTATTATGTGATGGGGCTAATGGGGCATATTATTATGTGATGGGGGTTGATGGGGCATATTATTATGTGATGGGGGCCGATGGGGCATATTATTATGTGATGGGGCATATTATTATGTAATGGGGCTGATGGGGCATATTACTATGTGATGTGGGCAGGATGTGGCAGATTAATATGTGATGGGGGCAAGGATAGGGCATATTAATATGTGATGGGGACAAGGATGGGGCAGATTACTATGTGATGGGGTCAATGATAGGGCAATACTACCAGGGGGCAAGATGGGGCATATTACTATGTGATGGGGACAAGGATGGGGCACATTACTGCTGGATGGGGCATATTACTGCAAAGGAATAAGGATGGGGCATATTAATGGCAAGTGGACAAGGATGAAACACATCACTGCAGGATGGGGCATATTACTTCAAGGGGACACGGATGGGGCATATTACTGCAAGGGGAGAAGGATAGGGCATTACTGCAGGATAGGGCATATTACTGCAAGGGGACAAGAATGTGGCATATTACTGCAGGATGGGGCATATTGCTGCAAGGGGACAAGGATAGGGCATTACAGCAGGATGGGGCATTAATACATGATAGGGGCAGGATGGGGACATTACCACAAAGGACAAGGATGGGACATTACCGAAGGGGACAAGGATGGGGCATACTACAAGGGGATAAGGATAAAGACATTACTACAAGAAGGGGGTCAGGAAGGGAACTTTACTGCCAGGAGAGGGTGAGGATGGAGCACAACTGCAAGGAGAGGGTCAGGATGGGGCCATAAATGCATGGAGATGGTCAGGATGGATCATATAGCTAGGAGAAGATCAGGATGGAGCACATTGCTACAAGGAGAAGATCAGGATGGAGCACATAACTGCAAAGAGAGGGTCGGGATGGAGCACATTACTGCAAGGAGAGGGTCAGGATGGAGCACATTACTGCAAGGAGAGGGTCAGGATGGAGCATATTACTGCAAGGAGAGGGTCAGGATGGAGCACCTTACTGCAAGGAGAGGGTCAGGATGGAGCACATTACTGCAAGGAGAGGGTCAGGATGGAGCACATTACTGCAAGGAGAGGGTCAGGATGGAGCACATTACTGCAAGGAGAGGGTCAGGATGGAGCACATTACTGCAAGGAGAGGGTCAGGATGGAGCACATTACTGCAAGGAGAGGGTCAGGATGGAGCACATTACTGCAAGGAGAGGGTCAGGATGGAGCACATTACTGCAAGAAGAGGGTCAGGATGGAGCACATAGCTACAAGGAGAGGGTCAGGATGGAGCACATAGCTACAAGGAGAGGGTCAGGATGGAGCACATAGCTACAAGGAGAGGGTCAGGATGGAGCACATTACTGCAAGGAAAGGGACCAGGATTTCAGCATGAAATCTGCTTGCATTCCATGATAAAATCTATCTCCTATCTGTCTAATATTCTGCATTTTTTCCATACAGATCAGTCCACCTGCTGTTTCTAGAAAGGGCAGTGGCAGCGGCTCAGCTTCAATGTGCAGTACACATGAGCTGTCTGACCACTGCTGAAGAGAAGAGAAGACTGCAAAGGTAAGTTTAAAATCAATTAATTTTTAAAATAATTGAATTGATCATCAATGTTTCAGGACTACAAGCCCTGTACAGGGAAGAGAGTTGGCATCTGCTGGCTCTCCCCCCTGTGCAGCGCTTATGATTACTACTGCTGTAATTTAGGTTATATTATCGTATTGGCACTTCACCATAAATAATTTTGTTTTGGGTTGCAGTTTGGGCACTCGGCCTCAGAAAGGTTCGCCATCACTGGCCTACTGTATAAATCACAAAGATCCACCAATTGCAAGTGCATACATTTATTTTAACATCAGTGAACCAGTATAAAACACTGGGGAAGTATATAAAACCAAGTGCAGGTTACGGAGGGGATGAACAGATCACCATCCCCATAGCATAGATGTAGTTATACAGACAGTTATACAGGCATCAATATAATGGCATACAAAGTGGTACAGCATAAATACATCATTAAATACAGTAAAAATACCAAATTGCTAGCCTATCACTTTGCCCAAACTCACCCATGGCAGGGGGTTATGACACATGTTCAGGGGCTACCCCGACACGTGTTTCAGAATGTCTTCTTCAGGGGGTGGTGGGAGAGGAGTGAGAACCTGGTTAAATACCTGGCACCCACCTGCTGCTAGTTCCTACCCAATTGCCATGTTATTACACTACTGCAGCTGCAAGGCACGCAACTCCATGAGCTCCAGGGTCGGAATGTTACTTCCGGTGACGTCACCAACCAGAAGTACACGGAGCTGTGCCCGCGCGTGCGCAGCTGTATCTATTCTTACTGCGCATGCGCTGAAGGTAGCGGCGCCATCTTAATTGTGGGCCAGAAACCTGGCAGCCAGCATTATTACATGTCCCTGTACAGTCAGACACATCCATTACACAGTACATAGCAGGGACACATATATAAGAGTATCTCAGCACAGGCGATGTGGTATGATCAGATCATGTCCCTGTATGGTCAGACACATCCATTACACAGTACATAGCAGAGACACATATATAAGATTATCTCAGGACAGGAGATGTGGTATGATCAGATCATGTCCCTGTATGGTCAGACACATCCATTACACAGTACATAGCAGGGACACATATATTAGATTATCTCAGCACAGGAACATTTTTATTAAACACATCCAATTATGGAAATTATTATTATGCCAAGATCTGTTGATTAAAATTAACTTTATTCCTGGGAAAACCCCTTTAAAACGAACATCCTTCTTCTGTTCATCAAACTGTCAGATTTGAATTATTAAATAAGTCTCATTTCATAACTGAATCTCACAACTTTTCAATATATGTCCAAGTGTTACCTACAGAATGAACAGGCCTGATAGCCACAAAGAACATCAGATCTCCAGGCAGAATCTGAGATTAATGTTTATAACGAGGTGGAAAAACTTTACTTGCTAACTACAAGTCTGATGTACAATAACATTTTTACTGTGTTGCCGATTCATAAGAATCCCAAGAACCCACCACCTGGACTACAAAGAGAGAGAATAAGAGAAGAGCATCTCTTCTAGTCACAAACAACTCCCACATTAACATCCTATGGAAAATTGATGCCGATAGTCAACCAATATTCCACAGAGAACACAGACTTAAGGAAATATTCACAGATCTACTTCTCTCCTACAAACAGCCACTAAACAGAAGGAATCTTCCCATCAGACGTGTCCTCTCTTCATCCCAGTCCCCTTTAGAAAATGCACGACATGTCCCCACATCTTACCAACAAACATAGTCCACATACCCAACACACAATAGAATTATAGAATTCTGGAGGTCTCCTCATGTGCATCCTCCAGTGTGGTGTAGATGACACACCGCACAAGGTCCCCCCGAAACTTCCTATATTGGAGACACTAGATCAAAACGAGCCGCATTAGGAAAAATATTTCCTTCAACTGCAGATTTACAAGTCTTAATACGGAAAGGTCAATTAAAGAACGACTATATGGACACCTTTCACATCTCCACCAAACTGACTCTGGATCACTAAGGTATCACTCCCATCACCTCTCCATTTGTAATAAAAACATTAATTTTATAACACTGGTGTTAGGCTCCCTGGCACCGCTTCCCAGCTCACCTCTCCCGGTTCGGCATCTCCTGCTCCTCTGCCAACCGGGCGTCCGGTATCCCGGCGTGCTGTGTCTCGGAGCCGTCACCATGTTGCCTTCCTGTCAGCTGACCGCCGGGTTCGCACATGAGCACATTACTATGGTCATTTTCATGAGCCTACTCAGCGGCGCGCTAGGTGCACTCCTTCCCTGTGACTCTAGGGACCGGCAAGGTCCAACCTGACACTCCCCTTGACCAATAGCTGCTCTTCCCATGGTATATCAGGCCACCTCATCTGATGGAGGTGCCTGATTATTAAGTCAGTTTGCTTCTGCCTTGCTGACTGTTGGTCAGGCCTTCCTTGTGCTCTGTGTCCTGGAACCCTTGCTGTGCTCTTCCCCAGTAGCACCATTCCTGTCCTCCAGCCTTGTACTGTTTCCTGGAACCCTTGCTGTGCTCTTGCCCAGAAGCACCATTCCCGTTCTCCTAGCTTTGTACCCTGTTATCCTGGAATCCTTAGCTGTGCTTTAGTATAGGCTAACCTTACAAGCCGCCCCCCTGGTACTAGCTGCTGTGGTACTTAGACCCCCTGGGCTTGCCCCTGACAATCCCTGTATAGGGGTTGGGTAAGCTAGGATCAGCTCACCCAGGGGAGTTCGGTACCATAGCCCAGTGGGTCCACTCTAGGGCGCCTTCCCCCGGAAGCGTGACAACTGGCTTATCTTTAGGAGGCATCATCTCATCCATCTCTGTGCACAAATGTGCTGTTGTAAAAGATCTTAATTGTGCTCTTAGCTTAGGCTACGTTCACATTTGGGTTGCCGAACGCATGATTTATTGTGTCACTGCGTTCTTATTCACACTTACAAATCATACATTCTCCGACGCACAGAAAATGCAACATGTCGCGTTTCTCTGCGCCGAGAATTGCGGAGAATGAGCGCATGCGGGCGTGAACGCAGCCATCCACGGGCGACCGCAAACACCATGCGTCCCCATGTTTAACATAGGGATGTACGATGGATGCGATCGGCGCTCACATACGCAGCGGAGCCGAACGCTAGTGTGAAACCAGCCTAACTCATTTGTATATTTGCCTGAGGAACGAGCCTGTGTGCAATGAACCTTAGGAATGTAATGCACATATATACATGCACCACTCCTGAATTGACAGTACATACACCCATAGCTCTAGTATGTGTGTTAGTAAGTGGTTAGCTTTGGGCTGGCTGTTTGTGGGCAGAGAGCCAAACTGACAATTGGTGTCTTCAAATGAGGATTGGGTCCAGTTTAGCATGTGAACATACCATGAAAAAAAGTACGGCTGCACCACCCAAACCCAAGCTTCAACCGGTCTGCAATCCTCGAAATCCGTACAGCAAAAGAGAACATAGTGACCTCAAACAGCTCCATTATGGAGACATTTTTGAGTTCTATCAAGAACTATATAAATCTAAGCTAACATTACCAGCAGCAGATATATCTTAGGCGGCCGTCACACGCTGAGATATCGTGCAAGATATCGCTTGAAAGCGGCAGATTAAACATCGCGTAAGCGATGTCTGTGCGTGTGACGGCCAGATACGACGAGCGATATCTGATCAAATCTCTAAATCGTGATCTGAGGTTCGGTTCTCAGATCTGACGATATCGCCCAATTAACTACGCACAATCGACACGTGTAAATTCCCGACATCAGACGAAACGTGTGATTTCAGCGATGGCAAAATCCATCACGTAGGCGTGTCAGGAGTTTCCTATTGCCTGACCTCCTCAGTGGTGATTCGTGCAACGAAATGGTTTCGGATTGGCTGCTTCACCACTAGCTCGCATTGGTGGAAGATGATGCGTTGCCATTGGCTGCCCTCACAGGGCGCCATTTTGAAAGCGCTGTCTTCAGCACCACACATAGGCGTCGGCTGCACAATATCTCCGAACTGTGCACCCAATTGCGTCAACTTGATAATCGATTCTGCGTGGTCCCCGACCCTGCTATATAGTGTCCACCTTGTCATATACCCACACAATGTTGGCGGGCGCGGCACACATAACGCGGCTGTACGTTTTGCCCATTGCAATTTAGTTATGTGCTACAGCACACATATACATTACGATCAATATCACAGGACATTGTGGGGATGAGGCCGCCATGTTTCAAAGGACATCTGACCCAATGAGGACGCAGTACTGAGCACCAATGGTGTAGTGAGGGGCGCAGCTTGGAGCCCATGTACCACGCCTATCGGCTCCGATAACGCCCACATTGGCTCCCACATCGTTTAGGAGATTTCTGTGTGACTTTAGCTGAACGATGTCCACTGCTGATAACTGCATCTCTCAGACGATCGCTGGATGGGTGGATCGGGGAATCGTCTGAGCGATGTCTGTGGGTGTAGCGTCGTGATGAGCGATTTTGCGCGTCGTTCGCACGATATGCAAATTTAACATCGTCTACGATATCTTGCACGATATCTCAGCGTGTGACGGCCGCCTTAGTAATATTAAGTTTCCAAAATTAAACATGAAGCAGATGTCTATGATGGAGGTTGGAAGAATTGGAGGAGGCCCTGTGTGATCTAAGCAGAGGCGAGGCGTCAGGTAATGATGGCCTGCCCTTAGAAATGCATGTACAATATAAAGAAAGAGATTATCTCCCCCTTAGTAAATGTTTATAAAGCCCCTTTTGAATTGGGCACCTCCTGTACACGTTTTATCAGGCTTGAATAGTATTAATATTGAATCCTGATAAAGACCTGTTCGATGGTGGATCCTATAGAGTATAGACCTATTTCCTTGTTCAATGTGCACTATGAACTCCTTTCAAAAATATTAGCGAATAGATTAAATAAGGTCATACCTGATATAATACATACTTACCAATCTAGTTTTACACAGGGTTGGAGGACTTCAGATCATTTGAGAAGTGCACAAATTATGACATAGATGGGGGAGAGTAGAAGTGAGGACGGGGCCTTGGTATCGCTTGATGTAGCCAAGGTCTTTGATTCTATAGAATGGCCTTACCTATTGGAAGTACTTCACAAATTACTGACTCCACAGCCCTAATAGTACCTTTACACGCCGCCACAACAGGATGGATACAACCCGCTACAGGCTACAAATGTAGCTTGTCGCGCCAATATCGCCCGTAGTAGCGGCGTCTGAAGACGGGACGACACAGCCGGCTACAGATACATCTGTATCCGTGCACTGCCCATAAACAGATGGCAACAAAGCCGATTGTAGCGAGCTGTATCGGCGTGTAAAGAAGGAACAGAAGGGTTGTTTCTACACCATGCTATGTAGCTGGGGCGTGACACAGGGTCCGGGTTTCCGCGCCCCCTTCAGCGATCATTGGAGGAAGCTCCTGCGTTGCGATTGGTTGTCGCCGCACAGGGCGGCATATTTAAGGAGCTGACGAGTCACACTACACAATTGCTCGAGCGTCAAGTATTAATCTGCCTCCTGTGATGCCTGTCCAATCATGGTATTTTTGCTTTCTCCTATCAGCGTACGGACGTCTCGTAATCCACAATTGGAGCACGCCTATGTGCTGTCCCTGCTGCACCAGGTACGCCCATAGTAGCTGGTTGTAGCGGTGTGTAAATGAGCTACAGATGGCTACTTGAGACACCCGGCGATGTATCTAGCTGTAGATGTAGCGTAGCGTAGCGCACCTTGTGGCGGCGTGTAAAGAGGGTGCGTTTCCCGTTTGTAACCGTTTGGGCGTGCTCGTGCACGTGAAGTAGCGGTTGGTATCCATCCTGTTGTGGCGGCGTGTAAAGGTACCTTAAAGGTGCCGTCACACCTTGCGACGGCGCTGTAGATGTCGGCGGCAACTGGCCGGGGCGCGCATGTTTTTTGCGCCCCGCCAGCGTCGCCATCCTCTATTTACATGGGGCGACACCTACAGCACCGCGCCGGCGATTTGACAGGCGGCACCGCCGCTGGGGTTTTGAGAAACCCCAGCGGCGATGCAGGACAATGGGAGCCTATGGCTCCCATCGCCTGTCAGCTCGCCGGCGGCCAGTTACATGGGGCGATGTGTGCACATCGCCCCAGATCGGTCGCCTGGTTTCATAGCACTGCTCTGAAACCAGGCGACCTCCTGGCGGCGCCGACATCGCCCCTTTACATGAGGTGACGCAGAGGTGATGTTGCCGCCGATAGGCCATGCCCCTACGTCGCCAATGTAATCAGCGGCGATGTCGCCACGTTTAACGTGGCCTTAATAGCTATTGTTAAAACACCCACAGATATGATGACTCTTAAGGCCATGTTACACGTGTGCGACATCGCCGCCGATTACATTGGCGACGTAGGGGCGTGGCCTACCGGCGCCGCCGGGAGGTCGCCTAGTTTCAGGGCAGTACTCTGAAACCAGGCGACCGATCTGGAGCGATGTGCACACATCGCCCCATGTAACCGGCCGCCGCCGACCTGTCAGGCGATGGGAGCCATAGGCTCCCATTGTCCTGCATTGCCGCTGGGGTTTTGAGAAACCCCAGCGGCGATGCCGCCTGTCAGCTCGCCGGCGTGGCGCTGTAGGTGTCGCCCCATGTAAATGGGGGAAGGCGACGCTGGCGGGGCGTCAAAAACGTGCGCGCCCCCGCCAGTCCCCACCGACATCTACAGCGCCGTCGCCTGGTGTGACGGCACCTTGAATGTATCTCCCCTTATTTCATTATTTAAAGAAAGGTGTAGTATATGTAATGTACTTCCTTTGTCAGTAGCAGGCAGAATCAATCTGATCAAAGTGATTGTCCAACCAAAATGTTTATACATTTTACAGTATATGTTTATTTGGATACCACAGTCAATCTTTAAGACTCTAGGCTCCATGATAATCTGTTTCGTATGGGGTACCTATAGGTCTAAACTAAAATTGTAACTAGCAAGAAAGAGCCAGAGAAAACCAGCTCTTCAACAGAACCCCTAGGGACAAAATGTATCCCCTAGTAAACATAACTTTTAATCTACCTACATTTACAATGGCAAACTAAAAACATTTATTAAAACCAACATACATGTGTATCCCCCCAGGGTAAACGGTCGTGCACTATTTAGAAAATAGGCTTAGATATACAGTGTATTGTGCAAGGACCTATCTTCCAGGAGGATCACAGATCAATTACCCCACACATAACTTTAGAAGAGAGCCTACAAAATCCAATACGCAAGACAGTGGTCTCCAAGCCAGATGAATAAGCACATATAGACGGTCGTCCGGTCTGTATGAACCTCGCCATCCTCTGAAACTCAAAATAAGAGTCGTCATACAGGGCACATACAGCCAGATTAGACCGGGTTGTAATAACACAGAAATCAACCAACAGTGATGATACTTTTCTATGGATAAGATAGATCTCACACGGAGGATCCAAGGATATATGTTCGGGAAGCCTCAGGCCCCACTCATAGAGGATAGTATGAAGGGATCATACCGTAACAAATCCCTATTGAAAATAAAGAAAGTCATAATCCCTGTATGCCCATTAGATTCTGTCCTGATAAGGAAAATCCACAACTAATGCTCAACATCAGTCTCTATCATGTCCTTATGCATCTCCCGACATGTCTCCGCCTTTCCAGGTTTCCTCGGGAGTTATGACGCACTTTTCATGGGACCTTCAATTGTTAAAATTACAAAGGCCTAATGCGCTGGGCGGTATGGCACTTCCCTAAATATTCCTATATTACTTATTGAGCCAGCTGAAATGTTTAAAGGGAACCTGTCACCTGGAATTAAGCCCCTACACTATCACTACCTGTCCCTACACCTTCGTAGCTGCTCCCTATCGATCCCTATCTGTGCTAAAATGCCCTATAAAAGATTAGAAAAATGAATTGTAACGTACGTAAGTCCGTGAGTAAGGGGACTGAGAAGGAGGTGCCAGGCTCCATGTAGCACTCCTCTATGCGGCTGTGCACGCCCCGCATAGAGGAGTGCTACATGGAGCGATGCCGTCTGTCAGCTCGCCGGGGCATCGCCGGAGGTGTCTCCCCGTGTAAACGGGGGTCGGCGACGCTGGCGGGGCGCCAAAAGCGTGCGCGTTCCTGCCTGTCACCGCCGACATTTCCGATGCCGTCGCCAGGTGTGACGGCACCCTAAGATTTGGGAAAGATGAAAAAAGGAGAGGCATAGTTTATATTAGCCAACTGCTCCAGAAATAATGCGTTTTTTTCTAAATTCTTTTCTTCAATTCTTAATATTTATCTTTTATTAGACCCTATACTGTGCCTATTTGATATACTGGATAAAGAGGAACGGCCGCTATATTGCCATATCTTTTAAAGAAAGGTGATTGCGATTTGTTGAATGTATAGAAGTCCCCCGAGTTGCTCTACGTGGATTAGACTCACAAGTACAATACTGTCCTTTGAACACATAGAAGGGTTCCTCCTCAAGCTATCAGAGCTTCTAGAAGAGATTTTTTTAAAATGTGGTCACGATAGCATAGCCACTGGAATGGACATGTTGATCCTTTATATACCAGTCATTGAATCAAGACAGATCTTACTGTAAAATGTTATATATGTAGTGTACACTACCGTTCAAACGTTTGGGGTCACCCAGACAATTTTGTGTTTTACATGAAAACTCATACTTTTATTTATCAAGTGAGTTGCAAAATGAATAGAAAATCTAGTCCAGACATTGACAAGGTTAGAAATAATGAATTTTATTTGACATAATAATTTTCTGCTTCAAACTTTGCTTTCGTCAAAGAATGCTCCCTTTACGGCAATTACAGCATTGCAGACCTTTGGCAGGTACTATTTAATGAAGCAGCCAGATGAGGAGCTGTGAGGCGTCGATTTCTCAAAGTAGAGACTCTAATGTACTTGTCTTGTTCCTCAGTTGTGCAGCGAGGCCTCCCACTTCTCTTTCTACTCTGGTTAGAGCCTGTTTGTGCTCTCCTCTGAAGGGAGTAGTACACACCGTTGTAGGAAATCTTCAGTTTCTCTTTTTCTGGCTATTTTGAGAGTTTCATAGAACAAACAAATGTAATGCTCCAGATTCTCAACTACAGTAGCTCAAAGGAAGGTCAATTTTATAGCTTCTCTAATCAGTCAATCCGTTTTCAGCTGTGCTAACATACTTGTGCAAGGGTTTTCTAGGGTTGTCCAAACATCAATTGGCCTTCTTACACAGTTAGCAAACACAATGTACTATTAAAACGCTGGAGTGGTTGTTGTTGGAAGTGGGCCTCTATACACCTACAGTATGTATATATTGCATTACAAACCAGATGTTTGCAGTTAGAATAGTCATTTACCACATTAACAATGTGTACAGTGTATTTCTGATTCATTTAATGTTAGCTTCATTGAAAAAAAATGTGTTTTTCTTTCAAAAATAAGGAAATTTCTAAATGACCCCAAACTTTTGAACGGTAGTGCATATGGTGCCTTTCTGTTTTTCTTTAAGGTAAAGCTATTGATATGTCCAGTATTATCTTGGTAAATCTGTGTAATGTCTGTCTATTTGATGATTTGTTTTTTTTACACATTTTTTAAAAAAACAGGTATTTTTGTGTACTCACCGTAAAATCCTTTTCTCCGAGCTCATTATAGGGAGACACAGGACCATGGGTGTATGCTTTCCTGCCACTAGGAGGCGACACTAAGTAGAGATAAAAGTTAAGTCCTCATCCCTGCAGTATACAGCCATCAGTAGGAGTAGTTAATCAGTTTAGTACTAAAGCAGTAGGAGAACACGTTAACGTAATAAGGTACAAGAGGCGTACTCCAAGGTTATGTGTAGGCCATTTAAGGTTGTTAGGGCAGATGGTGTGTCCCCCAGTGATGAGCTCGGAGAAAAGGATTTTACGGTGAGTATACAAAAATCCGTCTTTCTCCTTAGCATCATTGGGGGACACAGGACCATGGGACGTCCAAAAGCAGTCCCTGGGTGAAAATTAGTTGGGTAGCGGTCGAGCATCATGTGCCAGCCACTTACAGATCTATGATAGCTGCTTGCAAAATTTTTCTCCCTAGGCTTGCATCTTTACATTGTTTCCTGGGCAGTTGCCAAAGCTGCCACACCAGGTGCAGGAATCCAGGAGGTTATGGCCGGTGGAGCGGCCTTTTCCCTTTCCCTTTCCCAGTGAATGCATGAATCATTTGGCGGCCGGAGCTCCTGCTATCCTCAGGTATATACCAAAGAAATTTATCATTATATACTTCATGAAATGGCTTCCATGTCTGCAAGAAATTATCTTTCTGCATGTCAGGAGTTGCGGTCCAGAAAATTAGACTCCATATTCTTGGAAAAGCATTTTCTGTGTTGGAAAAAACCTTGTTACAGCACCTCAAAGTATGGTGGGATCATGCCACATTGGGGAAGTATTTGACAAACCATATGGTTCCAAGGGGTCTCCGCATTAAGAAAATTCCAACAACAACATTTAATGATGAATTTCTGCAAAATTGGAATAACACTCTATCAGAATGTTCATTAAAATTGATTGAGTTAATTCTAATAGAAGAAAAGAAGAAAATCACCGAAATTGAAGAAAAAATTGGGGAGTTACAAAAGGATGTGGATGTGCATGAGTCGCATGAATGCTATGACGATCTTATGGAACGCATGCACAAAGCGGTCGACGATCTGGAGGAGAAAATAGTTATCTCCAAAAAAAGTAAATAAAGAGAATTTTGTTTACGTACCGTAAATTCTTTTTTCTTTAATCATCAATGGGAGACCCAGACAATGGGGTTTAGGGCTCTGCCCTCCGGAGGTCACACTAGGTACTACAAGTTTGTAGACACCGCCTCCTCCGCTTATAAACCCCCACCGTAGGAGACATCCTCAGTTTAGTCCATAAGCTGCGAGGAGAAAATAAACCACACCCGAAACATCGGGAAGAATACCGTGCACAGACGGTGAAAAACACTGTCTCAACAGAGAACAGATCAAATGCAAAACATGCGACGGAACAACTGGGTGGGTGCTGGGTCTCCCATTGATGATTAAAGAAAAAAGAATTTACGGTACGTAAACAAAATTCTCTTTTTTCTGGTCATCATAATGGGAGACCCAGACAATGGGGATGTCCTAAAGCAATACCCCAGGGCGGGAAGAGTTCCTCAACAAGACGGATAACACATGGTTCCCTTTAAAGGTGGGCAACCGCCGCCTGGAGAGCCCGCCTGCCCAAACTCGCATCCGCAGAGGCATGGGCATGCACCATATAGTGCTTAGAGAAAGTGTGCAGGCTGGACCAAGTGGCCGCCTGACACACCTGTAGAGCAGACGCTCTATGTCGCAAGGCCCAGGAGGCACCTACAGCTCTAGTAGAGTGTGCCTTCAAACCCACCGGGAGAGGCAAACCAGAAGACCGGTAAGCCTCCTGAATGGGAGCCTTGATCCATCTGGCCAAGGTCGACTTCGAAGCCGCGGACCCCTTACAGCGACCCATCGTGAGGACAAATAAGGAATCCGAACTCCTAAAGGAGGCGGTCCTGGACACATAAATGCGTACAGCCCTCACGAGATCCAGAGTATGGAGGTCGCGCTCAACCTGATGAACGGGAGCGGGGCAAAATGATGGGAGAACAATCTCCTGGTTTAGGTGAAACGTTGAAACCACCTTCGGCAAGAATTCTGGCCGTGGGCGCAACACCACCTTGTCTTGGTGAACCACCAGAAAGGGTGACCTGCACGAAAGTGCAGCCAATTCTGAGACCCTTCTCAGGGACGTAATTGCCACCAGAAAGACCACTTTCTGGGACAGACGAGAGAGAGAGATGTCTCTCAGTGGCTCAAACGGCGGTTTCTGCAGGGCCGCCAGGACCATGTTGAGGTCCCAAGGGTCCAGAGGTCGCCTGTAAGGCGGAACCACCCGAGATACCCCCTGCAGAAATTGACGGACCTTCGGGAGGAGCGCCAAGCGCCTGTCAAACAGCACTGAAAGTGCTGATACTTGACCTTTCAGAGAGCCAAGGGATAATCCCAACTCCAACCCCGACTGTAGGAAAGCCAACAATGTCGTGATGGACAATGGCCACGGTGAGCGTCCACCAGAGGCACACCAGGAGAAAAAGATTTTCTACGTTCTGTGGTATATCTTCCTGGAAACAGGTTTCCTAGCCCTATTCATAGTGGCAACCACTGTAGGAGAGAAGCCTCTGGATGTCAGCAGCCAGGCCTCAAGAGCCATGCAGTCAATCTGAGGGCCCTGGAATTGAGGTGGAAGAATGGGCCTTGCGCGAGTAGATCTGCGCGTTCTGGAAGAGCCCACCGGTGTCCGCCTGACAGTTGCCACAGGTCCGGGTACCAGGACCTCCTGGGCCAATCTGGAGCCACTAGAATGGCTACTCTGCATTCCATCCTGATTTTCCACAGGACCCTGGGAATCAGAGCCAGAGGCGGGAACACATATGGCAGCTGGAAGCTGGACCAACTCAGGATCAGGGCATCCGCCCCCAGAGACTGAGGATCCCACGATCTTGCCATGTATTGGGGCACCTGATGATTCAGCCGTGAGGCCATCAGATCCACGTCCGGAGTGCCCCATCTGCCGCAGATGTCCCGGAAGACGTCTGGATGTAGAGACCACTCTCCGGCGTCCATGCCCTGTCGGCTCAGGTAGTCGGCCTCCCAGTTCTCGACCCCTGGGATGTGAACTGCGGAGATCAGGCAGCCGTTTTCCTCCACCCAGGCTAGAATGCGGTGGACTTCGGCGAGGGCCTGAGCACTTCTGGTCCCTCCCTGATGATTTATGTAGGCGACGGCCGTCGCATTGTCGGACTGCACCCGAATGGGGTGTCCTGACAGGAATTTCTGAAACGCCAGGAGCGCCAGATAGACCGCCTTGATCTCCAGCACGTTGATCTGCAATGCCGACTCCGACTGAGTCCAGAGGCCTTGAGCCCTGTGGTGCAAGAACACCGCACCCCAGCCCTTCAGACTGGCGTCGGTGGTCACCACTAACCATGACGGTTTTAGGAAGGACCGGCCTCGTGACAGGTGACGTGGCTGGAGCCACCACTGTAGGGAGTCCCTGGTCGGTTGTGACAGTGTCACCAGCCGATTCAGCGAGATCGTCCTCTTGTCCCATCTGCGAAGAATCTCCAGCTGGAGAGGACGGAGGCGAAACTGTGCGAACGGCACCGCCTCTATCGCCGCTACCATGCGTCCCACCAGTCTCATCAATACCCGTAGGGATGATTGTGGTGACAGGAGGACATTCTGCACTCCTGAGTGGATCGCTAGCTGTTTGGCTTGAGGTAGGGACACCAGGGCTGAGTCCGTGTGGAAGTCCATGCCCAGATACGTCAATGACTGGGTCGGAACCAGGGTCGACTTTTGAATGTTGAGAAGCCACCCGAACTGTTCCAGAGACTTCATGGTCGCCTCCAGGCTCACCCGACAAAGGTCTTCCGATGGCGCCCTGACCAGCAGGTCGTCCAAATAGGGTATGACGGCGTGTCCCTGCACATGCAGGAGAGCCATCATGGAGGCCATCACCTTTGTGAACACCCGCGGTGCCGAGGCTAGCCCGAATGGCAGTGCCACAAATTGGAAGTGCTCTTCCCCCACTGCGAATCTCAACCAGCGCTGATGAGCTGGTGCAATGGGCACGTGAAGGTAAGCGTCCCTGATATCGATGGACGCTAGGAAGTCTCCCTGCGACACAGCCGCGATCACGGAGCGCAGGGATTCCATGCGGAACTTCCGAACCAACACGTGACGGTTGAACAACTTGAGGTCCAAAACCGGGCGAAAAGAGCCGTCCTTCTTTGGGACAATAAAGAGGTTGGAGTAAAAACCCCTGAACCTCTCTTCCGTGGGCACTGGGACCACCACTCCGTCTCTGCGGAGTCCCTCCAACACCAGGTGAAAAGCCTGAGCCTTTTCTGGAGATGGAACCGACCGATGGAATCGGGGTATTGGTTTTGACGTCAGCTCTATCCTGTAACCTCTTGAGACTACGTCTCGAACCCACTGGTCTTGAACGTGAAGGAGCCACCTGTCCTGAAATCGAGACAGGCGTCCCCCCACCTGTGGGGAGGCAGGACGAGAGAGCGAGTCATGTCGAGGCGGGCTTGGGGGTGGCAGCCGCTGCCCCCGCCGGCTTCTTCTGACGACTCTTGGAACGCCACTGAGTAGCAGGCTTGCCCCCTCGGTCCGAGCGAGCGGACGTCGTTGATGACTGTGAGCTGGAGCGAAAGGACCACTGCTTAGGGTTCCTTTTCACGGTATACCGTGGCTTAGGCTTATTCTGCGGGATCTTAGACTCAGCAGAATCCTTTATCAACTTGTCCAGCTCGGTGCCAAAAAGCCTGTCACCAGCGAATGGAAGATTCTGCAAAATCTTCTTAGATGTGGTATCTGAGTCCCAAAAATGCAGCCACAACAGCCTGCGGATCGCAATTGCATTGGCGGAGGCCACAGCAGAGCGAGTGGCAGTTTCCAAAGTTGCCGTCCTGGCGTAATCCGCATAAGCCCTTGCTCTGTCGGTAAGCGCCAGGACCTCTGGACTGGACCTAGCTAGTTCAGAGATACCATCCAAGCAGGTGGTAATCGCTTGTAGGGTCCAGACCGCGGCAAAATTAGGGGCAAAGGAAGACCCCACAGCCTCATAGGAAGACTTGGCGAGTTGCTCGACCTGTCTATCAGTAGCATCCTTCAGCGAGGAGCTATCAGAGGCAGAAAACAAGGAGCGTGCAGCAATCCTGGTCATGGAAGCGTCCACCTTTGGAGACTGCGACCATTCCTGAAGCACCTCCTGGGGAAAGGGAAAGCGATTGTCCTTGGGTTTACGGACATAACGCCGCCCAGGATGTAACCTGGGTGCTCTAATCACCCTTCCAAAATTAGTGTGGTCCATGAAGGATCCACTTGGTCTGGCCTCCAGCCGCAGCCATTGATAGACCTCCTTGGGGTGTACAGTCACCTCCTCAGGAGGAGTGACAAGACGCAATGTCTCATTGATGGAGGACACCAGATCCTCCACCCCATCTGAAGGTTCAGACACAGACCCGAGAGTAGAACCCCCATCATCATCCTCACCATCAGAGGAACGCTCCTCCTCAGAGAGAGCCTGGAGCTCGGGAGAAGCCTCACGAGCTCGCTTAGAGGGTCTCACGGTAGAAGTAAGAGACACCCGGGGGTAACTGGGAGGAGTAGCTGGGTTTTCCAGTCTCCTATGAAGTGCCTCCAGTGACTGCGACATGGAGGACATCTGGGACAGCAGGGATTCATTGATCCTATTCTGCGTTTCCCATGGCCCTGGGATCACCTGAACCTCAGGGTATAATCCCGGATTTGCAGACTCAGTAGTGGCAGTCCGGGTCTCTGGGCGTCCACAGTTATTGCAGGACCCCTCCACCAGTGTCCCTTTGCATGTAGCACAGGTAATGGTGACCACCGCCGCCTTAGCAGCATGCTTCCCAACTGAGGACATCGCCACAGTGGGGAGAATATAAGCCAATTTGCCGTTCACAAAAACAAACCGGGAAACCCGGTGGCTTACCGACCGCAGTAAAGCGGTAGGAGGAAGCGGTGTGTGTGTGTGACCTCCGCGAGTTCCGGTCTCCCCTGAAGTGCCGACACGTGCTGCCGATAGATCCCAGCCGGGAAGAGAGGGAGAAGATGGCCGCCGAGAGCAAAGTCGTGGGCGGCGCCGAGAACACGCGGGAAGCACACACACACGCCCATCGGTGACGTCACCGCAAGGGCTGCTTCCCATCCTCCAGGCAGCCTCATTAATGGAGGAGACTAGAGCCCGCAGCGCGGGAAAGTGTGAATAGAACATACACACACAGACTGTCAGTATATACAAACACCTGCAGTCCACAGCCGCAGCCCCTGTGATACACAGGGCGGTCAGCCAGGGTGACCCCAGCACAGGGCACACCGACAGAACCGCGGACCCGAGGGTACGCGCGGTCTGAGTGTCAGGACACATAAAGTGTCCGACACTACCCCCAGGCACACAGGAGACGCACGGGCCTCAGTGCCTGTCCGGTCTGTAAGCACCATTTAGGGAGGCCTCGGACGGGGGTGCAGCACCAGTCTGGAGTGTAAGCACCATTTAGGGAGGCCTCAGACTGGGCTGGCTCCAGTCCGGTCTGTAAGCACCATTTAGGGAGGCCTCGGACGGAGCGGAGCTGTGCAAGGCTCCCATCTCCCATTCTCCAGAGCCCCCAGAAGGGATGGAAAAAGGAGTGCGACAGCGTACCGGGAGAACACAGAGTGTCCAGGCATTTTGCCCTCCGGTACCTCCACCTGCGTGTTCCACAAAGGGTGAGCGGGGAGACTGTCGAGGGTCCCCGACGGGGACCATTTTACCTTGTCTTCAGACGCCATCACGTAAGCTGTGAGAATGCAGTGAAGTGCAAGCAAAGCGTGATCCTCCGAGCACACTAAGTTTAAAACTGAGGATGTCTCCTACGGTGGGGGTTTATAAGCGGAGGAGGCGGTGTCTACAAACTTGTAGTACCTAGTGTGACCTCCGGAGGGCAGAGCCCTAAACCCCATTGTCTGGGTCTCCCATTATGATGACCAGAAAATGAACGTGATCTTAAGGACTATAGTACTGATTCAGTATACATTTGGAAAACCAACACCACTCCAAGATCACCACGCACACCTAAACAACCTAAAAATCCAGTGACCCCTTACCAACCACGACCCATTTTACATCAACCCCCCAAGGCAAGTAGTTCAAGGAATGTGAGTTTCTCTTCGCCTCCAACTAATGTGGAGACATCAGGGGAATCATCTGATGCGGATTTACAAGAACTATCAACTTCATCCTCAAGATCTTACCATACAAGGTTTTATACTAAATCAAAAAACGAAATAGGAGGAGGCGCAGGAGGTGTTCCAAAAAAGAAAAAGTATCATCCAAGAAAGTACAAGTAAGTGTCCTGAAAAATGACTTTTCCGTGATTAATTTATCAGCTAACATTCTCACTGGGGCACAAGAATCTTTATTAGCCAAAGGCTTGAACTTTGTGCCTTCAACAAGGGCTAATTTATTTCAAACTTTAAAGGACTTGAATACATTTATTCGTCTTCTAACCATCAAGAGACACTTTTTTAAGGACTGTAACATTGATGAGATTTCTGACCCTTGTTGCTCACTAACAGGTGGTAATGAGGTTTTTCCTCTAGAATTGGAAATGAGGGATATTATGGGTATAAAGGAAAATAATTTGGAGAGTATGCACACAAAAATTGAAAATTGCAGAATAAATAAAAAAATAACGTCATCATATAAACCTTCAAATCCTCATTTTTACCCAATATCATCTCGCGTTCCTGCCATGGATGCTTTTCAGCATCTTATGGAAAAGGAACTTAAAATGTTACTTTCCTCAGACAATTTCTATGAGGAAAATCTGACAGCTCAGGAAAAGGAAGCATTGAAAGAGATCAAGGACAATGGGGGCATTGTTGTGAGATCCTCGGACAAGGGTGGTTCAGTGGTTATATTAGACTCTGGCTTATATGAAAAAGAAGTTTTACAGATGTTAGAAGATCATGCCACATACAGGCCCTTGTCCGAGGATAACACAAGTATTTTTAAATCAGAACTAAATAAATTGTTGAATGAAGGTATTGCACTTGGTGTGATTGATCAAAAAACAAAGGATTGTCTCTTTGTTGAGAATCCGGTTTGTCCTGTCTTCCATGCCCTCCCCAAGACTCACAAGGGTCTTTTTCCACCTCCATTAAGACCCATTGTGGCGGGCATCGGGTCCCTCCATGAAAATTTATCGGAGTGGATCGATGTCCGTTTACAGGTCTTGGTGGAGGGCATGGTGGGTAGGATAAGGGTATGTGCACACTGGGCTGTTTTTCGGCGGTTTACCTGTGTAAACCGCCGTTTTGCCTACATTAGTTTTATGTTAATTTATGTTAATCCAAACCAGCGTTTGGATTAACATTAAAACTAATGTAAACAGCCCAAGGCTGTGCACATTAAGGCGGTTCCCCAGCGTCATCCGTTGCTAACCCGCAGGTTTCCCAGCGGGTTAGCAAAGAATGAACATGCTGTAAAAACCGGCGGTTCTGCAGCGGCTGCAAGCAGAAACATGTGCTGCTTCCAGCCGCTGCAGAATCGCCGCCGAGAACCCGCTGGGCAGCCGCCGGATACCGCCCGGCTCCCGCTGCACATACCCGCACGGAAGCCGGTGCACGGCGCCGGAGCTTCCTAGCGGGTTCCGCCCACCCGCCGCCCAGAAACCCGCCGGTAAGTGTGAACTTACCCTAAAAGATACCAAACATCTATTACACGGCATATCTAAGATACGGTTTGATCGAGAATCCATTTGGATTACTTGTGATGTAGCACAACTGTATTCCTCAATTGTCCATACTAAAGCTCTATGGGTCCTGAACAACATCTTGCACCACACTGAAGTATATAATGATGCAGAAAAAGAATTCCTTATGCTTTGTGTGGACCATCTGTTGAAAAGCAACTTTTTCAAGTTTAATGATAAATTCTACCTGCAATGTTGTGGTTGCCCTATGGGAGCGAGGTTCTCGCCCCCCCCTAGCAAATCTTTATATGATGAGCTGGGAGAGTGAGTTCCTCTATACTCCGAATAACCCATTTCTGAGTAATATAAGGTGGTGCGGGAGATACATAGACGATATGGTCCTGATTTGGACTGTGTCGTCTACTGTGTCTCCCGCACCTACCCCTGAAGATTTGGTGAGGTACTTCAGTGAGAACGATTATAATCTGTCATTTACCTTTGAGGTACATGGAGATTGCACCCCGTTTTTGGATGTGATACTACAGGGGAACAAAGAAACTGGAGAAATCAGCACCAAACTTTTCCGCAAGGAAATTAGTGGAAACACTTTGTTGAGGGCAGACACTTGTCACCCACAACATGTTACTAAAAATCTTCCTATAGGAGAGTTCATCAGAGCAAGAAGAAATTGCTCTGAGAACAGTGATTATCAAATGGAGACAAACGTGATCCATCAGAGATTAAAGGATAGAGGTTATAGGGAATGGACCATACAACGGGCATGAAACATTGTGGAGTTAAAAGACCGCAAATTCCTATTGCAGGATAGGGCAGAAAATCAGCACCAAAAAAACATTGGAAATAAGAATAAAAATAAGAATAAGCTTGAAAATTTACACTCAGAAAATGTGTCTATCTGTAAAACAAACCATAATAGGGACTCTACTACATATCCTCCCACTTTTGTCACTCAATTCAGTAAGGATTTTAACAACATAAAAAAACTGCTAAATCGAAATGTTCCTATTTTATATCAGGATGACATCCTGCGCAAAATACTATCGGATGGCTGGAGAGTAGTAGCAAGTAGAGCGAGGAGTATTGGTAATATGGTATCACCTAGCACCTACATAAATAAGAAACAGGGACAACCCACATGGTTAACATATAAAGGGTCATTTAGGTGCGGAGGAAATAGATGTAACATTTGCCAATACATTAATATCAGCAACATCTTCCGCAACAACAAAACTAATAAAACCTTTCTAGTGGACACATATATCAATTGTAACACCACACATGTGGTTTATTTAGCCACTTGTGGCATCTGCAACTTAAGCTATGTAGGCTGTACCACTAGATCTTTAAAAAAGCGTATATCCAAGCACATCACAGCATCCAATCCAAACTCAAAATCCTTAAAAACTGGAATGTCAGGTCTATCAAGACATTTTTGTGCGGTCCATGGTGGGGTCTTAACATCGTTAACCATCATGGTATAGAACAGGTTCATCGTCCCTATAGGATGGAGATTGGGAGCGGGTGCTCCATAATCGGGAACTTTATTGGATCCTCCAGTTGGATGCCCGTAGCCCCAACGGTCTAAATTACAGAAATGATTTATGTTACTTCTATTAGGAATTAAATAAATATTCAATGGGTTGGGACCCCCTTTTTCTTCTTTTTCCTCCCTTTCTTTTCCTAAAAAAATTTTTTTTTTTTTGGTTATAAGATTTCCAGAAGCGGATCATGTAATGGGCATCAAATATAGTAGTGCTAGATCATTCTAAACCTGTATTGTAGGCTAAAATTAGGAAATCAACATATATGTAAAAAACTGTTGACAATAAGGACTGAAATAAGCTTACAAGTGTCACGGGTGGCACGGATGACAGGGTAGAGGCCACGCGCAGACGGTCCCAGCGTTTGGCCAATCAGCCATAAGGTTTGAGGACGGTCCGTCTTTCAGGGGCATTTACCTTCTGTGTAGATAAAGAGAAGGTATGATAAGATCTCCCTATCATGGGAGGACGGCTGGGAAGGTCTTGTGCTCGGTCTGGTTTCTACACCAGTATTCTGGGTCTCTAGGACCCAGCAGGTTCTTCCCTCCTTTATAAGGAGTTTCATTGCCCTCCCTCGGTGCAGGTGATATTTCCTTGTGGACTCATTATCCTTGCTCCAAGCAGAAGCTGAGATTGTGGAGGTTGCTGTGCTCTGCTGCAAGATAAGTGTTTTCTTTCCCCATTGTCTGTTTTCCTTGTGTTGTCTTTAGTTGTTAGTGGAGGGGTCTAGTGAACCTCCCCATCTGATCCTTAGATAAGGTAGTGCTAGGATCAGAGAGGGACGAGGTTCGTGGTCGGCGACAGTTGAGGAAACTGTATAGGGACGTCAGGGCAGACAGGGTCAGCCCCAGGAAGACTAGGGGTCACCCTCTCCCTCTTGTGCCCATAGCTTTAGGGACTCCTTATCCCCCCCCGTCGTTGTCCTACGCTGGGTGTCTCTCCCGCTCCCAGCGTGACATTATCACCTGCCAATACTGTAACTGAAGGACAGGGGAGGAACCGAATTTTCTTCCTTTCCTTATGGATCCTGTGTCTGCTTTGGCCCAGCAGCTGTAGTCTCTGTCTTTGGAGGTTGCGGACCTTCGGTCGGCTTTACAGGGCCCGCAACCGCAAAATGGTGTCTTGGGGAATCAAGCATTGGGTCAGGCCAGACCTGAACCTAAGGTTGCCCTCCCTGACAGGTTTTCAGGAGGTAGAGATAAGTTTACTGTATTCAAAGAGGCCTGTAAATTATATTTTAGGCTTAGGCCTTATTCCACTGGTGATGAGCAGCAGCGTGTAGGAATTATTATGTCGCTACTGCAGGGAGATCCCCAGTCCTGGGCTTTCTCTCTGCCACAGGACTCTACTTGTCTCCGCTCTGTGGATGAATTTTTTGACGCCCTGGGCCTCATATATGATGACCCTGACCGTGTCGCTTTGGCTGAATCCAGGTTACGCCATCTCCGCCAGGGGACTCGGTCGGCGGAATCATATTGTTCTGAGTTCCGCAGGTGGGCTACGGACACGAAGTGGAACGATCCGGCACTCCGGAGTCACTTTTGTCAGGGTCTTTCGGAGAGGCTGAAGGACGCTCTGGCGGTTTATGAGACCCCTCCGTCCCTGGAGGCGGCTATGTCGTTAGCTATTCGTATGGATAGACGCCTCCAGGAGCGGAGGGGGAGACCTCCTGTTACTGGGAGCCATTCTCGTGGTGATTCCTGGTTACCGGGAGGTCACGCGGAGAGTGAGTCGTTCCTCCCGAGTGCGGAGGAACCGATGCAGCTGGGAGGTGCGGCGGCCTCGAGGTTCTCCGCCGGTACCTCCCGGGGCAAGGGGAAGGGGGTCTGTTTTTTCTGTGGGAAAGGGGACCATTTTATTGGGGCCTGTCCCTACACCCCTACACGGACTGGGGGGCCTGGACCTTCTGTGACTATGGGGGGTGTGGAGGTGGTCGAGCGGGAGGTGTGTGTATCCTCCATTTGTACTTCCCGTTTCCTCCTAAGTGCGGAGGTGGCGCTGGAGGGCACAACGGAGGGTATTTCTGTGTTTGTGGATAGTGGTGCGGGGGTCAGCATGGTGGATGCTCAGTTTGTAGACGCTCATGGGCTTAACTGCTGTTTATTGTCTCGCCCCATCCGTATCTATGCCATCGACTCAGCACCTCTTGCTCAAGGTAGTCTCACACATATCGTACATGACATTAAGTTGACGGTTGGATCCCAACATCAAGAGACGATATCTTGCTATGTTCTAGACGGTCTCCCCGCTCCCATTGTCCTGGGCTTGCCATGGTTGATTAAACATAATCCCGTAGTGGATTGGCAGTCCCGGGACATTGTGGAATGGAGTGATTTTTGTTCTGAGAATTGTTTGGTTACCTCGTTTTCGGTGGTGTCTGCGGTATCTCTGCCCCCGTTCCTATCGGAGTATGAGGATGTGTTCTCAGAGAAGGGGTGCCAAGACCTGCCCCCCCATCGGGCATACGATTGCCCAATCAACCTCGTTCCCGGAGTTAAACTGCCCAAAGCTAGGATGTTTGCTATATCGGGTCCGGAAAGACAGGCGATGAAGGATTTCATTTCCGAGAGTCTGCAGTCGGGTCACATCAGGCCCTCAACCTCGCCGGTTGCGGCTGGTTTCTTTTTTGTTAAGAAAAAAGATGGGGGCCTCCGTCCTTGCCTGGATTTCCGGGAGTTGAATCGGATTACTGTCCGTGATCCGTACCCCCTCCCTCTGATTCCTGATTTATTCAGTCAGGTAGTGGGTGCTAAATGGTTCTCCAAGTTGGATTTGAGGGGGGCCTACAACCTGATTAGGGTCAGAGAGGGGATGAATGGAAGACGGCATTTAATACCCCGGACGGCCATTTTGAAAGTCTCGTAATGCCGTTCGGGCTCACTAACGCCCCTGCGGTGTTCCAACACTTTGTCAATGACATATTCCATCATTTGGTGGGTAGATTTGTGGTTGTTTACTTAGATGATATCTTGATCTATTCCCCCGATTTAGAGACGCATCAGTCCCATGTCAAGCAGGTGTTACAGGTATTACGAGACAATAAGCTGTATGCTAAACTCGAGAAATGTGTCTTCGCCGTTCAGGAGGTACGGTTTTTGGGGTACCTCCTGTCGCCATTGGGTTTTCGGATGGATCCGGAAAAAGTCCGGGCGGTGTTGGACTGGGAACAACCGGACAATCTACGGGCATTGCAACGTTTTTTGGGGTTTACCAACTTTTACCGTAAATTTATTCGGAACTATTCGGTGCTGGTGACGCCTCTTACGGACATGACTAGGAAGGGGACCGATTTTTCCGAGTGGTCGGAGTCTGCTCGCCAGGCTTTCTCCTCCCTAAAGCGTTGTTTTGTTTCCGCACCTATTCTCCGTCAGCCCGATCTTTCTCAGCCCTTCGTTGTGGAGGTGGATGCGTCTGAGGTGGGGGTGGGGGCTGTATTGTCGCAAGGCCCTTCGCCTGGAAATGGGTGCCCTGTGCGTTCTTCTCCAAGAAGTTGTCGTCGCCGAGAGGAATTATGATGTCGGTAATAGGGAGCTGTTGGCTATTAAATTGGCTTTTGAGGAATGGCGTCACTGGTTGGAAGGGGCTGTCCATCCCATCACGGTTATTACCGACCACAAGAACCTGTCTTACCTTGAGTCCGCCAAGCGTCTCAATCCCCGGCAGGCCCGGTGGTCCTTGTTTTTCACGAGATTTAATTTTACCGTCACTTACCGTCCAGGGGTTGAGAACGTGAAGGCTGATGCATTGTCGCGTAGTTTCCCGGGTGGTAGTGCTCATGAAAGTCCCGTTCCCATCTTACAGGAGGGGGTGGTTGTTTCTGCTCTTTGCCCTGATCTGGAGGGGAGGTGTTGAAGGTCCAGGGGGGCGCCCCTGCCTCCTGTCCTTCTGGGAGACTGTTTGTGCCATCATCTTTGCGTCTCAGAGTGCTGTCAGAGCATCACGACTCCGTATTGGCAGGGCATCCCGGCAGTAGGGCCACCTTCGATCTTTTATCTCGTCGCTTTTGGTGGCCGGGGTTGAGGAAGGACGTAGCGGAATTCGTATCTGCCTGTAGTGTGTGTGCACGGGCTAAGGTTCCGCATACCCGTCCGGCTGGTTTCTCTTTGCCATTGTCTATTCCTGAGAGGCCATGGACACATGTGTCAATGGATTTTATCACCGATCTTCCGGCGTCTGCAGGCAAGACGGTAGTGCTGGTAGTGGTTGATAGGTTCAGTAAGATGGTTCGCTTTGTGGCACTGCCCGCGCTTCCTAATGCTCGGACACTGGCACAGGTGTTTGTAAGTGAGATCGTGAAGCTTCATGGAGTTCCCTCCGAGGTGGTTTCTGATCGTGGTACTCAGTTTGTCTCCAAGTTTTGGAAGGCTTTTTGTGCACGTTTAGGAATTGCCTTGTCCTTCTCTTCTGCTTTTCATCCTCAGTCTAATGGGCAGACCGAACGTATGAATCAGAATTTGGAGACTTATCTGAGGTGTTTTGTCTCTGACAATCAGGAGACTTGGGTGAGTTATTTGCCCTTGGCCGAGTTTGCCCTTAATAATCGTCTTCAGGAGTCCACTGGCAAGTCACCATTCTTCGGTGCATATGGGTTTCATCCTCAGTTTGGTACTTTTAGTGGTACTAGTCCTTCCGGAGTTCCTGAGGAGGACCGATTTACCTCATCCCTCTCCTCGGTTTGGCGGAGGGTACAGAGTAGCTTGAAGCTCTTAGGCGACAGGTACAAACGTATGGCTGACAGGAAGCGTGCGCCAGGTCCGGACCTGTGTGTGAATGACTACGTGTGGTTGTCTACCAAGAATGTGAAGTTGAAGGTGCCCTCTTGGAAGTTGGGGCCCAGGTTTATTGGCCCTTATCAGATAACCGCCGTTATCAATCCCGTGGCGTTTCGTCTTGCGTTGCCTCCCGCTCTTAAGATCCACAATGTATTTCATAGGTCGCTCCTCAAACCGTATGTGCCGTCGTCTAACCCGTCTCCTTTGCCCCCGGAGCCCATCTGCGTAGCGGGGAATTTGGAATTTGAGATCTCAAAGGTGGTTGATTCTCGCAGGGTGCGCCGTTCTCTTCAGTATTTGGTGCACTGGAGGGGATACGGTCCGGAGGAACGGATGTGGGTGCCGGCGTCGGAAGTCTCCGCCGCTAGGCTGGTCCGCGCTTTTCACCGTTCCCATCCGGATAAGCCTGGTCCTGAGTGTCCGGGGCCACTCGTGGACGGGGGGGTACTGTCACGGGTGGCACGGATGACAGGGTAGAGGCCACGCGCAGACGGTCCCAGCGTTTGGCCAATCAGCCATAAGGTTTGAGGACGGTCCGTCTTTCAGGGGCATTTACCTTCTGTGTAGATAAAGAGAAGGTATGATAAGATCTCCCTATCATGGGAGGACGGCTGGGAAGGTCTTGTGCTCGGTCTGGTTTCTACACCAGTATTCTGGGTCTCTAGGACCCAGCAGGTTCTTCCCTCCTTTATAAGGAGTTTCATTGCCCTCCCTCGGTGCAGGTGATATTTCCTTGTGGACTCATTATCCTTGCTCCAAGCAGAAGCTGAGATTGTGGAGGTTGCTGTGCTCTGCTGCAAGATAAGTGTTTTCTTTCCCCATTGTCTGTTTTCCTTGTGTTGTCTTTAGTTGTTAGTGGAGGGGTCTAGTGAACCTCCCCATCTGATCCTTAGATAAGGTAGTGCTAGGATCAGAGAGGGACGAGGTTCGTGGTCGGCGACAGTTGAGGAAACTGTATAGGGACGTCAGGGCAGACAGGGTCAGCCCCAGGAAGACTAGGGGTCACCCTCTCCCTCTTGTGCCCATAGCTTTAGGGACTCCTTATCCCCCCCCGTCGTTGTCCTACGCTGGGTGTCTCTCCCGCTCCCAGCGTGACAACAAGTTTAGACACAGAAAATGTGCATGTCTATGAAATAGATCAAAATAGAATTTCTAACACAGATCCGTTTACTTTGACATTTGTTTTAGAAAGGATTGTAATATTAAACCTTTAACAAATAAATCAGTGAAATTAATCCCCCCCAAAAAAAGTTTGGAAATTTAAAATATTTTTTTTTTTGTTATAAAATTACAAGAAGCGGACTATGTAATGGGCATTAAACATGGCAGAGCTAGACCTTTCTATACCTGCATTGTAGGCTAAAATTAGGAAATCAACATATATGTAAAAAACTATTGCCAATAAGGACCGAAATAAGCTTACAAGTTTAGACACAGAAAATGTGCATGTCTATGAAATAGATCAAAATAGAATTTCTAAGGCGGCCGTCACACGCACAGATATCTATAGCGATATTGTAAGCGATCACGTGCACGCGCGATCGCTTACAATATCGCTCACATCGCTGGTGAGATGTCACACAGACAGACTCACCAGCGATGTGGAGCCGCGATCTCGCTGGTAACTATGGTACACATCGGGTAAAAAGGCGCCGCGCGTCGCTTAGTTACCCGACGTGTACTATAGTTACCATCTCCCAGCATAGGCTCTGCCGCTGGGAGATCGTTCATCGTGGTGTTATACACCACGATGAAGGAGATCGTGAAATCGATCATCGCTAGATCTGAGAACCGGACCTCAGATCTGCGATGTCACGATCAAGCGATTTCACATCGTAAATCGCTTGATTACATGCATCGATTTTAAGCCTGATATCGCTTAAGTGATCAAAAAGGAGATCGCTTAAACGATATCGGGCAAGATATCTGTGCGTGTGACGGCCGCCTAATACATATCCTTTTACTTTGACATTTGTTTTAGCAAAGATTGCAATATTGAATCTTTAAAAAATAAATCAGTGAAATTAATGCCCAAAAAAGTTTAAATTTTTTTTTTTTTTTTTTCTCTCCCCCCCCCACCAGAATATAATTAAATTGAGGTAAGGAAGTAATGTATTTATATATGAAAATAAAAAATAGAATATGCTTGAACAATAAAACAACCGCACATTAAGAGTGTAATAATGAAATCTATTAATATGTGATAATCATCATAAATATATTAGAACGCACTGAAATTTTCTTTGTATTACAATGTATTGGTTTTCCATCATATAAGGAAAAGGAAATAAAAATAAAAACATTAAAGGTGGAGATCCATGAAGTTATTAAATATATATGTATTGTAATATTTTGGTGTGTCAGAAAATAGTGCAATACTCCCTCTTGTGCAAATTTCAACTCCATAACATGTGAAAGAGTTAAATTTTAGTTTCTTTATTATCACCATTGTTAATTAGGTTCAGCTGTGGGTGGAGGTTTCTTTTTTATACCGTATATACTCGCGTATAAGCCGAGTTTTTCAGCCCAAAAATTGGGCTGAAAAGTACCCCCCTCGGCTTATACGCGAGTCAGTGCTGTATACCGATGTATACATCGGTACATACCGATGTATACATCGGTATACAGCAGCCCCCGCATCCCCGGTAATGCAGGGCCCCCCCAGCGTCTCTCCGGTCACCTGTAAAGGAAGCTATACTTATCACAGTGCTCTGTCCGCGCCCGCTCGCACCCGCTGTCAGCAGCCGACCGGATCCTCCATCTTGCGTCTTCTTTCTTCCTGTTTCTGTGCTCGTCGCGGGCAATGACGTCATTCCCTGCGACGAGCACAGGAAACAGGAAGAAAGAAGACGCAAGATGGAGGATCCGGTCGGCTGCTGACAGCGGGTGCGAGCGGGCGCGGACAGAGCACTGTGATAAGTATAGCTTCCTTTACAGGTGACCGGAGAGACGCTGGGGGGCCCCTGCATTACTGGGGATGCCTGTATACTACCGCTGGGGCTGCTATATACCTCTGGGGCCCTGTATACTACCACTGGGGCTGCTATATACCTCTGGGGCCCTGTATACTACCACTGGGGCTGCTATATACCTCTGGGGCCCTGTATACTACCACTGGGGCTGCTATATACCTCTGGGGCCCTGTATACTACCACTGGGGCTGTATATACTACCACTGGGGCTGTATAAACCACTGGGGCTGTATATACTGCTGGGGCCCTGTATACTACCACTGGGGCTGTATATACTACCACTGGGGCTGTATATACTACCTCTGGGGCCCTGTATATACCTCTGGGGCCCTGTATACCACCACTGGGGCTGTATATACTGCTGGGGCCCTGTATACTACCACTGGGGCTGTATATACTACCACTGGGGCTGTATATACTACCACTGGGGCTGTATATACCTCTGGGGCCCTGTATACTACCATGGGGCTGTATATACTGCTGGGGCCCTGTATACTACCACTGGGGCTGTATATACTACCACTGGGGCTGTATATACTACCACTGAGGCTGTATATACCTCTGGGGCCCTGTATACTACCACTGGGGCTGTATATACTGCTGGGGCCCTGTATACTACCACTGGGGCTGTATGTACTACCACTGGGGCTGTATGTACTACCACTGGGGCTGTATATACTACCACTGGGGCTGTATATACTACCACTGGGGCTGTATATACCTCTGGGGCCCTGTATACTACCACTGGGGCTGTATACACCACTGGGGCTGTATATACTGCTGGGGCCCTGTATATACTACTACTGGGGCTGTATATACCTCTGGGGCCCTGTATACTACCACTGGGGCTGTATAAACCACTGGGGCTGTATATACTGCTGGGGCCCTGTATACTACCACTGGGGCTGTATATACTACCACTGGGGCTGTATATACTACCACTGGGGCTGTATATACTACTAGGGCTGCGTCTATACTACCACTGGGGCTGTATAAACCACTGGGGCTGTATATACTGCTGGGACCCTGTATATACTACCACTGGGGCTGTGTATACCTCTGGGGCCCTGTATACTACCACTGGGGCTGTATATACTGCTGGGGCCCTGTATACTACCACTGGGGCTGTATATACTACCACTGGGGCTGTATATACTACTAGGGCTGCGTCTATACTACCACTGGAGCTGTATATACCACTGGGGCTGTATATACTACTGGGGCTGCGTGTATACTACCACTGGGGCTGCTGTATCTACCTCTGGGACTGGTGTATACCACACTGCTGGGGGCTGTATACTTGTGCTAGGGTCCACCCTCGGCTTATACACGAGTCAATAGATTTTCCCAGGTTTTGGGGGCAAAAGTAGGGGGGTCGGCTTATACACGGGTCGGCTTATACACGAGTATATACGGTAAATGTATAAACTTTTGTATTTTGTATTGCTAATGATTAAGGAAGTTGTGTCTTCCGAAACGCGTCTAGCGCCCAGCTGGCACGCTGAATGATTTTTATAAATTTCATATAACAATAATAAATTTTATGAAGACAAGCACCGGTGGTTTCCACTTTACATTGCATCTGCAGAGGCCTGGGTATGAATGTTGTAATGTTTGGTAAAGGTGTGCAGGCTGGACCAAGTTGAGGTTTTGCAAACTTGAGCTGCCGAGACCTGGTGTCGAATGGCCCATGAGGCGCCCACTGATCGAGTTGAGTGAGCCTTGATCCCTGCTGGGATTGGCCTTTTTTTGACACGGTAGGACTCTTGGATTACTGAGCGGATACACCTTGCCAATGTGGATTTAGAAGCTGCCAGTTCTTTCCTAGGTCCTTCGGTAATGATGAACAGAGTTTCTGTTTTTACGGAATAGGGCTGTTCGTGAGATGTAGCGTCTGAGGGCCTTTACTAGGTCCAAGGTATGAAGCTGTTTTTCGAAGCAGTGTACGGAGAGCGAGATGTGTCACCTATGCGTGACGTGGTGGGAGAGTGTCCCTGGGACGAGCTTGTATGGGCCCATCTCCTGGTTGCTTGGGGGGGTCCTAGGCTGGGGACGTTCGCTGCATGTTGGGTGATCCCCTTGAGAGGAGCCTGGTGGGCGAGAGTGATTGTGGTCTCGATTGGTGACACAGGCTGTATGGGGAGCGGGGAACTACTACATTATTCTGGATAATGATTCTACCGATTGCGTCAATGTCAGGGCCCACGCAGGGGTACTGCGTCAGTGGTAGGCTCCATTGGGAATTGGGGTTTGTAGTTTAGGCAAAGTTGCGAAGCGTGTTCCCGGGAGCACAGTCTGGCAGTTGGTACATGATGCATTGACCCCTGTGTGGGTTTTGCTATTCCTTTTGGATGGTTTGGGATCTGCCATAGTGTACCAAATTATGAATGAAAGTGGTACTGCAGTGTAATAAGTGATTTGGTTTAGAAGGGCAAAAGCAAGCACGGGTTAGGGTGGGATGCTGCAGGGAAAGGTGTCTCCTATTGTGGCTTAGCCGGATCCTGTGTCCCCTTGTTCCTTGTGCAGCCTGCAGAGGTGCTGGGCAGAGGAGCTTTCGCTTTAGGAGCGCAGGAGGAAAAGGACTCTGTAATGCCAGGCTACTGAGTTAGTGTGTGGGCTCTGTGCGGCCCTCCTTTGGTATGGAGGGGGATTGAGGGAGGGGAAGGGCGAGGTAATGGACAGTGACCTGAGCTTTGTATACATGGCTCCTTTGTTATACTGAATTTCGCGCCGATGTTGGGGGTCGTGGTGTTTGCGTGTGCCATGTGCTCATTGGCCAGTGAGGGCGCATCATCAGGGGGGCATAGATTAAACCACCCTTTGGTCTCTGTCATAGGCAGTGGGCGGGGTGTGCAGCCGATGAAACGCGCCATGATTGGGTACACGTCATTAGGGAGCGCGTTTGACCTGCGTCATAGGGGGTTGGCGCGGTGACGCGGCTGTTAGGGGCCTGGTGTGATTGGCAGCGTCGGCCGCCGATCACAGATTGGGCGGCACTGAAATGAAGGGCCAGACCAGGGCCTGGATTTATGCGGGCCCCGGAGTGGAGGTGGGACCCACGGTACCGCGGGTTGCACCACTGCTATGGCCATCCCAGTTCCCATGCCGGGTACGCGCGCCCCAAACTTACTGGTGGTGCGCGTCCCAGCATGGCACTGCCGCGGTCTGGTGGGCACAGGGTCTGGGTGCATGTGCACAGGATGTGGGTGCCCTTGTGGCTGTGTGCAGCGGGGCCCTTCGCAGAGCCTCATGTGCAGGGCCTGGGTGCCTGTGCAGGGCCTGGGTGCCTGGTGACTTGTGGCTATGTCCCTTTACGGAGCACCGTGTGGTGCTATGTGCCGTGCTCTTAATCACCTGCTCCTTGAGTGGAGGAGGTGAGAGAGCTAAAGTGCACTCCTTGCGTCCCTGCTGTTATGCAGGGGGATGCAGTGGGATGTGTCAGCTGGCGGCTGCATGTCTGTGGATCCCCTGAGGTTGAGTCCCCGAGGATGCTGCAGACTGCTGTCCAGCAGGGGAGACAATGGACCAAAAGGCTGGTCCTGTGGGAAGAGCAGAGCCCTTAAGGGATCCGTCGCCCCAAAAGGGAGATGTGTGCCTTGTGCGATCCCCATGTTAAAAGGAGAGCGGCGCCCTCAAGGGAGCCGTCGTCTGATGAAAAAGGCAAAAAAAGTAGAAATAAATAAAAATAGGTAAATGTGTTATGCCAGACAGACCACGTGTGCCTCCTTGCGACACTCAGCTAAAACTGAATAACTACTCCTACTGACGGGTGTATACTGCAGGGATGAGGACTTAACTTTTATCTCTACTTAGTGTCGCCTCCTAGTGGCAGGAAGGCATACACCCATGGTCCTGTGTCCCCCAATGATGCGAAGGAGAAAAATTAACTTTTTGATGATATTCATTACACTGGTCAACAGCATTTTTGGTGCCAAAGATATTTCATTGAATTTAGGGTAACTTTGGGGTGCTGATTCTGAATATGTCATCAGTTTTGCCAGATTGGCTCAAGTTTTTGAGATTTTTCGTAAAATGTGTTAAAAAAAAGACGTTTTTTGCTACTTTTTTAATGAAGTCTGTTATGTTTCTTCTATGTTTTGTCAGTGTATATTCACCACAAATGTAACAGAATGAGTCTGGATCGTTAAGACAACTTCTTCTTGATGAGTTCATGCTTTTCACTGGACAACAGACAACAACATAAAGTTAGTGCAAAAATCAAGCTATGAACAAACTTTTAGAACACTAATTAACACAAAACTATATTGAGAACTGCTCAGTTCAAGTACTAATCCAAAGAAATTAATGAGATGATGCGTCGCATTTACCAACAAGTGCTATAAATAAGATACCAAAAATCTCAAAAACTTGAGCCAATCTGGCAAAACTGATAGCATATTCAGAATCAGCACCCCAAAAATACCCCAAATTCATTAAAATATTTTGGGCACCAGAAAAAAAAATTTTTTTTGTTGACCTGTGTTATCATTGAGATACACCTGTATCTGTTATTTTTTTTTGCCACAATTTGTCAATAAAATGTATAATTTTCTCCATCTACACCCTCAGTTTGGGACAGCTAATTAAATCCCTCGGTCTTCAGTATCACCTCGACGCTGATGACGCTCAGATCTATCTCTCTGGTCCTAATCACCTCCTTCCTATCCATAATTCTGAAATGTCTGTCTGCTATCTCATCTTTCTTTTCTGCTCGCTTTCTGAAACTAAACATGGACAAAACAGAATTCATCATTTTTCCCCCAACCCACTCTCCCCCTCACCTGACCTTTCCATCAATGTCAACGGCTGCTCACTTTCCCCAGTCCCCCACGCTCGGGGTGATCCTCAACTTCGCTTTCTCCTTCAAGCCACATATTCATGCCCTTGCCACCTTCTGCCGACTCCAACTCAAAAATATTTCCCGGATCAGTTCGTTCCTCGACTTCGACACTGCAAAAACACTTGTCCATGCCCTCATCATCTCCCGCCTCGATTATTGTAACCTCCTGCTCATAGGCCTCTCCTCTAGCACTCTTGCACCACTCCAATCTATCCTAAACTCTGCTGCCCGACTAATCCACCTGTCTCCCTGCTATTCCCCAATTTCTCCTCTCTGCCAAGCCCTTCACTGGCTTCACATTTCTCAGAGGTCCCGGTTTAAAGCCCTAACTATGAACTACAAAGCTGTTCACAACCTGTCTCCTCCGTACATCTATGACATGGTCTACCGATACCTACCCTCATGCAACCTGCGCTCCACTCACGATCTCCACCTCTGCTACCCCCTTATCTCTTCTTCCCATAACCACATGCAAGACTTCTCCCGTGCATCCGCTATACTCTGGTACTCTCTGCCCCAACATATCAGAATCTCACCTACTCTGGAAACCTTTAAAAGAAACCTGAAGACTCACCTCTTCCGATAAGCCTACAACCTGCTGTGAGCCTCGGTCCACCAAACCACCGCACAAATAACTTTACCCACTCCTAATGTATCATCACCTGTCCCCTTGTAGATTGCGAGCCCTCGCGAACAGCGTCCTCTCCCCTTCTACAGCTGAATGCCATATGTTGTCCATGTACCTTGTACTTGTCTTTGTATATAATGGTGCTATAATAATAATAAATAATGATGATAATTTCTCCCTGTGCACAGTATTTTTGATGGTCAACAAAATATGATTTTTTTTTTAGTAATTTAGACTTCAAAATCAAGGTATGAGTATGGCTTCTTCCCTGTGTGAACTCTCTGGTGTATAACAAGATGTGATTTCTGGTTAAAATATTTCCCACATTCTGAACAAGAAAAAAACCTCTTCCCAGTGTGACTATTGTGGTGTCTAATAAGGTGAATTTGCTTTACAAAACATTTTCCACATTCTGAACATGAAAAAGGTTTCTCCACTGTGTGAGTTCTCTGATGCGTAAGAAGTAACGATTTACGTGCAAAACATTTCCCGCATTCTGAACATGAATATGGCTTCTCCCCTGTGTGAGTTCTCTGGTGTGTAACAAGATGCGATTTCTGAACAAAACATTTCCCACATTCTGAACATGAATATGGCTTCTCACCTGTGTGAGTTTTCTGGTGTTTGAAAAGATTTGAATCAAATACAAAACATTTCCCACATTCTGAGCATAAAAATGGCTTCTCCCCTGTGTGAATTCTCTGATGTATAACAAGAACTGATTTTTGTACAAAACATTTCCCACATTCTGAACACGAATAAGGCTTCTCTCCTGTGTGACTTTTCTGATGTATAACTAGGTGAGTTTTGTGTACAAAACATTTTCCACATTCTGTACATGAATGTGGCTTCTCCCCAGTGTGATATTTCTCATGCCTAACTAGATTATATTTCTTGTTAAAATATTTCCCACACTTGGAACAAGAAAATCTCTTATTCTCTGTGTGAGTTTTTTGATGTTTAAGAATAGATGTTTTTTGGGGAAAACTATTTCCATGTTTTGAAGGTAAAGCTGACTTCTTTGCTTTAAGAGCAGTTAGTTTTTTAATGGATCTTTTGTGTCTTCTATTTGTCGTAGTAGTCTGTAATGTATCAGAAGAGAGGACCTGTTTCATATGATCAGATGATAGATCTTTGCTGTGAAGAGCTGATGGTGTATCTGAAGTAATGGCATTCACTTCAATTGTATCCCGTTTTATTTCAAGTTCATCCGATTTAACAATTGAAGTAATCAGTTGTCCCTCTGATCTCCTGGTACAGTCTGTGAAAAATAAAATCAATTATTATTTTTCAACAAAATATCCTTGAAATTAACATTTTCGAACATTTCTACTTAAAATATCAATAGAAATGGCAAGTAATGTAGCAAAATTTAATTATTCACCAACACAATGATAGTTCACAGCCTAATAACAGACCTCATAGGATTTAGAGTGCAGTGTTCAAGTGTTTGTTCATTCTGCCTCCAAAATATTAGAATTAAAAAAACACGAAAATATATTAATGTATTTATCGGACTATAAGATGTACTTTTTTTCTCAAAGTTTTTGGGAAAAGTGGCGGCGCGTCTTATAGCCAAGATGTATGATACCTGGCTGTGCCTGGAGGGGTAAGGGGGAGGCAGCTGAGAGGGTCACCAGAGTCAAAATCGGGTCATAGGAGGCAGGAATAGGCTGCAGCACCGGCTGCCTTTGAACATGTGTGCCTGTTGTTTATGCAAGAAGGAGATTTTTGTGTACTCACCGTAAAATCCTTTTCTCTTAGCCTCTAATTGGGGACACAGAACAATGGGTGTTATGCTGCTGTCCACTAGGAGGCGACACTAGGCAGAATCTGCAAAAGAGTTAAGTGGCTCCTTCTCTGCAGTATACACCCCTGGAGCAGGCTCTGCCTCCCCAGTTTTTGCTTAGTGTCGTAGGAGGCACACTTAAATTTTATTTTCTTAAAAAATTTTTCACTTTCTGATCTTTTCTTTCAAGAGAAGAAAAGTGTGGAGACTCCCGGCATGGTCCCTCCTCGGCCCCCCATTGGTGGGGGCGCCTGGTTGAGGTCGACACTTTTCCCTCACATGCCGCTCCTTCCCGGCTCACCACTGTTGGGGGTGCCTAGTTGAAGTCGAGACGATGGTCCTCCTTCCCCAGTTCCCCACGGTTGGAGACCCTGGGTTGAAGTCGACGCTATACAGGAGCCCTCTGACGATGGACGGCAGCATCCCTCCCTAATCACTCCTCCAGGGCTTTTAGGTTGAAACACCGTAGGTAGGGCACAAACATGCTGCACAATCCAGACGCCTCAGCTCTGCTGAGTTTTCTGATGGACATGGGCCGCAACACTCTTCAAGCCTGCAGCACCAGGAGCCCCAGCTCTGCTGAGTGCTCCTGAAGGTGCCGGGGGACAACGCTAGTAGGACAGCTGCACTGCATCTGCCGCGGCACACTCTAGAAGCATCAGCCTGGCTGAGTGCCTCTGATGGACACTCCAGGAGCCCAAGTCCTGCCGCGGCCTCCTCAGCCTACCACTGGAATCTAGGACCAGGAGACCCAGTTCCCCTGGATTCTCCTGATGGGGGACTACCACTCTTCTGCAGCACTCACTCCAAAAGATCAGCCTTCACTGCTTTCTCCTGATGAGGCAGGGGGCCCATACTGTGAGCAGGAGCACCAGTTTTCTGGGCTCCTTACAATGCCAGTACAGTACCTGGACTCTAGGAGACCAAGTTCCCCTTGGTTTTTCCTGATGGGGGCTGCCACTCTACCCCTCAGTTCCACGAGACCCAGTCCTCTGGGTTCTCCTGACGGGGGGCTGCGCTGGGGTCCGGCCGGGTCCAGTCCGTTTTGGTCCTGGACAGGACCTCCGCTCCGGCCAGCCATCACTTGCAGCTTCTGTTTTTACTTGAGGCCGTGGCTTCTGTGTCCCTGAATGAGGCGAAGGAGAAATGTAATTTTCTGCTACTCTGGTTTTCTGCCATTCTGTCACATTTAGCAAATGGTGTGTCACATCTCCTCTGGGATTTGCTGCTGTGAAGTATGCTTCTGTCACCATTCAGAAAAGACTGCGGCATTCAATCCTGTCAGTGTGCACAGGTGCATCGCCAAACACAATAATTACAATAGTAAAAAAAGCGGCACTCTGCTATGACAGAATACAAAAATATTTTAGTTATGCAAAAATTAAGACACTAAAGGTACCGTCACACACAGCAATATTACTAGGCAATTTCACTGGCAATTTGCTGGTTGCAGTGAAATCATGGACACATTGTTACATTTGTACACAGCAACAAAATAGAACAATGTGTCCATGATTTCACTGCAACCAGCAAATTGCCAGTGAAATTGTCTAGAAATATTGCTGTGTGTGACGGTACCTTTACAGATATGGCCATATTGATAAACCGCCCAATCGCCGCGTCGAGGAGTGTCTCCTTGACCGGGTCCTTAACCTCCATTTTCAGCTTCTATCTGGGTTAAAAACCTCCTCTCATTTATAGGCAAACTGGAAAGAACTGATACCAGAGAACACTAGTATAACAGGCCCAGGGTGGGGAAAGGTGCACACAGAACCCATACTACACTTCAGTAAAGGCTGCGGCACTCAACCCTGTCAGTGTGCACAGGTGCATTCTTTGCGTAACTGAAATATTTCCGTATTCTAATTGTCATAGAGTGCCGTTTTTTTTTACTATTGTAATTATGGTGTTTGGCGATCCACCTACATCCTCATGCTGGTGCCAATGCACTTTGTGGGCGGGGGCAGCCCGCGTGAACCCTTTGCTGAGGTCCCAACCAGAAGGGAGAGGGAGCGCACTCTTTCTCTCAGCCACCTAAATGCTGTAATCACTATTGATTGCAGCATTTAGGGAATTAAACACACAGAGGTGGCATGGGGACTGCTCCTGGATGTTAGAGCCGCCTCTCGGCTGTGACATAAGCCGAACCAGGATAGACGGATCCTCCTGGGTAAAACTAATATAGGGCAAGGGCTTTCAATCACAAAGTGATCTGAACAGTTCTGGGTGGAAGATAATTTTGTAGTCTAGTGGCAAAACGGTGATGACATGATTGTGATATGTCTACTGTAGATAACATCACCGATAGAGCAGTCACAGCCAGTGAAGAATCTATGACTCTATGTTTAGTGGTTCCTACTCACCCGGGTAATCATATGTAGGAATCTCCTCTTTACACCGCTCATCACCCCTCACATATGTCTCTGTAGTATTAATATGGGTCAGATCTTCACCCTGAAACAAAGATTGTAAAAGTCACAGACAGATGGAGAAGTCCCATCTATGATCAGCTGTAATCTGCCATCTCCACCGTTCTCATTACACAAGTATAAAACATAGAATACTGGAGGATAAAATAAGACTGAGCACAAGACCTTCACAGCCGTCTACACATCATAGGGAGATCTCATCACACCTTCTCTCCATCTACCTGATCATCCGGAGGAACATCGGGATCTTCTTGTTTACAGTCCTGTGGGAGAAGAGGACGGGGACATCTCTCTGGTGTTGTCCTCTTACTGGATAGACCTGGAGGAGACACATACAGGGACTGAATTCATTCTTTACATACAGATCATTATAGGCCGTGTGTATTTAGTCCTGTCTATTACCTGGTGATGTGAGGGGCTGGGGATCCTCCATCATGACTATGTCCTTGTACAGATCTTTGTGTCCTTCTAAATACTCCCACTCCTCCATGGAGAAATAGACGGTGACGTCCTGACACCTTATAGGAACCTGACACATACAATGATACCATTGTCATCCCCCGATCCCTTCATAGCGTTACTGTATAATGTCCCAGCAGCAGCATTCCCAGCAGTGTCACCTCTCCAGTCAGCAGCTCAATCATCTTGTAGGTGAGTTGTAGGATCTTCTGGTCATTGATGTCCTCATGTATCAGGGGGTGAGGTGGAGGCCCCGTGATTGGGCTCAGGGCTCTTCCCTCAGACACAGGGTCCTGACAGCACAGATCACTAGAGCTCTTCACTACTGTGTAATCCTGGTTATGGAGAGACACATTAATAAATCTCCAGTCTCCAGACATTTCCAGAGTCCTCACCTCTCCAGTTCTGTCATCTGTTATTCTGTCCATAGATAAGAATGATGTCATGTGACATTGTCATCACAATCTCTCACCTCTCCAGTAACAAGGAAGAGGATCTCTAGGGTGAGGTGGAAGATCCTCTCCGCCATCTTGTTCCTGTCCAGATCCATCCTTGATGGTCAATCAGGAGAATTCTCTTCTATAGAAGATCTCCACTGAGAGGATTCAATATTGTGGGGGCTGAAAGGGGAGAAGATTATTATTATTTATTATAGCGCCATTTATGCCATGGTGCTTTACATGTGAAAAGAGAATACATAGAGAAGAACAATATTCATTAATAATACAAGGTACAGACAGGTAGAGGAGGGGAGAGGACCCTGCCCGCTAGGGCTCATAGTCTACAAGGGATGTGTGAGGATACACTAAGAGAGGGTAGAGCTGGTCGTGCGGCGGTTTGGTAGACTGAGGCTCACTTCAGGTTGTAGGCTTGTCAGAAGAGGTGGGTCTTCAGTTTCCTTCTGAAGGTTTCCACAGTAGGCGAGTCTTAAGCAGGGGCGGATCTACCGTGGTGCAGCTGGTTCAGATGCACCAAGGCCCCGACCGTCTAGGGGGCCCCTTAAGCCTGCAGGGGGGCCCCCAGCCGACCCCCGTGACCCTGTGTCAGAGGAGAGGGGGTTAACCGAGGGAAGCTTCCTGCTTCCCTTGGCAGATCCCGCTCCTCCTCTTCTGTGACGTCCTGGCTCCCAGGCCTGCGGCGTGGCTCGGGCAAGGTAGGAGCCTGTAGCACCAAGTAATCCCCCCCCCCGCTGTCATCTGTTAGCACCCCCCCCCTCGGCGAAATCCGCTAGCACCCCCCCCCAGCTCCTCCTCACCATCAGCTGCTGCACCAGGGCCCTCTTGGCACAAGGTCCACCACTGGTCTTAAGGTACTGTCACATACGGCAATATTGCTGGCCAATTTCACTTGCAATTTGCTGGTTGCAGTGAAATCATGGACACATTGTTACATTTGTACACGGCAACAAAATAGAACAATGTGTCCATGATTTCACTGCAACCAGCAAATTGCAAGTGAAATTGCCTAGCAATATTGCTGTGTGTGAAGGTACCCTTATATGTTGGGGCAGAGAGTTCCAGAGTATGGGGGATGCACAGGAGAAGGCTTGTATGCGATTGCGGGAAGAAGATATAATAGGGAAGTCGAGAAGGAGATCTTAAGAGGATCGCAGATGTATGGAGGAGACAGAGTGTGTATGGCTTTGTATGTCATGGTTAGGGTTTTGAACTGGGGCCTCTGAGAAATGGAGAGCCAGTGAAGGGCTTGGAAGAAAGCAGAGATCGGGGAATAGCAGGGATTTGTCAGGCAGCCCTTATATTGCTGCATAAGATATGTATCTTAAGGCCGGGTTACACATAACGATGTGCCAGCGACCCGACCAACGATCGGGATTGCTGGTACATCGCTATGTGATCGCTGGTGAGATGCCAAACAGGCAGATCTCACCAGCGACCCGTGTAACGACTTCGACATCATGGAAAACAATATAAACTATTCTTTTCCATGATGTCGAGGTCCCGCTACTATATTCAGCAGGAGAACGCTGGTAACCAGGATACACATCGGGTTACTAAGCACAGCGTGCTGTGCTTAATAACCCGATGTGTACACTGGTTACCAGTGCACTGTACTTAGCAACCCGATGTGTACCATGGTTACCAGGGCGCTGTGCTTAGTAACCCGATGTGTATCCTGGTTACCAGGGAACAGATGGGGCTAGAAAGGCATCACACACGCCGATGTCTGCTGCCTAGCGGCAGACCAATGACCAAAAAATGGTCCTGGCCATTCCGCAGCGATCTGATCGCTAGCCATTGCAGCATTTCACACGCAGGAAGATTGCTGCAACGTCACAAAACTTGTGACATTGCAGCGATATCGCTGCGTGTAACAGGGCCTTTATTTTGATGTCTTCATGGAATATATGTATATATATATACGCACACACACTTCAGTACAGTCACTGCCAAACCCCATAGTAACCCCGAAGAATACTACCTGCTACCAATACAGGCCGGTTAGATACCCATTACTGGTAACGTTTGGCCTAATAAGACTTCAGGGGTTTATAGAGCGAGAGGAATGAGGCCTTCAGGGGTTTATAGAGCGAGAGGAATGAGGCTATTTCCTTTGAAATATTTAGTTCAAAATGTAAGCAGTGCAAATGAAGGCGATCACATAGGATCCAACTCAAAAATAAAAAAAAGAATCTGGCACTCAATATTGATGGTGAAAAACTTAAGAGGCATCTTTATGATCCAATTATCAAAGTGTGGGGTGTACACGAGACGTCTCAGACAAAATACACCTTTCTCATATGTGCACTGTATGAAAACAGAGAGACAAGTCAACATGTGAAAAAAAGAATATATACATACAAATCCAGACAATATATATGATCGTACAGCGTCACGTGTAGCCTGCTCTGCAGTGTTTAACTGCGTTTGTTTTTGTTGGCGCCTTTGGGGTTAATGTCAGCAGCTTAGCACTTTTGCTGTCCATGGTCTGGCAGGTGAGACACTACTCTGTGTGTTATGGGATAGAAGCTAAATCTCACATTGAAGGTTACGACATCAATTGAAAGTCATATAAATAGTACATAGTAAAGTGCCAGTGCATTACAGTGACTTTCATCAATTGAGTATCGCTATCACCATTATAGGAGCTTGTTCCCCATACAGTAAACAGTGCTATGGCAAAGCCAATGAACATTGCAACCTATATTTGGTACGGGGCATATAGAGTTAAAGTGCTGCCCAGTCAAAATTGTACAATATTGTGCCCACTCACTGATCCCCCGGTGGGGTTCCCCTGCCAATGGTCCCAAACGTACGTTTCCTCTTTAGTGTATTGCTTCATCGGGGGAAGGTGGATGAACCTCCTTCCCTACCACAATGTATATAATCTGACGCTTGTGGATGCTGAATGTAGCACTATGTAACATCCCGCCACTCCCCCCTCATCAGAAGTGCTGTGACATCACCGAGGGCTTAGCATGCATGTCCGGAAGCGGAGACGCGTCACCATGTCTCCCGGGCATGCACACACATGGTTAAAGATGCCACACCTCCCGGTGGAGGGAGCGCAGGTGGCAGCATAGCAGACACCCAGTTAGGGCCACGTCACACGGTTCAATTTACTGAACGATGTTGTTAGCGATCACATGCACACACGATAGCTAACAATATCGTTCACATCGATGGTGAGCTGTCACACAGGCAGACTTACCAGCGATGTGGACCAGTGAGCACGCTGGTAACTATGGTACACATCGGGTTACTAGGTGCCAAGCGGCGCTTAGTAACCCGATGTTTACCATGGATACGAGCTCCCAGCATAGGCTGCGAGGCGGTGGGAGCTCCTTCACCGTTGGTCTGCCAATGCCACAAGCAGCGATGCAGAAACGATATCGCTTAAGTGATCAAAAAAGCGATATCGTTCAGTAAATTGACGCGTGTGACGTGGCCCTAAGGCAGCGAGGAGTTTAACCCATCAGGCACGGGTCAATAAGCAGTTTTAGTGTACTGAGCATGCTCCATACAGCTCGTACACACTCGGCTCTGCTCCGTACACCTCGTACACACGCGGCTCTGCTCCGTACACCTCGTACACACGCGGCTCTGCTCCGTACACCTCGTACACACGCGGCTCTGAGCATGCTCAGTACACTAAAATCAAATCCGGGAAACAATCCTGTTGTTTCCCGGACCCAAGCTCCATAGACCCCCATGTTATTTGAATCTGACAGTGTCGGATCTGATGCTGTGTGATTCTGTCCGCTGAGCCCATAATTACAGCAGTCTCCAATTTGTGGGACGTGAAAACAGCGGACACAATCGGATCCCTGCACACACGGATGGCTATTAAGCACCAATCCCTGCCCATCGGGATACATGGGGGCCAAATAGGAGAAAAATCGTGGTGTGACAATGTAAAATAACAACAACGATTGAAAACGCATGACATGATTTCTCCCTACACTCTGCCCTCACTGCATCCGACCCTCCGACAACTCCTCCTGGCCTGAGCCCAGTAATGGGGAATGTGCACATACCTCCACCTGCAGAGCCGCACACTACATATATGGCTGCTCTGTGCTTACGGTAGCGTCTAGATCAGAGTTGAATTTTGGAGGGGGCGGAGTGATTTCATAAAATCATGATGTCACTAGAATGGGCGGGGCCTCCTCCGTCCAATGGAAGCTACAGCAGCGTTCCTCGAATCCTCAGTCAGTGTGTAGTGTAGTGTTGTGGGGCGGGAAGGCTGCGCTGAGCTCCGGATCCTGTGCTGAGCTGTGCGGCCTCTGGAGCAGCCTGTGCCCGGGAGAGGAAGGAGAGCAGTGCTGTGAGGAGAGGACTGAGGTGGGAGAAGAAATCCAGGGGACTGTGTGTGGTGTGGGGGCATATACAGGGGCGTTCAGGGGCTGTGTGTGGTGTGGGGGTATATACAGGGGCGTCCAGGGGGCTGTGTGTGGTGTGGGGGCATATACAGGGGCGTTCAGGGGCTGTGTGTGGTGTGGGGGTATATACAGGGGCGTCCAGGGGCTGTGTGTGGTGTGGGGCATATACAGGGGCGTTCAGGGGCTGTGTGTGGTGTGGGGGTATATACAGGGGCGTCCAGGGGGCTGTGTGGGTGGGGGTATATACATGGCGTCCAGGGGACTGTGTGTGGTGTGGGGGTATATACAGGGGCGTCCAGGGGGCTGTGTGTGGTGTGGGGGCATATACAGGGGCGTCCAGGGGGCTGTGTGTGGTGTGGGGGTATATACAGGGGCATCCAGGGGGCTGTGTGTGGTGTGGGGGTATATACAGGGGCGTCCAGGGGGCTGTGTGGTGTGGGGGCATATACAGGGGCGTCCAGGGGGCTGTGTGTGGTGTGGGGGCATATACAGGGGCATCCAGGGGGCTGTGTGTGGTGTGGGGGCATATACAGGGGCGTCCAGGGGCTGTGTGTGGTGTGGGGGTATATACAAGGGCGTCCAGGGGGCTGTGTGTGGTGTGGGGGTATATACAAGGGCGTCCAGGGGGCTGTGTGTGGTGTGGGGGCATATACAGGGGCGTCCAGGGGGCTGTGTGTGGTGTGGGGGTATATACATGGCGTCCAGGGGGCTGTGTGTGGTGTGGTGGTATATACAGGGGCGTCCAGGGGCTGTGTGTGGTGTGGGGGCATATACAGGGGCGTCCAGGGGGCTGTGTGTGGTGTGGGGGCATATACAGGGGCGTCCAGGGGGCTGTGTGTGGTGTGGGGGCATATACAGGGGCGTCCAGGGGGCTGTGTGTGGTGTGGGGGCATATACAGGGGCGTCCAGGGGGCTGTGTGTGGTGTGGGGGCATATACAATGGCGTCCAGGGGGCTGTGTGTGGTGTGGGGGCATATACAGGGGCGTCCAGGGGGCTGTGTGTGGTGTGGGGGCATATACAGGGGCGTCCAGGGGGCTGTGTGTGGTGTGGGGGCATATACAGGGGCGTCCAGGGGGCTGTGTGTGGTGTGGGGGCATATACAGGGGCGTCCAGGGGGCTGTGTGTGGTGTGGGGGCATATACAGGGGCGTCCAGGGGGCTGTGTGTGGTGTGGGGGCATATACAGGGGCGTCCAGGGGCTGTGTGTGGTGTGGGGCATATACAGGGCGTCCAGGGGGCTGTGTGTGGGGTGGGGGTATATACAGGGGCGTCCAGGGGGCTGTGTGTGGTGTGGGGGTATATACAGGGGCGTCCAGGGGACTGTGTGTGGTGTGGGGGTATATACAGGGGCGTCCAGGGACTGTGTGTGGTGTGGGGGTATATACATGGCGTCCAGGGGACTGTGTGTGGTGTGGGGGTATATACAGGGGCGTCCAGGGGACTGTGTGTGGTGTGGGGGTATATACAGGGGCGTCCAGGGGACTGTGTGTGGTGTGGGGGTATATACAGGGCGTCCAGGGGCTGTGTGTGGTGTGGGGGCATATACAGGGGCGTCCAGGGCTGTGTGGGTGTGGGGGTATATACAGGGGCGTCCAGGGGCTGTGTGTGGTGTGGGGGTATATACAGGGCGTCCAGGGGGCTGTGTGTGGTGTGGGGGCTATATACAGGGCGTCCAGGGGCTGTGTGTGGTGTGGGGGCTATATACAGGGCGTCCAGGGGCTGTGTGTGGTGTGGGGGCTATATACAGGCGTCCAGGGGCTGTGTGTGGTGTGGGGGCTATATACAGGGCGTCCAGGGGGCTGTGTGTGGTGTGGGGGCTATATACAGGGCGTCCAGGGGCTGTGTGTGGTGTGGGGGCATATACAGGGGCGTCCAGGGGGCTGTGTGTGGTGTGTGGGATATACAGGGCGTCCAGGGGCTGTGTGGTGTGGGGGCACATCCAGGGCTGTGTGGTGTGGGGGCACATCCAGGGGCTGTGTGTGGTGTGGGGGCATCATCCAGGGGCTGTGTGTGTGGTGTGGGGCACATCAGGCAGGGCTGTGTGTGGTGTGGGGGCACAGTCCAGGGGGCTGTGTGTGGTGTGGGGCACATCAGGCTTGTTGGTGTGGGGGCACATCCAGGGGGCTGTGTGTGGTGTGGGGGCACATCCAGGCAGGTGGTGTGGGGCACACCAGGGGGCTGTGTGTGGTGTGGGGGCACATCCAGGGGGCTGTGTGTGGTGTGGGGGCTACATCCAGGGGCTGTGTGTGGTGTGGGGGCACATCCAGGGGGGTGTGTGTGGTTGGGGCACATCCAGGGGGCTGTAGTGGGGGCACATCCAGGGGGCTGTGTGTGGTGTGGGGCACATCCTGGGGCTGTGTGTGGTGGGGGGCACATCCTGGGGCTGTGTGTGGTGTGGGGGCACATACCTGGGGGCTGTGTGTGTGGTGTGGGGCACAATCCTGGGGCTGTGTGTGTGTGGGGGCACATCCTGGGCTGTGTGTGTGGCACATCCGGGGCTGTGTGTGTGTGGGGGCACATACCAGCCAGGGGCTGTGTGTGGGGTTTGGGGGCACACTCCAGGGGCTGGTGTGTGGTGTGGGGGCACATCCAGGGGCTTCCAGGGGCTGTGTGGGTGTGTGATGTTAAGTGCACTGGGCTGCATACGGAGAGGGGAGGTGCAGGGAAGGAGAGTGTTGGCATTTGGGGCAAAACAGGGAAGGTGTTCTGTACTCGGACTATATGGATCAATTTTACCTAGTGTCCATAGGAGTCAGGTAGGAGACGTATCGCGTCTTCATTGTGTTTCTTGTTTCCCTTATTATTTTCTGTTCTAGGTATTATGGATTTTCCTCCCGGTGGAGACATTTCATCACTGCTCGTCTCTCCAAGTGGAGGCTGCTGTCTGTACAGTCCATGTGAGGCTGCTGAAGAGGTGACACTGCGGGATCCTGATAATCTCAGATAGGTGAGCATAATCCCTCCAAAAACCCATCCCTCCCTCCAACTGGCGCTCTCCCCCCCTCTCGGCCGCTCTCTCCGACCCCCGCCCTCAGCCGCTCTCTCTTTCCCCCCCCCTCAGCCGCTCTCTTCTTTCTCCCCCCCCCCCCCCCCCCCTCAGCCGCTCTCTTCTTCTTCCCCCCCCCTCAGCCGCTCTCTCTTCTTCCCCCCCCCCCCTCAGCCGCTCTCTCTTCTTCCCCCCCCCCCCTCAGGCCGCTCTCTCTTCTTCCCCCCCCCCCTCAGCCGCTCTCTCTTCTTCCCCCCCCCCCTCAGCCGCTCTCTCTTCTTCCCCCCCCCCTCAGCCGCTCTCTCTTCTTCCCCCCCCCCCTCAGCCGCTCTCTCTTCTTCCCCCCCCTCAGCCGCTCTCTCTTCTTCCCCCCCCTCAGCCGCTCTCTCTTCTTCCCCCCCCTCAGCCGCTCTCTCTTCTTCCCCCCCCTCAGCCGCTCTCCTTCTTCTCCCCCCCTCAGCCGCTCTCTCTTCTTCCCCCCCCTCAGCCGCCTCTCTCTTCTTCCCCCCCCTCAGCCGCTCTCTCTTCTTCCCCCCCCTCAGCCGCTCTCTCTTCTTCCCCCCCCTCAGCCGCTCTCTCTTCTTCCCCCCCCTCAGCCGCTCTCTCTTCTTCCCCCCCCTCAGCCGCTCTCTCTTCTTCCCCCCCCTCAGCCGCTCTCTCTTCTTCCCCCCCCTCAGCCGCTCTCTCTTCTTCCCCCCCCCCTCAGCCGCTCTCTCTTCTTCCCCCCCCCCCTCAGCCGCTCCTCTCTTCTTCCCCCCCCCCCCCCTCAGCCGCTCTCTCTTCTTCCCCCCCCCCCCCTCAGCCGCTCTCTCTTCTTCCCCCCCCCCTCAGCCGCTCTCTTCTTCCCCCCCCCCCTCAGCCGCTCTCTTCTTCCCCCCCCCCCCCACCTCAGCCGCTCTCTCTTCTTCCCCCCCCCCCCACCTCAGCCGCTCTCTTCTTCCCCCCCCCCCCCCCACCTCAGCCGCTCTCTCTTCTTCCCCAAACCCCCCCCCCCTCAGCCGCTCTCTCTTCTTCCCCCCCCCCACCTCAGCCGCTCTCTCTTCTTCCCCAAACCCCCCCCCCCACCTCAGCCGCTCTCGCGCTCTCTGTTCGGTCCGCTCTCTCGCTCTCTCTGTCGGTCCGCTCTCGCTCTCTCGTCGGTCCGCTCTCGCTCTCTCTGTCGTCCGCTCTCGCTCTCTCTGTCGGTCCGCTCTCGCTCTCTCTGTCGGTCCGCTCTCGCTCTCTCTGTCGGTCCGCTCCTCGCTCTCTCTGTCGGTCCGCTCTCGCTCTCTCTGTCGGTCCGCTCTCGCTCTCTCTGTCGGTCCGCTCTCGCTCTCTCTGTCGGTCCGCTCTCGCTCTCTCTGTCGTCCGCTCTCGCTCTCTCTGTCGGTCCGCTCTCGCTCTCTCTGTCGGTCCGCCTCTCGCTCTCTCTGTCGGTCCGCTCTCGCTCTCTCTGTCGGTCCGCTCTCGCTCTCTCTGTCGGTCCGCTCTCGCTCTCTCTGTCGGTCCGCTCTCCTCTGCTCGCTCTCTCTGTCGTCCGCTCTCCTCTCTGTCGGTCCGCTCTCGCTCTCTCTGTCGGTCCGCTCTCGCTCTCTCTGTCGGTCCGCTCTCGCTCTCTCTGTCCGGTCCGCTCTCCGCTCTCTCTGTCGGTCCGCTCTCGCTCTCTCTGTCGGTCCGCTCTCGCTCTCTCTGTCGGTCCGCTCTCGCTCTCTCTGTCGGTCCGCTCTCGCTCTCTCTGTCGGTCCGCTCTCGCTCTCTCTGTCGGTCCCTCTCGCTCTCCTGTCGGTCCGCTCTCGCTCTCTCTGTCGGTCCGCTCTCGCTCTCTCTGTCGGTCCGCTCTCGCTCTCTCTGTCGGTCCGCTCTCGCTCTCTCTGTCGTCGCTCCGCTCTCTCTCCTCCGTCTGTCGGTCCGCTCTCGCTCTCTCTGTCGGTCCGCTCTCGCTCTCTCTGTCGGTCCGCTCTCGCTCTCTCTGTCGGTCCGCTCTCGCTCTCTCTGTCGGTCCGCTCTCGCTCTCTCTGTCGGTCCGCTCTCGCTCTCTCTGTCGGTCCGCTCTCGCTCTTCGTCTGGTCCGCTCCGCTCTCCTCGCTCTCCTCTTGTCGGTCCGCTCTCGCTCTCTCTGTCGGTCCGCTCTCCGCTCTCTCTGTCGGTCCGCTCTCGCTCTCTCTGTCGGTCCGCTCTCGCTCTCTCTGTCGGTCCGCTCTCGCTCTCTCTGTCGGTCCGCTCTCGCTCTCTCTGTCGGTCCGCTCTCGCTCTCTCTGTCGGTCCGCTCTCGCTCTCTCTGTCGGTCCGCTCCTCTCTCTGCGTCCTCTCGTCTCTGTCGGTCCGCTCTCGCTCTCTCTGTCGGTCCGCTCTCGCTCTCTCTGTCGGTCGCTCTCGCTCTCTCTGTCGGTCCGCTCTCCGCTCTCTCTCTGTCGGTCCGCTCTCTCTCGCTCTCCTCTGTCGGTCCGCTCTCGCTCTCTCTGTCGGTCCGCTCTCGCTCTCTCTTGTCGGTCCGCTCTCGCTCTCTCTGTCGGTCCGCTCTCGCTCTCTCTGTCGGTCCGCTCTCGCTCTCTCTGCGTCGTCCGCTCTGGTCGCTCTCTCTGTCGGTCCGCTCTCGCTCTCTCTGTCGGTCCGCTCTCGCTCTCTCTGTCGGTTCCGCTCTCGTCGCTCTCTCTGTCGGTCCGCTCTCGCTCTCTCTGTCGGTCCCTCTTTGCGTCCTCTCTCTGTCGGTCCGCTCTCGCTCTCTCTGTCGTCCGTCTCGCTCTCTCGTCGTCGCTCTGCTCTCTCTGTCGGTCCTGCTCCTCTGTCTCGCTCTCCTCCTTGTCGGTCCGCTCTCGCTCTCTCTGTCGGTCCGCTCTCGCTCTCTCTGTCGGTCCGCTCTCGCTCTCTCTGTCGGTCCGCTCTCGCTCTCTCTGTCGGTCCGCTCTCCTGCTCTCTCCTGTCGGTCCGCTCTCGCTCTCTCTTCTCGCCCGTCCGCCCTCTCGCTCTCTCTGTCGGTCCGCTCTCGCTCTCTCTGTCGGTCCGCTCTCGCTCTCTCTGTCGGTCGCTGCTCTCTGCGTCGCTCTCGTCTCTGTCGGTCCGCTCTCGCTCTCTCTGTCGGTCCGCTCTCGCTCTCTCTGTCGGTCCCGCTCTCTCGCTCCCCTCTGTCGGTCCGCTCTCGCTCTCTCTGTCGGTCTCCCAACTTTGCCTTTTGGGGACTAGGCAGCCTAAAAGATCAATTAGACCGCAAGACAGATGGCTGAGGGGCGCATGGGAGGTTACTGCTAGCATACTTAGGGCCTCCGTGTCGGGCACTTGTGTCGTCCAGTCGATGTGGCTGCAGCACTGGAATCCAAGAAAATGGGCAATGTACCTATAAAGGAGTTATTGTCCACTCTCCCCCGCAACAAGGGGCTAACCTTTCTAGCCGACACTTCTGATTACTTGAAATTGGCGGCTAAGTCAGTAGCACTTACTAATTCAGCACGCCGGGCTGTCTGGTTGAAGACCTGGCCAGGAGATGTCCAGTTGAATGACATTTTTGAGAAGTAGTGATAAGAAGAATAATCCATCCTTCCCTACATCCACCTTTTAAAGCTCATTCCTTTTGGAGGAGGTGATTCTCCAATAAGAAGTTTCCTAAGAAGTCCCAATATTCCTGGACTGTGAGAAGAGACAAGTAGTCAGGGTTCATGTTCAAGAACACCTCAGAGCATGATAAATCCTCCAAATGACGGGTCGTTCCAGGTGGGGGGAAGACTGACTTCCGCTCTCCCAGCCTTGTCCAGCATAACCACCTGCACCTGGATCCAGAAGATCATTCCGGACAGCCTGAGGCTGGAATTTCTCGACCCCTATGGGACCTTCATAATAACTCTAGTCAGCAGTCCAAACACTGGGCCCTTGTAGCCGAGATAATGTCTGTTTCACAAGGGTGTCTTACAGGAAGTTCCTGTGACAGAAAGGGGCAGAGGACTTAGTGCCCATTGTACCAGAGCAGTTGCCACTTCCTGGTTGGAACGGACTGATGTGCCTTTAGAGCTCGTCTGTTGAGCTGCTACTTGGTCTTCTCCTAATACCTTTTTCAACTATTACCACCATTACCAGCTTGACTTATCTTCCACTTCTGAGGTGACCTTCGGTAGATCGGTCCTTCAAGCGTTGATCCCTCCCTAAGTTTTTCCTTTTCTCTGGAACCTCTCAGCTAGTGCTGTCATGGCGATGATGGAAAGAGCTAAATTACTTACCAGTAATGGATTTTTTTCAGAACCATGACCGCACTACCACTCCCATCCCCCCTCCCCCCTTTTTCTTTCTGGTTGGTGTTTCCACATGTGAGGTGTTTATTTTAATTGTTTCTTTCTCCCTTCGCCTTCCATGACAGCATTGTTGTCCACCCTATTGGGGGACAGGAACACTGAGGTTAAAAGCCCCCCCCCCTTCCTCAGTACTCCAGTGTCTTCCTGTCCCCCTTGGGGCATAGAGAGGTTCCAGTGCTGTCGGGCCGACATTGGGGTGTACTTACAGCCAGGCCAGGGATGGACGTCGGGGGTGGCCTCCTCCTCCTTCTCGGGGCTCCCGTGGTGGGACCATCCGGCCTTCCTGCGTCCTCCGGGGCAAAGCAGGCCGTGTATTGAAGTGGCGGAGGCCTGTTTAGCTCTCCGCCGTCTCCCTCCTCCAGCTGCCGCACCTGGAGCATGCATTGGAGGTGTTGCGGCGGCACTTCCGGCTTCGGGATGGCACTTCCGGTTCCGGGCGGCGGCTCCTGTTCGGGCTGCGGCGGGCTGGACACGGCTCCAGGGAACCCAACAGGCCTATCGCGTGCTACTGCCGGTGACGAGGAGGAGGGAGGTAACAGGTGTTCCTCGTTTGGGGCACGGTACTTCTGGATAAGTACCCATCGGAAGCTACACCCAGGTAAGGCTGATCCCTGAAGACATGGAGGATGAAAGGTCTTCCACCTCTGCTTCTGCAGAGCCCAGCGTTCCCCCAGCTCATGTGTTTCTGGGGGTGGTTACTAGGGGTAGAGTTAATTAGCGCCCTGCACTCACACTGGGACCCCCTTCTCTTCCCTTTTTTTCTTTAGGGAGACAAGGGCCCGCCTGTGAAAGGGAGCAAAAACCCGTCCAGGAAATGTGGCTGCGGCACGAAATTTCCCTCTTCCTACAAAAAGAAGTTGGTCAGCCATGTACTGACAGTGTTGTCAGGGAAGAATCCCCATTCCTGCTTGAGGAGCTCCAATCCATGGTTAGACATGAAGTTCAAGCGGTTAGGGAAGAGGTACAGGCTTCTATCTCTGCACTGCCGGTTTTTGCTGCAGTATCCAGGCCTTCCCCTCCGAAAAAGAGGAAGCTCCAGGATTGTGACTCAGTGGATCTCATGGAGGCTGCCCAGAGCTCAGCATCAGAGGACGGCGAGGATGTTGCCTCTGTCCAGGCACGAGAATCTGGACACTACTATTTTTCCACGGAGTCCATGGGTGAATTGCTGGACGCTGTCAGAAGTACCATGAGAGTAGATGTGGTGGAATCTCCTTCTGTGCAGGATGAAATATTCAGAGGCCTGAAGGATAAGCGGCAGTTAGACTTCCCTGTCCATGAGGTCATCCGGGATCTCATGCGCCGGGAGTGGGAGTCTTCGGAAAAAAGGCTGATCACCCCATCCGAGTTAAAACTGAGGTCCTGAAGGTGGACATCCAGGTGGCCAGGGTAGCAAAAAAAGACTGCGTTACCTTTTAAAGATTCCTCCCAGTTGAAGGACCCCCTCGATCGTAAGATGGAGAGTGTCCTCAAAAAATCCTGGGAGGCGACAGCTATGTCTTTAAAGGTGAACATTACATGTGTGGCCAGGTCTCTCTTTAAGTGGATCACCCAGATGGAAGAACTCATCCTGCAGGGTACTCCCAGGGAGGAGCTTTTGGACTCCATTCCACTTCTAAGACGTGCTACGGGATTCCTGGCCGATGCCTCTGCTTAGTCGATCCGCATTGGCGCCAGGTGCGCAGTGTTGGCTTACACAGCTTGCAGGGCAATGTGGCTTAAAATGTGTAATGGGGATGTGACATCTAAGCTCAAGCTTTGTGGCATCCCATTTCAGGGGTCTTATGTCTTTGGTCCGCCATTGGATGACATCCTGGAAAAGGTGTCAGACCGGAATAAGTGTTTCCCGGAACAGAAGCCCTTTCGGGGGCAGTCCTTATGGCCTGAGCGCAGCCAGCCCTCCCAGTATAAAGGGAAGGGTAAGTCCGGCCGCTGGGCCTACCAGAAAGGGGACAAGACCCATAATATCTTGCTCCCCCCTGCAGCGGTATCACCAGCCAGCCCCTAAACAATGACGTCTTCCGCATTGCAGGGTGGCTCCTGTGGTTTCTTCCACAGTGGCAAGCAATCTCCTCGTGCCCTTGGATCCTCTCGACCATTCGGGAGGGTCTGCCCTTGGAATTCGAGAGCCAGCCCCTCCGTGTCTTCGAGTCACCTCCCTTCCTCAGGGGGACTCTCGCACGCTTTTTTTGTCGGGTCTGCGAGACCTGTTTGATTCGGGAGTGTCCCTGGTTCCTCCTGGAGAAGAAGGCCAGGGGCACTACTCCAGGTTGTCTGTGTTGCGAAAACCCTCGGGGGCACCTCGTGTCATATTCAATCTCAAACTTCTCAATCACCATGTCCTCTACAGGCAATTCAAGATGGAATCGATCCGCTCGGTTATCCCCCTGATCGGTCTCTATTACGAGATGACCACCATTCACCCGTCCCACAAGCGCTTTCTGCAATTTGCGATCTCCGGGGCAGGCGGGACGGTCCATTATCGCATCAATGTGCTGCCCTTTGGGATTTCATCGGCCCCCAGAGTTTTAACCAAACTCATGGGGGAAGTGATCGCGTTCATCCAGACCCAGGGGATATGTGTGATTCCCTATTTGGACAACATGTTCATGGTGGCTCCTTCGGCACAGTTTCTGCGCACACAGGTCTCCAAAACGTTGGAGATTCTTCAGTCCCTGGGGTGGGTGCCCAATCTTTGGAAATCGGAACTGGTGCCAGCAACCCATCGTCAATTTTTGGGAGTCTTGCTAGACTCCTCCAGTCAGACCACGTTCCTTCCTGCAGCGCACCGGCTTCTGCTCCGCGAGAAACTGACCCACTTCCGGGCAAGGGGGTCGCCCTCCTTGAGGGAAGCAATGTCCGTGTTGGGGTCCATGATGGTCCTGCATTTAGTCGGTAGCATGGGCTCAGGCTCATTCCCAACTTCTTCAGGAACACATACTGAGTTCCTGGGACTGACATCAGGATTCCTTAAACTCGCGGGTCCGCACCCCGGGGAGGGTGATGGCCTCGCTTTCCTGGTGGATGAATCCCAGGAACCTTCGGACGGGGGTGGCCTGGCTGCAGGCTCCTGTGACCTCCATTACCACAGATGCCAATGGTTCCGGTTGGGGCGCGATGGTGGATCGTACACCGTTCCAGGGGATTTGGAGTCGCTGGGTCAGTCGCCAGTCTTCAAACTTCCGTGAACTTCTGGTGGTGGAGGAGGCACTTCATGCTGCAGCTCACGTTCTCCGGGGTCATCATGTCAAGGTCCTGTCAGACAACGTGACTATGGTTGCCTTCTTACAGCACCAAGGCAGTACTCGAGGCTTATACTTGCAGGTGCTCGCAAGAGGAATCTTTTCGTGGGTAGAACGCCATCTTCTCTCCTCATCGGCAGTTCATCTGAAGGGAACACACAATGTACAGGCAGATTTCTTGAGCTGCACGGAGGTCCACCCAGGAGAATGGAGCCTCCATCCGGAAGTATTTTGCTCTCTTATGGACAGGTGGGGAGTCCATTCGATCGACTTGTTCGCTTCGGGCTCGAATGCAAAGGTGCCGACCTTTTTCTCCCTGATGTGGTCGGACCATCCTCTGGGGCTGGACGCCTTCGCCCATCTCTGGGACTTCCGGTTGTTGTATGCATTTCCTCCAATCCCGCTGCTTCCCAAGACGTTGCAAAAGATTCGGGCAGAAGGGGTGACGGCTATCCTGGTGGCTCCCCTGTGGCCCAAGCGGGTGTGGTATGGCGCCATCCGAGACCTGTGCCTGGAGGGACCGATTGTGACGAAATGGACCCTTTAATATATAATGTAGGAGGATTTCTTATTCATCCAGCATATCATATTGTATATAGGTTTGTAAACTTGTAATGGTCAAAGAGAATTTCTTACAGTATTGTCATAGATTTCTGTGGTAAAAGTTTAGCTTAGTAATGTAATTATCTAACCTGTTTGTCATTGAAGGCCAGAGAACTTAATTATGCTAATCATCCATTTCTATTACCCTGTGAATGTTGATTGAGGCTCCAGCCACTATGGTGTTAATGTCATGGTTTGCAGACTGTCTCAAACTAACATACCATTGTATCACTGCTAGCAATTGGATCAGCATTTGGATTGCAATATGTTAAATGAGGATTGGAGTTCAGCCAATGAAAAAACTGTGTTATTGCACCAATCATAACGTCCCCAATATCCTACAATGAGGGCTGAGGGTATATAAGGAGGACTGTTCACTTTGACCAGCAGATTGGAGTTAGATTCTGTCTAGTGGCCTCAGTCTAGGGATTTTCGGTCCCGGCTAGAGGTCACTGGATTGGATACAGGCAGCTAATCGAGGGTCTTCGGATCCGGTTAGCGAGCCATAAACCCAGGCCTAGGCATTTCGGTGCCGACCAAGGGGATCAGAACACGGACTAAAGAACCACAAGGACTTCAGTATCGGATTATCGGATTCGGCTGTGATGACAAAGACTACATAAGGATGAGGAAGCAATCCAGGTTGGGACGATACAGTCACCTGGCTACAGACTTTGCCGTGCTATATTCTATACCCTGGTGAGCCAGCGGAAGGGTGAGACTCTGTTGCCTGTTACATTTATGTATTATGTGTTGTGCTTGGTTATGCGTTATATGCAGTTAACTGTTTGGGGATCCAATAAAGCCTTAATATTGTGATTCCCTCACCCTGTGTTGTCTGAGTAGTGTTCCGCCCACGGTTAAGGAGCTCGGGCGTTCAGTTGGGGATGAGCCCTGGTCCACGCTGTCTTTGTAAAGGCGGCTGGGCCTGCGGACGAGAGCACCCACTGACCCCGGGTCTCCACACCGATTATGTTGCCCACAAACTCGACCTACTGTCCCAGGGTCTTATGTTTCACCCAGAGCCTCAAGGGCTCAATCTGGCGGCCTGGCTGAGGCCGAGATCCTGAGGACCAAGGGTCTCTCCCAGGCAGTGATCCGCACACTTCAGCAGAGCAGGAAGCCTGTGATGAACGCTATTTACAGGAAGGTCTGGAAACTGTTCCTGTCCTGGTGTGGTCCTTCCATCCCGGACATACATTATCCTAATGTGGCCCAATTCTTGGATTTTTTTGCAGCACGGCTTGGATTTGGGGCTTCGGCCGAGCATTTTTAAAATCCAGGTGTCTGCGCTTGGGGCTGTTTTTGACCAGGATCTTGCTTCCCATCGATGGATCAAGTGGTTTTTTACTTCTTCTTGTAGGCTCATCTGAGCAGATATGCAGAGCTGCTACGTGGTCGTCCCTCCACACTTCTCACCACTATAGGTTAGATCTGTTCTTCAGTCGGGATCTGTCCTTTGGTAGGAAACTCCTACAGGCAATAGTCGCACCCTGAGGAGTATTAGTGGTATTTTTCCAATGCTGTCGTGGAAGGCGAAGGGAGAAAACTGAATTAGTCCTTACCGGTAATTCCTTATCTTGGAGCCTTACATGACCGCATCAGTCCCCCCCCCCCCCCTTGTTGGTGTTTGTATCCGGTTTGTATCAGGTAATCCATGGCTAAAGGTGATCTTGGTAAACACTGGAGTTCTGAGGAAGGGGAGGGCTTTTAACCTCTCTGTGTTCCTGTCACCCAATAGGGCGTGGACGACATCCTCCAATACTGTCGTAGAAGATTCCAAGAAAAGGAATTACCGATGAGGACTAAGGCCCCTTTCACATCAGCGGTTTTTTCAAATCGCGGCAGATGCGGTGAAAAAACCGCATCTGCTGCGATTACCAATACCGGCTGCACTTGCGGCACGGTTGCGGCAAGCCCCATACAATGTATAAGCTGGCTTGCGGCAGGTGCGGCCGCGAAAAAAAACGCAGTCAGCTGCGTTTTTTTCGCAGCCGCACCTGCCGCCAAGCCTGCCTATACATTGTATGTGGCTTGCCGCAACCGCGCCGCAAGTGCAGCCGGTATGCGGTAATCGTGGCAGATGCGTTTTTTTCACCACATCTGCCGCGATTTGAAGAAAACGCTGATGTGAAAGGGGCCCAATTCATTTTTTTTTTAGGTGGTGGCTTGTACTAGTGGTTTTTTTTTTGGTAGTCCTCTCCATACTCTGTAACCAACTGAGGCAGAGAGGGGGTGCTGCCCCTTTTTTTTTTTTTCTTTTTTCAGGGGGTTCCTGTCCTGGATGGGCAGAACCTCTCAGGTGGTGCTGTCATGGCTCCAGAAAAAAAACATTACTGGTAAGTAATTTAGCTTTATAATCCCCATATCCCCATTACGGTTCCTGGGAAAAAAAACACACAACTTTTCTCTATGGACCTCTGGTCTGTGTTTATAGTACTGTATTCCGTCACCAGTATGAGCGCTCTGGTTCAGCTGCCGTAGATGTACAGTAAACCGCCGAACCAATCAGAAGCCCGCATCTAACGTCATGCGACAATATTTGCTGCTGCCATCTGGTCGGAGAGATAAGCGTGTATAAATACAGCGGTGGTCACCACGGGCGATCTACAGTAAATACAGTATAATCACACCTGCATGCCCTGTTAGGTGGGCATGCTTAAAAAAAATAATATTCTTTGCTAGGTCTTATTTTCATGGAGTCCCTACATTTACCAGTTCTGCAAGCCCCCCCCTACTATGCCTTCTTTTAGGGAAAACGCGGTACTAGTCATCTTTCTACTTCCTTCTGCTCCTCCCTTTCTTGCCTTCTTCTACTCCTACCACTTCTACCTCCCCTTCCCTTTCTATACTTTATCTCTTTTTTATGGCTTTTTTGTAGGGCTTTGGCATTTAATTTTTTGCACCATCCTAGGAGATGTTCTCTGTGGCATGGGTCACCTAGGTCCCCTCCGATCTGACTTTTTTTTTTTTTTTTTTTCTTTTTCTTTCAGCGCTATCTGGACGGCTCACATGGACACAAGCTCCCTGACACCGGTATCCTGGCTACAAGATTGAATGACCTTGAGTTGCAGAGGATATATACCCGCGCTCGTGTCCTCCAATGTATTCATCAAGGAAGCAATTTTATCATAAATACAGAAATTTGATTTTTAAACAATTTTCACAACTAAAGTGCAGGAGACCCTGGTCCAGAGGGTTTCTGCTTTCATTGTCACTTACCTCTGATGTCACTTATTTATATCTTGATTTGTAAAGATGATTGTTCTACATTTGTGTAAATATATTTATCTTTCTCCTTTTTGTTACAATTATTTATATATTTGCTTCAATAAAACAGAAAAGAATGTGTTAAATTTTCATTTCTTTAATTATAAATCTGTGTGACCTCAGTGAACAGTAACTGCCGGCTGGATCTGCAGTTACAGTAACTCAAATCTACAGTATAAGTACACAGATGGGTATACAGAATATTAGGTTTCCACTAATAATTTCTCTTTTTATTTACCCTAACACTTTCCTAATATACATTCACTAGCTACCCTGCTCCTGTAGCAGATCTCTCTGCGGCTCCTGTTGTTTTTCTGGCTCTGCTATTTCAGATCTGGGGATCATAATTGGCCGTACAGAACAGGGCACATCACTGGTGGGGTGGGGACATCACTGGTGGGGGTGGCTGCTCTGTGAGTGACAGCAGTCTGGGCACGCATGCCCAGATCAGACTTCACTCTCCTCAGCCTGGTTTACAGTACGCGGGGCATTCATTTCACAAGCGCTTCTATGGGCCGATCAGTAGATACAGGCCCTGTGATATATTATTCTAATCGGCACATTGTAGTGCTATTAAGATGGAAACACCGCACAGTAAACGAGGCTGAGAGGAGCGTGAAGTCTGATCTGGGCATTCTGTCACTCACGAGCCACGCCTCCAACAGTGATGTGCCAGGCAGCTGTCACTCAGAGCCACGCCCCACCAGTGATGTGCCCAGGCAGCTGTCACTCAGAGCCACGCCCCACCAGTGATGTGCCCAGGCAGCTGTCATCAGAGCCATGCCCCCACCAGTGATGAGCCCAGGCAGCTCTCACTCACAGAGCCACAATGCTTCACCAAATGTTCGTGTCCTTTATTAGTGAGGAGATGTTGGCTCCTCTGGTAGGGTTATCTTCAGAGAGACACAAAAGAATCAATCATTGGAATTTGAACATTCAACACCCTTCTCTCCCCTGACATCAACAGAGAAGCGAGAAGCACACGCCTTGTACACATCAGATTGTTGTCTAATCCTGCAGACTTTACACTAAGGGTACCGTCACACACTGAGACTTTCCAGCAATCCCACCAGCAATCCGACCTGGCTGGGATTGCTGGAAAGTCTCTCTGGAGTCGCTGGTGAGCTGTCAAACAGACAGACTCACCAGCGACTCAGCACCCGTGACATCGCTGGTATCCATGATAAACAGCGGTAACTAAGCAGCGCGTGCTGATTAGTTACCCGCTGTTTATCATGGATACCAGCCTGTGAGGTCGCTGGTTCGCTCGTCTCTCGCAGTCACACACAGCGACGTGTGCTGACCAGCGGGAGACTTGGGACCAAAAAATGGTCTTGAGCGACGTCCAGCAACCTCACAGCAGGGGCCAGGTCGCTGGTGGTTGTCATACACTACAACATCACTGGAGAGGTCGCTGTTACGTCACAAAACCTGTGACGTTGCAGCGACATCGTCAGCGATATATTGTGTGAAGTGGCCTTAAGGGTACCGTTACATGTCGCAACACTGCATGCAATTTCACTGGCAATTTGCTGGTTGCAGTGAAATCATGGACATATTGTTCCATTTGTACACGGCAACAAAATAGAACAATGTGTCCATGATTTCACTGCAACCGCAAATTGCAATGAAATTGCATGCAATGTTGTGACTGTATCAGTACCTTATGGGGCAGTCACACGCGTAAATGTCGTCAGCGATTTGATCGCTGACGACATTGAAGGCTGATCACTGGTGAACTGTCACACAGGCAGACTCACCAGCGATCAGTACCAGCGAGTGCACTGGTATCCATGTAAACAAGCAGGTAACTAAGCGCCGTGCGGCGCTTAGTTACCCGCTGTTTACCATGGATACCAGCTCCCAGCGCTTGCTGAGAGGCGCTGGCTGATTGCGTGTCTCCTGGTGTTACACGCAGCGATGCTGTGTGTCCACCGGGCAGCCATTTAGAGCAGGTTATAAAACCTGGTGATCATCAACCAGCGATTGATCGCTGGTTGATGCGCCCTATCACACCCATCAATATAGCTGCAACGTCATGTGCAGCAGCGATCGTGCACGCGATATTGACGCGTGTGACATCCCCATTAGGCTCACATACGCCAAGTCTGTATACGGGCTTGTTCAGACATCTATGCACATCGCTTCAATGTCTGAACACTGACTGGCCATGGCTCCCCCAACCTATAGTGACAGCCTCAAAAAATAGATGAAGACTTCATTCTTTGGTCGGGAGAGCCTCAGCCAGTCTGTGCATTGTGGTCTGAGAATGGACTGATGTGCATATGTCTGAATGAGCCCTAATGGACAGTAATGTGTGCCCTGAAACATGAACCTCAGTGCAACAACTCCGATCTAGTCACCTCTGTAGTGAGACATCTGGAATAGAGTTACTGTACAGAGGATGTTCTAAAGCACAGAAATCATAAACCTCAGTGCAACAGCTCCGATCTTGTCATTTCTTTAGTGAGACATTTAGAATGAAGTAGTAAGTTTCATTATTTCTTCACAATCATACAAGATTACAGCCCCTATTCAAGAAGGACAGAATATTGCATGCCAGTATTATAAAGGGTGAGGGAAAGAAAGCTGAGCCACTTTGAGTTTTTCTGTACATTAATAAAAATAGCTTTATTTTATTATTCCTTTTCATAGTTTAAAAAATTACACCCATCCCTGATTATTGCTCATTTTCTGTAGAATTCCACTTTTCTTGTCTGCCCACCTATCTTGGCCATCACCACCATTTTTAAGAGCAGGGTAGACATTTGCGAGGAGGGTCGTGAGCGTGTCAGAGGACAGACAACAAAATCATCATAATTTACATCACAAAAGTGGCAAAAATGACAACATACACTATGACAAGAATGTGTGCAGTACTAGAGTACATTTATGTCACTTCTGTGATATAAATTGTGTTGGCTCTGTTATTCTTCTCCTCGCAAGGTTCCACCCACTCTTCAGAAATGTTAGTCCTGCAGCCGGGAAAAGTCAAAATGGAGAAAAACTGAACAATCGGTGGTGTGTGTAAATGTGGCGCCCAACAGGTCAGGACGCCACGTAGGGGTACTGCACCCACAAAGGAGTGTGTAGTATCCCTGTGACTAGGATGTCGCATAAGGGGCCCTCATACACCCATCCACACACCTTAGAGTAGGGGATCTGGGTTGACCTGTTGCCAGGGAGCCCCAGTCCCGGTGGGTTAGTGAGAAGAGTTCGAGAGTTCCGTTGGGGAACGAGGAGTAGAAGACGGCGGAGGAGCCGTCGTTACAGAATGGGGCCCTAGGGATACCAGGAGTTGCGGTGCGCCCGAATCTGGACCCGGTACAACTACCAACCGGAGGGGTTCAGTCTCGGAACGCAGGACTGGCTTTCGCTTATTAAGTTATGGACGAATGCCTGGTCTAATCCTCAAAAAGCACCATATACGGTCCAGAGGAGGGTCCCCCAGAGAGAGCCCGAGGGAGCTGGCTGAAGGCTCTGTGTGCGGGAGCGCTGAAGGGAGGCAGAAGAGAAAGAGCAGTGAGGGACAGGCAAGGAACGGCAGGCACACCACCGAAGGTCCTAAATGAGCTATCCCGGTTCCCTGGTGACTACCAAGGCCAGGAAGACCCGAAAGACTGTACCACCTGCTTGCCTGCACTAAGAACTTGCCAGTAAAACCGTCCAGAGCTAAAGACTGTGGAGTATTCATTCCTCTTGGCTGATGAGCCGCCTCACAGCACAAAAGACTTAATTACATGATCACGCCCCGGGGATCCCACTCCACCTACGGGGAGCGTAACCATCTTGCTGCTTCACCATAACCCTGGAGGACTGTCCCACAGCGCCGGTAACATTACCGGAACCATAGGTGGCGTCACAAACTCTTATTATTTTTATTTTTACTCTTTACCCCCTTTTTAGCGACCACCAGGGCAATGGGCCAGGCACATGCCACCTGTGATATCCCCCGTGAACCCAAGCACCCGAGACCGGGTACCCATGGCCCTGGGGTGGGTCATAATTATATTACAAAAAGAAATAATGCATACAAGTATATATAATTCATATGCCACTAGATTGAAATCTGTGAGGAGGTCCTGGTATTAACTCCAGTCTGGTGGTTTCAGTCAAGAACCGTCTGAATCAGCTAGAACAGAGTGGCTAAAATGAGGTCCTCAAAAAATCCACTCTGATACAATGTGTATATTAGGAGGACTCTCGGCTGCGTTCTGTTACGTTTTTTGCTTTGAGGCATCTCCCATTCTTCAAAAAAAAAAAACATTCCAGTCACCTTAGTACAAACTGTACATAATGTAGTTGGTAAAATGAGGTCCTCAAATAATCCACTCTGATCTAGACAGTTCACTGGTGAATCAGCTAGAATGGAGTGGCTAAAATGAGGCCCTCAAAAAATCCACTCTGATACAATGTGTATATTAGGAGGACTCTCGGCTGCGTTCTGTTACGTTTTTTGCTTTGAGGCATCTCCCATTCTTCAAAAAAAAAAACAATTCCAGTCACCTTAGTACAAACTGTACATAATGTAGTTGGTAAAATGAGGTCCTCAAATAATCCACTCTGATCTAGACGTCTCACTAGTGAATCAGCTAGAACAGAGTGGCTAAAATGAGGCCTCAAATAATCCACTCTGATACAATTTTGTATGTTATGAGGACTTTTGGCTGCGCTCTGTTACGTTTTTTGCTTTAAGGCACCTCCCAGTCTTCAAAAAACATTCCAGTCACCTCAGTACCAAACTGTTACATAATCTAGTTGCTAAAATGAGGTCCTCAAAAAACCCACTCTGATCTAGACGGCTCACTGGTGAATCAGCTAGAACGGAGTGGCTAAAATGAGGTCCTCAAATAATCCACTCTGTTCTAGACGTCTCACTAGTGAATCAGCTAGAACGGAGTGGCTAAAATGAGGCCCTCAAAAAATCCACTCTGATACAATGTGTATATTAGGAGGACTCTCGGCTGCGTTCTGTTACGTTTTTTGCTTTGAGGCATCTCCCATTCTTCAAAAAAAAAACATTCCAGTCACCTCAGTACCAAACTGTACATAATCTAGTTGCTAAAATGAGGTCCTCAAAAAATCCACTCTGATGTAGATGGCTCACTGGTGAATCAGCTAGAACGGAGTGGCTAAAATGAGGCCCTCAAAAAATCCACTCTGATACAATGTGTATATTAGGAGGATTTTCAGCTGCGTTTTGTTACGTTTTTTGCCTTGCGACTCCTTCCACTGTTCAAAAAAATCAATTCCAGTCACCTCTGTACCAAACTGTACATAATGTAGTTGGTAAAATGAGGTCCTCAAATAATCCACTCTGATCTAGACGTCTCACTAGTGAATCAGCTAGAACGAGTGGCTAAAATGAGGCCCTCAAATAATCCACTCTGATACAATTTTGTATATTAGGAGGACTCTCGGCTGCGTTCTGTTACGTTTTTCCTGTGAGACTCCGCCCACTCTGTGAAAACACTCAATTCCAGTCACCTCAGTACAAACTGTACAGAATGGAGGTTACAGGGAGATCCTCAAATAATCCACTCCGATCCAATATAGTAAGTTATGAAGACGGTCAGCTGCGCTGTTACGTTTTCTTGTGAGGCTCCACCCACTCCTCTAATGTCGTCCTGCGGACAGGAGGCTCCGCCACTCCTCTAATGTCGTCCTGCGGACAGGAGGCTCCGCCCACTCCTCTAATGTGTCTGCGGACAGGACTCGTGGAAATACAGTAACATTAAATTCTAAACTGAACAATCAGCGCTGGGTGTAATCATTTATATTGTAAAAAGCAATAATAAAAATTTGCCCTTTTAAAAAAAAATGATAAACATAACAGTTTGAATAAGTATCTAATAAATAAAAACATGAAATCATTACAATTATAATCTTATTCCCACCCTGTGCTGTAGAAACTGAACTGTGTAGAATGGAGAAGATCAGAGAGATCATCAAATAATCCACTCTGATCTAGTCACCTCACTGGTGAATCAGCTAGAACAGAGTGGAGAAAGTGAGGAGAACAAACACATGTGACTACAGAGAGGCCTCAACAATTCAACTCTGATCTAGTCACTCTCAGTACTGAACCGTCTAGAGCAGAGTGGATAAAGTGAGGAGCACAAAAAACCCACTCTGATCTAGACACTTCAGCAGTGAGCCGGCTACATCAGAGTTGAAGAAATGAGACCTCCAAAAATCAACTCTGATATAGACGGCTCACTGCTGAAGCAGCTAGAACAGAGGGGATTTTTTGAGGACCACAAAAAATCAACTCTGAACTAGACGCAACCCTGTGCTTACAGGACCTGTGATGATGTCACATGGAGGGGAGGACTCAGGGTCACATGATCAGCTCCTCTGGTTGTCATGGTGCTGGATGAGGTGAAGGTTATGTGTGGGGTCAGGAGGGATTTACAGTGTGTATGCAGCAGAGCCGTGTGTGTACGAGGTGTACGGAGCAGAGCCGCGTGTGTACAAGGTGTACGGAGCAGAGCCGCGTGTGTACAAGGTATACGGAGCAGAGCCGCGTGTGTACAAGGTGTACGGAGCAGAGCCGCGTGTGTACAAGGTGTACGGAGCAGAGCCGCGTGTGTACGAGGTGTACGGAGCAGAGCCGCGTGTGTACAAGGTGTACGGAGCAGAGCCGCGTGTGTACAAGGTATACGGAGCAGAGCCGCGTGTGTACAAGGTGTACGGAGCGGAGCCGTGTGTGTACGAGGTGTACGGAGCAGAGCCGTGTGTGTACGAGGTGTACGGAGCAGAGCCGCGTGTGTACAAGGTGTACGGAGCAGAGCCGCGTGTGTACAAGGTGTACGGAGCAGAGCCGCGTGTGTACAAGGTGTACGGAGCAGAGCCGCGTGTGTACGAGGTGTACGGAGCAGAGCCGCGTGTGTACAAGGTGTACGGAGCAGAGCCGCGTGTGTACAAGGTGTACGGAGCGGAGCCGTGTGTGTACGAGGTGTACGGAGCAGAGCCGTGTGTGTACAAGGTGTACGGAGCAGAGCCGCGTGTGTACGAGGTGTACGGAGCAGAGTCGAGTGTGTATGAGGTGTACGGAGCAGAGCTGTGTGTGTACGAGGTGTACGGAGCAGAGCCGTGTGTGTGTACGAGGTGTACGGACCAGAGCCGCGTGTATACGAGGTGTACGGAGCAGAGCCGTGTGTGTACGAGGTGTACGGAGCAGAGCCGCGTGTGTACGAGGTGTACGGAGAAGAGCCGCGTGTGTACGAGGTGTACGGAGCGGAGCCGTGTGTGTATACTGTATACAGAATGGAGCTGTGTGTACTATGTGTACAGGAGGGACCCCCGTGTGTCCACCATGTACAGAGCGGAGCCATCTGCGTACAACATGTATGGATCAGAGCTATGTGTGTACAATATGAATTTTGTGAAGTAGAGTTGCCAAGTTCACTTTTCTTTTTTCTGGATAATTTATCACAATATTACAAACAGATAATATATATTTTATGGACACATTGAAAAACCATAATGGATCCTTATGATCATCTATATACATAATCGGCAGTTTTGCACTTCCGGCCACTCTGCCGCTATCACGCACTGGCCGGAAGCGCAAAACCCTTGTCGCCACACACCACATACCCCCACCAATGGCCGCCGTTCCCCAGCCCCATCTTCCCGAGCCCTCACTCCAAAGTGGCACCAGCCAGGGGGAGCCGCATTAGAGATGGGGCGGTGCCAGCATCGGCGTCCAGCTTCAGCACAGACACCGGCCGCCCGCCCCCAGCCTCCCCAGGTAAGATGTCGCCCACACTCTCTCATTGTAGGCTGCAGGCCTGGCGTGGCTGCAGTCTGCTACACTCTCCTCACCTTAATTAAGCCACCTGTCGCCTGTCTACTGTCTCTGCATACTCTGTGTCATCTGTCTCTGCATACTCTGTGTCTACTGTGTCTGCATACTCTGTGTCTACTGTCTCTGCATACTCTGTGTCTACTGTCTCTGCATACTCTGTGTCAACTGTCTCTGCATACTCTGTGTCTACTGTCTCTGCATACTATCTGTCAACTGTCTCTGCATACTCTCTGTCAACTGTCTCTGCATACTCTCTGTCAACTGTCTCTGCATACTCTGTGTCTACTGTCTCTGCATACTCTGTGTCATCTGTCTCTGCATACTCTGTGTCTACTGTCTCTGCATACTCTCTGTCAACTGTCTCTGCATACTCTGTGTCTACTGTCTCTGCATACTCTCTGTCAACTGTCTCTGCATACTCTGTGTCTACTGTCTCTGCATACTCTCTGTCAACTGTCTCTGCATACTCTGTGTCTACTGTCTCTGCATACTCTGTGTCTACTGTCTCTGCATACTCTGTGTCTACTGTCTCTGCATACTCTGTGTCAAGTGTCTCTGCATACTCTGTCAACTGTCTCTGCATACTCTGTGTCAACTGTCTCTGCATACTCTGTGTCAACTGTCTCTGCATACTCTGTGTCAACTGTCTCTGCAGACTCTGTGTCATGTCTCTGCATACTGTGTGTATACTGTGTGTATAATGTGTGTAATCTCTGCATACTGTGTGTCTATACAATGTCTCATGTATATATATACTGTGTGCTTCTCTCCTCACATCTCCACCACTGAGCCGCATCTCTCCTCACCCCTCCACCACAGAGCTGCATCTCTCCTCACCCCTCCACCACAGAGCCGCATCTCTCCTCACCCCTCCACCACAGAGCCGCATCTCTCCTCACCCCTCCACCACAGAGCCGCATCTCTCCTCACCCCTCCACTACAGAGCCGCCTCTATACTCTACTACCCACAGAGCCGCCTCGATACTCTGCTACCCACTGACCCACCTGTATACACACAATTCATTTCACCGTGCTCCCGATGTAATTGCATCAGGCCTTTTTACTAGTAAGTGATAAAGGTCTATAGCCCATAATTCTAGTATGACACTACATTCACTTTAAAATGATGAGAATTACAGTCAAAATAATCTATGTGTTGTCAGCATCAAAAATTCACACCCGTCCTAAAGGGGATATCCACTACTAGGACAACACCGGATTCCAAATCTCCCCCATATACCCACACTGCATGCTGGCGCCGTGCGGTGTCAGTATTTGCGATCATGGGGATGATGTGACATTGTGATGTCACGCAATCCCTGTGCCCAATCACTGCCGAGATCTCTCTCCTCTCACCTTTGGACAAATTAATCAACAGGAATCCACTCACTTCCTGCTGACTACTCCTGTGTCCAAAGGCGGGGAGAGAAAAGACGGTAGTGATTGGATGCAGGGCTCGTGTGTCATCACAATGGCACGAGTGTCCTGTGAATGTGAATACCGACACTGCTGGAACGGCACCAGCACAGGATGTGAGTATAGGCTCTTTTATTTTACTTGTGGAAAACGTGGTGTAAGGTGATCACTTGTAAAGAGCAAGAGGGGATCTATGTGCTGCTGGGATTATGATGGTGGGTTTACACGCCGCGATATCGGCGTCCAAATCCGACCCAACTCCGACAAAAAGTCACGTGGGTCGCGAGTTGGACCCGATATCGTGTGCGCGTTGTACGGTTTGAGCGTACAACGCGATGCTGGAACGATGCCAAAACGATATCGGAGTTGAATAGCAGAGCTATTCAACTCCCCGATATCGCATGGCCGTTGTAGCAGCATCGCAGCGTGTGACAGCCCAACTCCGATGTGTACTCGCAACTCACCCATTAACTCCCATGTTAAATGGTCGTTACTGGGTTGGTGGGCGTACACATCGGAGGGACGTTGTTTCCCGATATCGCAGCGTGTAAACCGCCGATGCGATATCGGGAAAAGGGCTGAAAAAATGCGCGCTCCCGCGCCGTTGCCTCCGATATCGCCGTGATATCGGGACGTGTAACCCCACCATTAGACTTGGTGATGTGAACCCATATGTAATGCTCCAGCATATTAGGTTCTGAGACAGTTAAATGACTTAACAGGGCCGGGTTTTTGTGAACAGCTAAAGAGATGGGTGGGACAGCTAGCTATTCACCATATCTCCATCTTAGGGTGTCGTCCAGGAGGTGAAAGCAAAGCTTCTGGAATGACTCAAGTTTGGCCTCAAACAAGTGCTTTACAAATCTGTGTGCATAAAAGATGAGGGGGAAATCCTGAGGTCAAGTTGGAAAGGGGCAAAAGGTTTTTGGAAAGGGGAGTAGGCTTTGTGTTGGACGTATATGTGGGGTACGTGCTACTGTAAATGTTAGTGAAAGCTGTAGTAACCAGACATTGGCTCATCGTCGTATCCCAAGCAAAGTGACAACTTCTGTTAGTGCCTCCTCCACAGTCTTTTTGGCAGGAGCAGAGCAATACGAGTTGTGGATGAGGCCCAGCTTTTGCTACAGTTCATGAAAACCTCTGCATCAAGTGGCCTGTCCTCCTGTTCATTCACCTCAACATCACAAAAAGTACACTCCTCCGAGGTGGTGCCCGAATTACCCATGTGTCTCCAATCGCACAACTAATTGTGGGGAAACACAGATGCGTGATTCTGCAGAGATGTTCAAACATAGGACGTGTCCCGTGAGGTACCCAGAGCTGGGCCTGTCCTTCTCTGGCAATGTCATCTGGGGAATTGGGATGTCATGGTGGCATGACCCAGTCCATGGCCCCGGAGTGGTCAATAAAAAAAAGGGGGTATTGTTTTAGGGATAGTGGGATACCGGGTTTTAGGGAATGGTTTGTTGTGATGCCACCCGTGGTATGCGGCTATTAGCGGCTGTGGCGAGGGATCTCTGGGGATGATGGGAGTGCAGCGGTGATGGTCTTGCTCCCCAGGGGTGGAGCAGATCCCCAGGGAATCCGGTGTGGAGGAATTTGGGTGATGGAAGGCCAGCAGAGCTGATCTGGCCGCAGGGAAGGTATGTCACATATGAGGTCTCATTGCAATTTTGTTTGTTTTTTACTTCATCTCAGGTTTTTGTGCAACCCCAAATATCTCTCCATGACAATTTTGAGGGTGGGAGAGATAAATTTGGGGTCTTTCAAGATGACCTGTAAATGGTATTTTAGGCTTCACCTTCATTTCTCAGGGAGCGAGGAATGCATGGGGATTGTTGTCTCCCTTCTTAAGGGGGATCCCAAGTCCTATCCTTTCTCTCTACCGACCGGTTCTTCAACTTTACAGTCGGTAGATGAGTTTTTTTGCGACTTTGACCCTCGTTTATGGGGATCCTCATGGCATCTCTCTTTCGGAGTCAAACTCCATAGACTCCAGCAGGGAACGTAGCCGGCTGAGTAGTACTGGTCAGAATTCCAGAGGTGGGCCACAGGCACCCTATGGCATGATCTGGCTCTTAAGAGCCAGTCCTGTCATGTGGTTGTCTAGTAGACTCCAGGATTCCATGGTTCAAGACTCCAAGTCGCTAGAGGCCACTATGTCCCTTGCCTTCAGAGTAGATCGAGGACTCTGGGAAGATCCACGCGGCCTCTGCCTCGTTGTTCTCCCCATTGAGGTGGTCCCACAACTGCAGGTCTGAGGAACCAATGCAGTTGAGGGGTGTACCCTCGGGTGCACTCTCCAGTTGTTCACCGTTCGTTGTGGGCAGGCTTTAATTGCAGGTGTAAGGTCCACTTTATTGGGGTATGTCCATCTTTACCCAAACCAACATCAAGGAATCCGTCTTCCTCAGATCATGAGGACGATGGCAACCTGGATGGGTGTATTTAATCAGTTTTCCCTTCTGTTCCAGCCAAAACGTTTCCGGGACAAAGGAGGAATCCAATTACCTTATGTCAGGACTGTGCTAGGCCTCGGGCTTCCCATAATAGTAGTAAGAAGTACTTTCAGGGGTCTCTGTCCCTGAAAATATGACTACATTTGAGTCTCCACTAAAAACATCAAGTGGAACGGTCTGTCTGGGACTCTGAGCTTGAGGGTTATCGATCCACTTAGGGTAACGGCCATTGTTAACTCTATGACATAGCAGTTGAAGCTACACCAGTACTAGATTTTCCCAACGTATTTCACAGGTGTTACTTATTAAATGTACCATGACCAGTGAGCCCACTGTTTTACCACGAGCATCTAGCTCAGACCTCGCCACCTTTAGGCGTACCTCTGGGACAAGGGACAGTGCTCGGTCTCAGTAGTTAAGGAACAGATCAGACATCTCTTTCCCTGGAATTTGTATGTAACCCTGTCTTCCCTGTGACAGTAAAGCCAGGCAGGTGGCGTGGCAGCCCGTAGCTGTCGGCTTTATCTGCACTGGGAATAAAAAATATAGTGAAGCCCTGTCAATTTTTTTTATTATCTATTTTTACACTACTATGAAGGCAGGTTGATTGCCTATGGCAACCAATCACAGACCCCGGCACAGTGGGTAAAGGGCGCAAGAGCCAATTACAGACGCTGTCAGAGAGACTGGGCATCTGTGATTGGCTGTTGGAGAAAGTGCAGTGACTATTAAGGAAGTTAATGAGCGGTGCAGAAGTACAAATGCGTGGTTCTCACTAAGTATGACGTTTATGTTTAATTAATATTTTGCCGATTTTTACAGCCCTGCCAGCCCACATTTTAAAGTCTGGGCTAAGTTTGGGTCAAGACCGGTCCCAAACCCAGACTTAAAAAATGTCCAGCCGGATCCACCGAACCTGAACATCAGCCTGTTCACCCATATCTAGTCATGTGTACACATGTACCTGTCATTGTCAATTACCTTTGGTACTCAAAATTTACAAACTTCCGACAGGAATTTCTTCAGTGGCTTTGGCTCCTAACTTGACTTTCATAAAAGCCAGGAAAGGGAACAAAGGCTTGATGCAGGCAGTGACCTGTCAAAATGCATTATGAAGTCTCATTATTAGTAAAGAAGATTAATACCACAATCCTGACTCTGCTTGCTGTATCCTGCGCTCTGGTAGACTGTACTTTTTCCTCTAATCTGCATCCGCGGGTAAGCGGTTGCTATAGCGAGCGAGCTAACAGCGAGTCCAGGAGTCAAGGACCCTCGATGACGTCACACCTCACATGATCTGCACAGCTATGAGCGCCAGTGAGTCGCATGTTGTGCGATACACACCAAAGGCCCACACTGCAACTGTACAAGGGTGCACAACTGTATAAGGTTAGTAACATTCTCCCCCGCTAGCCTCCTCCACTAGGAACACCAGGTACACCCAGGAGTACCACACTATCCTTTTTGTATTACAGGAGAGGGAAGTCATTGGGACCACTGGATGCCCATCAGCATGTCTCCTTCATTCGCACGAAACTAGTCTGAGGCAGAATACCCCATCTAAGATCTGTGCACAAATCTCTCTTCTACAACAAGTGTTGTCGATGTTCCTTAAGGCCCAGTTACACACATAGATAATTGTGCAGAGATTGTTCTCAGATCTCTGGTTGCAGTGAAATCATGGACACATTGTTCCATTTGTACACAACCACAAAATGGAGCAATGTGTCCATGATTTCACTGCAACCAGAGATCTGCGAACAATATCTGCACAATTATCTGTGGGTGTAACTGGGCCTTAAGTGTTATGCTTGCACGTGTTCCAACACAGGTAAATGGGGAGAAAAGCCTCTCACTTACTCTACTGCTTCCCATACAGACTAAGCATCCCTAGCTGCACAGCCCCTAATGGTACCTGCGCAGACTCAAATACACCTAGCTGCATATCAAGAAAACCACAACCTGGACCTGGCTTCCTGAATGGCTGTCAGGTTGTTTCACAAGGTATTTTGGACGAAGTACCTTGATGTCCGCGCTGCTGCCAGAGAGGAAAATACACCAACGACACTGGGACGTCTGAGTACTGGTAGTAGAGGTTTATTTCCAACGCGTTTCGGAGCCACGTACCGAGCTCCTTCCTCAGGGAACATCACCTGAGGAAGGAGCTCGGTACGTGGCTCCGAAACGCGTTGGAAATAAACCTCTACTACCAGTACTCAGACGTCCCAGTGTCGTTGGTGTATTTTCCTCTCTGGCAGCAGCGCGGACATCAAGGTACTTCGTCCAAAATACCTGATCACAGCACCGCACCTCGTGGAAGTACAGTCCCTGCAGCAGCTGCATTGGTTGAGCGATTACGCTGGTTGTGTGCTACACAACCTGACCAGGTGAGCAAATCTGATTTTCTTCACATTTACCTGCCTATAAAGGATAAGACCCTATGTGCGCATTCTCAACCCTCTAGATATAGGTTGTTTCACAAGACTCCTAAGGACTAGAGGTGGAAGGTTGCTAAGCACTACAACCATGATAGAGAGCGTGCATAGATACACTGGAAACCAAAGTGAAGAAAAACAAAATACGAGCACAAGAAGAAACAGGAGAAATTATTAAGGGCAGGTAAGGTTAGCCTCCTACAAACCTAATAATAAACAGAAGATTCAGTAGGTGCAGGTCAGATCAAAGAGAAAACTGGTTTCTTTTAACACTAGAAGTCCCAGAACTTTCGAGCTTCTCCCTGAAGTCCCGAAAGAGGGTCAAATGACCCTTAGTCCAAACCGACAACTCTGATGGCTCCAATTAGTATCCCATCATTTGTAAATGTGGCCTAAAATCCTTCAGGTCATTCGCCACATCTCTGGGTTCCAAAGGTAGAAGTATTAAAAGACCCCTCTCTGGGACTTCTAGTGTTAACAGGTAAATCCATTGAGACAGAGCTGGTATACTCCTTTGTAGAATCCACCTGGTGGATGTAAAAGGAGAGCATAAATAACCCCACCTGGCATGGGCTAAAATAGATATAATGAGCAATAGAAAACAGGTGATCAGTGCAAACCATGGAAAGTGAAGCTACAGTAAAGATCAAAACAAAAAGACCATCAGCATTCGGCTAGGAACTGACCGGCTGTGGTTTAACAAGGAAGGAAGCCGATCACACAGCACGAGATCACAGAATCAGATCCTGAGGCATAAAACGGAGTATGACAAACAGGTGTCTAAGGGTGGTTTCACACTGCGGTCAGGTCCGGTCCGGGGCTGTCAGGGGTGAACCGGACAGCCCCAGACTGAATCAGCACACAAAACCGGAGGGCTAATATGCTCTCCGGTCCGGTGTGCATCCTGCCGCAGCTGATTATTCAGGACCGCGGCTTGCAGGGAGCTAGCCGCGGTCCTTAATTATAACAGCGGCGTGCAGCCGCCGGTATCCGGTTCCCGGATCCTCCCGGATCGAATCCGGCCCATAGGCTTCCATGTTAAGGGAGTGCCGGATTGCCCCGGAAGGATCCGGGGGAATCAAGGAGGATCCGGGAGACACCAATTAGGTGCATGCAACGTTTTTGGATCCGGGAGGAAAATCCCACTTCTCCCGGCGAGATGGCAGCCGGATGGCAAATAACTGCCATCCGGCTCCATCCACCCCTGGACCGGACCTGACCGCAGGGTCAAGCAGAGGTGTAACTATGTTTCATGGCGCCCGGGGCACAGCTCTATTTCGGCGCCCCCCCCCCCCCCAGAGTAGGTGAGGAAGGGGGGGGGGGGCTTTTGCTGCCTTGGTTGAGGACCGGGGGGGTTGGGGGGAATTATACCTCATAGTGTGTGCCTGCCTGATGTATACATATATATATACCTGAGGTATATATATATGTATACCTCAGGCAGGCACACTATGGGGTGTATATATGTATACATCCACAGGCACACACACTATGAGGTATATTATACCTCATAGTATGTGCGTGTGCCTGCACCTGCCCTGATGTAGATGATATATATACACCTCATAACTCCTAGCTGGCCAGCCCAGGACAGGCACCCCCACCCCAATTCACCCCCCCCCCCCCCGGCTGTTTAGGGTTACTTTTTTTTACCTCATTAGGACTGGAGTACAGTTGTAGGCGCAGCTAGCCTAGGACGGACCGGACCCGGACGACTCAGTCAGAGGCAGGAGTCGGGACTCAGGAGGAGGCAGGCCACAGCAGTCAGCAGCTCCTGCCCTCGGCTCCTCTCCTTCACCTCTCCGTCCCACTGTGCGGCGCACAGGTGACGTCAGCCGCAGCGCGACGTGACCGGGGAGGGGGAGGGTGGTAACTGCTGGCAGGGGGCAGACCAGCAGCAGGGGTTGGTTGTGTGCACCCACGCACAGCTCCGCGGCCGCCCGTGGCCGTGCACACACAATATGCGGCGAGGAGATCAGTTCCGGCGGGGGCGCTGCAGTGCAGCCGCGGCTGGTCACCTGATGATGGCACCGCACCAGCGCCCCCTACTGACTGGCGCCCGGAGCAAAAGGTCCGGCTGCACCCCCCTAGATACGCCCCTGGGGTCAAGCCACCCTAATGCATTCTGGTGCTCAGCCTAATACGGAGACGGGAGTGCTGACAGTCATGAGCAATGAGGCAGTCTACTGAGTGAAATTCTCACACAACTCTGCAAGTTTTGCTTGAACATGGTTTTTGTTCAGCAATGGAGTCTTGTGTGGTGAGGATACATACATGCCATGAAGATTGCATTACTTACTGTATTCCTGAAAACAATTGTACCTACTGATTCCAGGTCTTTATTTTAACGCTCCATAATTTCTCCTTGGCTCTTGGAAAACCCTTCTGATAATGTTTTTTTCTTCTCTGTCTGAAATCTCATTGGGAAAATGTGTTTGTGCACAGTTTATAATGAAATTATGTTCTTTCCACTTCTGGATTGGGGCTCCAACAGTGTTCCCTGAATCTTTAATAGTTTAGCAATTCTTCTGTAACCAATGCCATCAGTATGTTTTTCAACAATAAGATTGTGAAGGTCTCGAGACAGATCACTGCTTTTACTGATCACAATATGATTCTCATATGCCCAACTGGGTAAGGAGACATCTTTTTATAGGCCATCAGTTGAACTAGCTGATATTATATTACACTAAATGGCAGGATTGCTTTCTAATGACTGATTGATTTTAGCTAGCGTCATTACTTTCCATAGCTATTTACCCCTATCTTTCTTCATGTGTTCAAAACTTTTTCCTTTTGTAATGTCTAAAGGCCGCTTTACACGTCGCAATATCGTTACGATATTGTATACAACGGCACGGGAGCGCGCACTTTTTTGGCACTTGTCCAAAATTGCGTAGGCGAGGTTAGACAGGGAGATATTGGCAGGCAACGCAACTGTGATGTGTACGCCCCCTCCTTCGCGCTGTGTACGAGCGACCCAGGGAACGACCATTTTACATGGGAAGTTGCGCTCCAAATCGTAATTGCGCGGTCACACAGCACGATCCTGCCAGATCGTCAAGCCAATATTGCACAGTTGAAGAGCCTGCACAATTCATAAATGATAGTTTTTGCATTGTTCTTGCGTTGCATTGCTCATTTACACGACAACGCCCGAACGATATTGGCGGCAACGGCCGAACCACGTGACTTTTTATCGTAGTTGGGTTACGATATCGTGCCGTGTAAAGCGGCCTTTCTTCTTACGCATAAGGTAATTTAAGGAGATCTATGGTTTGATTTCTTTGCCTTCGTAGATTGGATGGGATGTTACTGACATCTGGTGAAAATGCCATGTCAACAGCACCTTAAGGGTACCTTTACACACGGCTACATTTGTAGCTTGTCACCAGGTAACTTACTGGTTGCAGTGAAATCATGGATACATGATTCCATTTGTACACAGCAACAAGATAGAACCATGTATCCATGATTTCACTGCAACCAGTAAGTTACCTGGTGACAAGCTACAAATGTAGCCGTGTGTAAAGGTACCCTTAGAAATACATTTTTAGAAAATTGGTGACATTGAATATTGCTTATTTACTTTTTGGAAGAAAGATATATTAGCAATTACATATACTTGTAATTCTAATATATCATATTTTTTTGGACTACCTTACCATAAGATGCACCCTAGGATAAGACAGTATTAAATAGGAATAACATTTTTGCTACTAATTAAATCTTCCCTGGAGATTTAAAATGGAGGGGCAATATCACAAATTTTAATGCACTAGGGTAGAATAGGGAAGTAATAAATCTATTCTTAACGTTTCATGTGGTTTATTACATATAGCTTCAAAACATGAACATTAATGAACACTCAGCAATGCACATATATACACAAAACACTGCTGCATAGACAGTACATGCGCACTTAGCTTTGCTACATATGGACATTTACATTCACATAAAGTTCTGCTACATATATACATATGCAGGGTCATATTGTTGAGGATGGAAAGACATGAAATGTCTTTATAGGGTTAAAAATATCACAACATTTCTCTAAAATATATAAATTGTGATTTAGAGATGTCATGTCGTCTGTTATACACTAGATGGCGCCCACGTTCCATAATACACCTGAGACCTAAGCCAACCCATTAAGGGAGGAATTTAGATATTAGAATAATTTGATAAGAATTGACCAATTAGGAGATGATCATTTTGTAGAAAGTTATAGAATACTAACACCCCTTTTGCTTTCTGTATAAAAAGGTGTGTTTCAATAAACGCGCAGTGTTTAATCTCATTTGGCGTAGGCATGAGTAAGGCTTGAGACGGCTCTGGTGTCCGTATCATTTACTTGCGGCGTGCAGACGTGCACACTTGCCTGTATGATTAGGAATGGTTGATGGACTTGTGATTGAACGGAGACCCTCATCAATATGATTGATTCCACGACCTAAAAGACTCTGGAGCTACCATAGTCGGGTAGTACATTCTCCAGCTGTTCACTTAGGATATGAAGCATCTGCGCAGGTGTCGATAGCTTCCTCTCTTGCTTTGCAGCAATCACATAGATCAGCGTTAGGCACAAGGACAGAGCTGTTCTTTCAGTGACCAGGAATGATACTCAGTGTTCTCTTTTACAGGAAGCTGCTTCCGAACTATAAGAGAGACTCGCATATTAACAAGACTTTTTTCTTCTTAAAAAAGTGTTTTAAAGTCCAAAAAATAGTTCGTTCTGAAGAATTTTATCTGTCTCATTCAATTATATGACAGTCTGTTATAGTTTTTTTTTTTTTTTTTTTTACAAATTGTCAAAATATATAATGTTCTAGTAATTCAGATTTCAAAATCTAGATACGAGTATGGCTTCTTCCCTGTGTGAATTCTCTGGTGTATAATAAGATGTGATTTCTGATTAAAATATTTCTCACATTCTGAACAGTAAAAAAACCTCTTCCCTGTGTGACTGCTGTGGTGTCTAAGAAGTTGAAATTGCTCTACAAAACATTTCCCACATTCTGAACACGAAAAAGGCTTTTCCACTGTGTGAATTTTCTGGTGTGCAAGAAGAAATGATTTACGTGCAAAACATTTCCCACATTCTGAACATGAAAAAGGCTTCTCCCCTGTATGAATTCTCTGATGTGTAACAAGATGTGATTTCTGTACAAAACATTTCCCACATTCTGTACATGAAAAAGACTTCTCTCCTGTATGAGTAATCTGGTGTTTAACAAGATTTGATTTTTGTACAAAACATTTCCCACATTCTGAGCATGAATATGGCTTCTCCCCTGTGTGGCATCTCTTATGTAAAACAAGATTTGACTTAAATACAAAACATTTGCCACATTCTGAGCATGAATATGGCTTCTCTCCTGTGTGATTTCTCTGATGTGTAACAAAAATTGATTTACATGTAAACCATTTCCCACATTCTGAACATGAAAAAGGCTTCTCCCCTGTGTGACTTCTCTTGTGTGTAGCAAGATATGATTTCTCTACAAAACATTTCCCACATTCTGAACATGAAAAAGGCTTCTCTCCTGTGTGAGTTCTCTGGTGTCTAACAAGAACTTCTTTCTGTACAAAACATTTCCCACATTCTGAACATGAAAAAGATTTCTCCCTGCGTGAGATTTCTGGTGTCTAACAAGGTGTGCTTTCTGTACAAAACATTTCCCACATTCTGAACATAAATGTGGCTTCTCCCCAGTATGAATTCTCTCATGCCTAACCAGATCTGATTTCTGGTTAAAATATTTCCCACACTTGGGACAAGAAAATCTCTTCTCCTCTGTGTGAATTTTTTGATGTTTAACAAAAGATGTTTTGAGGGGAAAACGATTTCCACATTCTGAATGAGAAATTGGCTTCTTTGCTTTAAAAGCAGCTTGTTTTTTAATGCCTCTTTTGTGACTTTTATTTTTCTTAGTTGGCTGTAATGATTCAAAAGATAGGACCTGTTTCATAGGAACCGATGATAGATCTTTGCTGTGTAGGGATGATGGGATAACTGGAGTAATGGCATTCACTTCATTTGTATCCTGACAGATCTCAAGGTCATCTGATTTAAAAATTAAAGATATCAGTTGTCCCTCTGATGTCCTATCATCGTCATCTGCCAAAAATAAAACAAATTATTATTTTTGAACAAAATGTCCATAGAAATGGCAAGTTCTGTAGCAAAATGGAAATATGCAATAAGACAATTACAATTCAATCTAATAGAATACATCATATCATGAATTAGCAGAGTGTGGTGATCAACTTTTGTTTATTCAAACAAAGGAATAAGAAGCCATGAAAAAAATATTATGTAATTATAATCATACCAATCCATCAACTCTTAATGGAAAATCAGTGTCCCACATTATTCTTTTATTCTTAGCTCAAAAATGCATGAAAAGCAATATACTTCTATAAACAAATCCAAGAAGAACCACTCCCCCAAAGTCAAATCTCGCGTCTGAGCTTGGGACCTGTAATACCATTTAATCTGGTTGTGTGTGCAGTCCAGTTGGAGTAATCAGTAGTGATGAGCGAGTATGCTCGCGCGACTCGGTACTCGCACGAGTACTCGGTATCGGGGTGCTCGCGAGCACGAGTACTGCGAGATGCTCGGACTGCTCGGTAATAAATAGCGATCTGAGACACATACAGCTCCCTCAGTGCACACAGTGAGCTGGCACCATACAGGGAGCAGATTAATTGATAGGATCCCTCTGGGGCCACAGCAAGGTGTTATATGCTGCGGCGATTTGAAAAGCCCCCCCTCCGCCTTTTCGGAATTACTCGTTTTATAACCGGAAGTCTGGGGCGGAGCTGTCACTATTGACTTACATTGGGCTCGGTGCTCTGGCCGAGTACAAGAGTATCTTGAGATGCTCGGCCAGAGCACAGAGCACCCGAGGTTTTACTGCTCGTCATCACTAGTAATCATTATCTATTTCAGGTAATTTGAAAGCACAACCTACTAAATTTCTAAGCATATTGCCGGAAGGTGACAGATATGCCTCTCTCTCTCTTTGCTAGTCTAGTTCCACCAGGGCTCAACTCTGTCTTGTGTGTTTGTTTCCTGATGTGGCTCAGATCTTTTTACTGACTACTCCTGTGTTTTGCTGATTCTCTATTTTCTCTGCCCTCCTGGTTCTGACCTGGCTCCCTGAATACACTTCGTGCCATCTTGAACAACTAAACAGAAGCTAAGGGCCAGGGATCCAGTCTAGGGGTCCCTGTAAAAGTCCAAATCCACATATAGTAATTAAAAAGTAAAGGGCAAGGCAATCCCTAGGATCTGGAGAGTAGGGTAGATATCGCCCAACCTGTTCGCGATCGGGTCATCTTTGAGTGGCCATGTGACTACAGTGTCCCCCACTCCATTGTGTTAGGAAATTTTCAAGCAATATCTGTGTTCCAAAAGGTACTCCAACAGTGGCTATGGACTATTGGAGCTACTATGAGGCCAGAAAAATGTAAAAAGTATTAGTGTTCCCAATTTCAGGAGTGATTGTGCAGTACTTTGAAACTCGTTATGGCCACTTTACATGTCCCAACATCGGGCCGATGTTGGATACAACGGCGCGGGAGCGCGCATTTTTTAGGCAGAAATTCAAGATCGCATAGGAGATGTTACACAGCGCGATATCGGCAGGCAACGCCACTGCGATGTGTACGTCCCCTTGTACAGCCGACCCAGGAACGACCATTTAACATGGGAGAGAATAGGGGACGTTGTACTCCAAATCGTTGTTGGGCTTTCACACAGCACGATCCGGCCACATCGTCCATCCAATATCGGGCAGTTGGAGAGCACGCTCATTTCTCCCCGATATCGTTTTGGCATCGTTCTTGCATCGCATTGGACATTTACACCATACAACGCACGAACGATATCGGGGCCAACGCACGAACCACGTGACTTTTGGTCGGAGTTGGACGCCGATATCGGGACGTGTAAAGTGGCCATTAGGGTAAAAAAATTAAGTTTTTGAAGTTAAGTGATGACATAAAACCAGAGCTAGAGCCATGCCAATGCATCTCCTACAGATGTGAATTAATGTATATTATAGCCATCAACCATGCACAACTTTAGAGATATATCATGGAGCAAGTTTAATGATTTTGTTTATCGCGACCTTCTTTAAAATTACTTGTTTTTAAAAGAATTGAAAGTCAGGATAAAGGGAATATCTGTTGCTATTATTCAGGAATTTACACTTGGCTCACTGCACATTTAATGCTGCTGATCACTAGTACAAAATGTAGCCAGAAAGGTTGAACCTGGTTTTGTAAGGAGTATATACTATAAGGTGGCAGCAGGACAGGTTCTGGACAGGAGATATGTGTAACGAAGGTTGCAGACCTCGGTGATGTAGAACCTAGAGAAGCAGACTCCAGCACATATACCGTGTTTCCACTAAAATAAGACAGGGTCTTATATACATTTTTCCTTCAAAAGATGTGTTCATGCTTATTTTCAGGGGATGTGTTATTATTTCATGAACAACAATGTACATTTATTCTTGAAAAAAAAAAATAAAAATAAAAAAAAATTACATTTATTCAAATATTGTCATGACTTCATTTTCTTGTAACCTGTTGACTAAGGTTATCGTACTCTGATCGCAATTTTCAGACCATTCGGATATCCAACATCTTCTATTTTCAGGAAGAAGTAAGGTACCGCTCAGGCGATGGCTTTTTACTATTTAAAAGCCGACAAGAGTCCAGATGCTGGACTCATCGCACAGGGCACGGCGGAAACACACTGGACAGGGAAGACAGCACACAGGGAGGGGAGAGGGCAGGGATTGAGACAATGTACTAAAAAGACATTAAGGGACACAGCAGTGACAGCACCAGCCCTGAAACACACGTCACTGATGATGCTTCATTTGAAGGAGGGGCAAGGCGGTGGAAGCTTCCCTGGTGACCCTTTGAATATCCCGTCATGCAGTGGAGTATTCATACAAATTGTCATCAGACAGGAAATTTTAAACTGGTGGTGCCTGGTATGGGGTGACCAGCGCTGCTTGTGGGGGAACCCTGGAGGATGTATGGTACAGCAGCTTGAATTGAATCGCTCCTCAGAGGCGGAGCGGGTCTCCAGGGATTGGAGATAAAGCCTTTGGAGATGATGGTGGTTGTTATAGTGTGGTGTACAGCCGAGAGGCGCGGAAACAGACAGACACAAGGCCTGTAGTTCTTTTACCTTTGCTGCAGGAAATGTTGCAGAGTCCGGGGGCACTGGTCACCAGGTTCAGGAGGGTCCGGTCAGTCTGGAAGCAATCAAAGTCCACCCCGCCAGGAGGGTTTGGAGGCCTGCCTGCTGCGCTTCTCTGATTTGGGTTCCGTTGCCTGTGAGCCATCATATGGTCCCTTTCATCCACTTCTGCACTAAACTCCCGACTAGCACACAGTGCAAACCTGTAACAGGTACTGCTGTCTCGCTGGCAGATCCGGGCTCTTGTTGTACTGTTGTGCTGTCCGTTCCCTGCTTGCGGCCAGGAAACTTGCAATCTCCTGTCCTCCAGGTTCGGTCACCTGGACGTGCAGTGCCCGTGTAACCCAGGACTCTGGCGTCTTCTGTTGCGCTACTCTGGGGTGAGCTCATCAACACCTCTGCTCCGCTGATTCTCCTCACTCCTTCGCTGTCTTCTCCCAACTACTACTCACTTCTAACCCCTCCCCCTAACCGGAAAAAGGTAGCTCCCCAAAACTAGGGTGTAAAGCTTCCCCCTTCTGGCCAGGGATCTGGCTTTGTGTGTGCATGTGTGGGGTTACCCAACGTGGGGATCTCCTCCTGCTTCCTAGCATGATACCACCTCCTGTGAGGGAGGCAATACCACTGTGGCAACCGAACCGTGGGGGCGCCACACATACACGGAGGACTGAGTGCATACTGCACTGCGCTTTCCTGCCATCTAACGGGCAATGTGTGTATGCCATTTAGATGATTCTCCTCATAACTAGCTGCCAGAGCAACCATGGAAGGAGCCTGTACTTCAGGCCTCTCACACATAGCAATGGTGGGTGGAGCCTCTACCTCAGACCTCTCACACATAGCAATGGCAGGAGGAGCCTTACCTCAGACCTTCACACATGCAATGGTGGGTGGAGCCTCTACTCAGACCTCTCACACATAGCAATGGCAGGAGGAGCCTCTACTCAGACCTCTCACACATAGCAATGGCGGGAGCCTCTACCTCAGACCTCTCACACATAGCAATGGTGGGTGGAGCCTCTACCTCAGACCTCTCACACATAGCATGGCGGGTGGAGCTCTACCTCAGACCTCTCACACTTCCTGTACTGGTTCAAGCAGGTTTTTAGTCAGTCTAGTCAGGACTCGAGAGCGCGAAGAAGCACTACTGCTCCCAGGATGTCTATTCCAGTCCATACTGAGGGAACATCATTTTCTCACTTTAACCCTAGAAGGCATACCTGGGTTACTTGTTTTCTATTTTATTTTCTGCAAGATTACTTTAGTTAGAATTTTGAAAGTAGGTATTCCTCAGGTATATAGTTGTTAGTAATTTCCAGTTGTTCATATATTTTTATGTTATAGGCATTTCGGTAAAACAACTCTTTTTTGGGGCTACCCCATATTCACATACCTGAGGCCTTTTAGGCCTGTACTTGGTTTACATGTGATCGCCAAGGGGAGCTGAGCCTTGAAGGTCCCTCCATTAGTATAGTATTACCTGGACTGTGCATAATATTACCTCCCAATGCAAGTGAAGAGACCTGTACTCCAGATGGCCTGAGAGGCCCTACATTTTCTTGTTTCTGAGGAGAAAACACCATCTTTCATACACAAAATATCAAGAGTTTTCTTTATGGTGAACCTCCGCCACTTTGCCATTAACAGACTGTATCCTAAAATTCCCATAAAGGGAACCTGACCCCAAAACTGACCTCCCCGCATCTTTCTACCTGTCCCTGCACCCCTCTTATCATTTCTAGCCATCCCTGTTGCAAAAAAAAAAAAAATCGATTTTGTAAAGTAGAGAAGAGGTTATATTCACCTCGTCCTGTGTGAGTTCTCCGTTTCTGAATAAGTCTCAAAAGGCGTGCCTGTCTGCTGCTCCCTTGTAATTATGCACACCCCTCTCAGCTTGCTGCAGTGCTGAGAGCCTGGCAGCGTGATGAAAGGGGGGGGCTACCGGTATGACACGATTTTAGCCCAGATTTTTTCTGCAACAGGGATGGCTAGAAATGATAAGAGAGGGTGCAGGGACAGGTAGAAAGATGGGGGGGGGGGGGGGTCAGTTTGTGAGGTCAGGTTCCCTTTAAGTAAAGTGTTATGTTTTCAAGTTCACCCATGGTTCCAGCTGGATATAATTGCCGAACATCACGGGAGCTAGAACACCTGCACCCAGACATCACCACTACAGGAGCGCCCAGGGGTCTATACTACAGGAACGCCCTTGGGGTCATGAACAACACTTGCACCCTGACATCACCACTACAGGAACGCCCTGGGGTCATAAACAACACCTGCACCCAGACATCACCACTACAGGAGCGCTCCAGGGGTCATATTCAACACCTGCACCCAGATATCACCAATACAGGAACGCCCCTGGGGGTCATGAACACACCTGCACCCTGACATCACCACTACAGGAACGCCCCTGGGGTCATAAACAACACCTGCACCCAGACATCACACTAGAGGAGCGCCCCCGGGGGTCATATTCAACACCTGCACCCAGATATCACCACTACAGGAGCGCCCCCTAGGGGTCATATACCATCACTATAAGTGCAACCTCCTGCTTTGACAATTGTGGACACGAGAGAAGCGTTTAGGGGTTCAGCAACCAACTTCAGCTGCTGTGACATTACACTCTGCTGCCAGTGGAACTATATATTCCAGCTGACCCCTCTGCAACATCTAGCGCCTGCCCCGTGTCTCAGCGCATATGTCTCCACAGTACCTGTACTGATCTGTAGATAGTATCTATATCTGAATGTATTGCTTTATTGTGCCAATCTTGTAAAAAGTCTGATTTGGAACATTTTAGCTGTAGAAAAGCTGTTTATTTTCACTTGCTGAAGTATGTCGGATAAGAAATCTTCCAATTGTGCACAAGCAACGTCGTGCCTGTGTGTATCTCAAGCGCTGCCATAATGAGTGAATCCCTACAGCACAGTCAGCAGCACAAAAGGGAGAAAAGGTAGATTCATCCAATAAGATATCAGGATTCTAGGAAGGCAACAGCTGCTTACAGTGTTTGAATGGCTCACACTTGGGGGTAAAATCAGCATTATCGGATGTAGTATGTACCAAAAAAAAGAAAATGACATAACCCCGCCCACCCATCCTCCCCCACATAGTTTATGGCTGGCTGTATAGGGACAGAGAGCCCAAATGCCCAATGAGTGTCCTCCAATGAGGTTCAGGTCAAGTTTGAGTCCAGAACAAAATTTTATTAAAAGTCCAGCTGAACCCGAACTTCCACAAGTCCGTTCATCCCTATCTGTGACTTATCTACATTTAGTGATTACTACTCACCTGGGTAGTCATCTGTAGGAATCTCCTCTTTACACCGCTCATCACCCCTCACATATGTCTCTGTAGTATTAATATGGGGCAGATCTTCACCCTGAAACAAAGATTGTAAAAGTCAGACAGATGGAGAAGTCCCATCTATGATCAGCTGTAATCTGCCATCTCCACCATTCTCATTACACAAGTATAAAACATAGAATACTGGAGGATAAAACAAGACTGAGCACAAGACCTTCACAGCCATCTACACATCATAGGGAGATCTCATCACACCTTCTCTCCATCTACCTGATGATCCGGAGGAACATCGGGATCTTCTTGTTTACAGTCCTGTGGGAGAAGAGGACGGGGACATCTCTCTGGTGTTGTCCTCTTACTGGATAGACCTGGAGGAGACACATACAGGGACTGAATTCATTCTTTACATACAGATCATTATAGGCCGTGTGTATTTAGTCCTGTCTATTACCTGGTGATGTGAGGGGCGGCCGGGGAACCTCCATCATGACTATGTCCTTGTACAGATCTTTGTGTCCTTCTAAATACTCCCACTCCTCCATGGAGAAATAGACGGTGACGTCCTGACACCTTATAGGAACCTGACACATACAATGATACCATTGTCATCTTTCCCCGATCCCTTCATAGCGTTACTGTATAATGTCCCAGCAGCAGCAGCATTCCCAGCAGTGTCACCTCTCCAGTCAGCAGCTCAATCATCTTGTAGGTGAGTTGTAGGATCTTCTGGTCATTGATGTCCTCATGTATCAGGGGGTGAGGTGGAGGCCCCGTGATTGGGCTCAGGGCTCTTCCCTCAGACACAGGGTCCTGACAGCACAGATCACTAGAGCTCTTCACTACTGTGTAATCCTGGTTATGGAGAGACACATTAATAAATCTCCAGTCTCCAGACATTTCCAGAGTCCTCACCTCTCCAGTTCTGTCATCTGTTATTCTGTCCATAGATAAGAATGATGTCATGTGACATTGTCATCACAATCTCTCACCTCTCCAGTAACAAGGAAGAGGATCTCTAGGGTGAGGTGGAAGATCCTCTCCGCCATCTTGTCCCTGTCCAGATCCATCCTTGATGGTCAATCAGGAGAATTCTCTTCTATCTTGCATATATTTAAGGCAACTAAAAATGAGCTTCCAATATTTTATATGAGGAAGAGAGAGAGAGAAAGAAGGAGAGAGTGAGAGCTCCTCATAATTCTATAGCACCTGCCAAATGTCTAGGACCCATTTCCAGACTTGAGAAACTGAGGAGGGGGGAAATTCTATACTATCATAATGTAAATGGGGAACATTATACTGTGTGAGGAGTGATGGAGATACTATGGGAACATTATACTGTGTTTGAGAGGATGGTGGTACTGTGGGAACATTATACTGTTTATGGGGGATGGCGGTACTGTGGGAACATTATACTGTGTGTGCGGATGGCAGTACTGTGGGAACCTTATACAGTGTGTGTGGATAGCAGGACTGTGGGAACATTATACAGTGTGGGGGGGATAGCAGGACTGTGGGGACATTATACAGTGTGGGGGGGATTGCAGTACTGTGGGGACATTATACAGTGTGTGGGGATAGCAGTACTGTGGGAACATTATACAGTGTGTGGGGATAGCAGTACTGTGGGAACATTATACTGTGTGTGGGGATAGCAGGACTGTGGGAACATTATATTGAGTGTGGAGGGATGGCAGTACTGTGGGAACATTATACAGTGTGTGGGGATAGCAGTACTGTGGGAACATTATACAGTGTGTGGGGATAGCAGTACTGTGGGAACATTATACAGTGTGTGGGGATAGCAGTACTGTGGGAACATTATACAGTGTGTGGGGATAGCAGTACTGTGGGAACATTATACTGTGTGTGGGGATAGCAGGACTGTGGGAACATTATACAGTGTGTGGGGATAGCAGTACTGTGGGAACATTATACTGTGTGTGGGGATAGCAGGACTGTGGGAACATTATACAGTGTGTGGAGGATGGCAGTACTGTGGGAACATTATACAGTGTATGGGGATAGCAGTACTGTGGGAACATTATACTGTGTGTGGGGATAGCAGGACTGTGGGAACATTATATTGAGTGTGGAGGGATGGCAGTACTGTGGGAACATTATACAGTGTGTGGGGATAGCAGTACTGTGGGAACATTATACAGTGTGTGGGGATAGCAGTACTGTGGGAACATTATACTGTGTGGGGATAGCAGGACTGTGGGAACATTATACAGTGTGTGGGGATAGCAGGTCTGTGGGAACATTATACAGTGTGTGGAGGATGGCAGTACTGTGGGAACATTATACAGTGTGTGGGGATAGCAGTACTGTGGGAACATTATACTGTGTGTGGGGATAGCAGGACTGTGGGAACATTATATTGAGTGTGGAGGGATGGCAGTACTGTGGGAACATTATACAGTGTGTGGGGATAGCAGTACTGTGGGAACATTATACAGTGTGTGGGGATAGCAGTACTGTGGGAACATTATACAGTGTGTGGGGATAGCAGTACTGTGGGAACATTATACAGTGTGTGGGGATAGCAGTACTGTGGGAACATTATACTGTGTGTGGGGATAGCAGGACTGTGGGAACATTATACAGTGTGTGGGGATAGCAGTACTGTGGGAACATTATACAGTGTGTGGGGATAGCAGTACTGTGGGAACATTATACAGTGTGTGGGGGATAGCAGTACTGTGGGAACATTATACAGTGTGTGGGGATAGCAGTACTGTGGGAACATCATACAGTGTGTGGGGATAGCAGTAATGTGGGGACATTATACAGTGTGTGGGGATAGCAGCACTGTGGGAACATTATACTGTGCTTGAGAGGATGGCGGTACTGTGGGAACATTATACAGTGTGCGGGGGGATGGCGGTACTGTGGGAACATTATACTGTGTGGGGGATGATGGTACTGTGGGAACATTATACAGTGTGTGGGGGATTGTGGTACTGTGAGAACATTATACAGTGTGCGGGGATGGCGGTACGGTGGAAACATTATACTTTGTGGGGGGGATGGAGGTACTGTGAAACATTATACTGTGGGTGGTTTGGCGGAGCTGTGGACACATTATACTGTGTGCGGGGGGATGGCGGTACTGTGGGAACATTATATGTGTGGGGGGATGGCAGTACTGTGGAAACCTTACACTGTGTGTGGGAGAATGGCAGTACTGTGAGGATGTCATACTGTGTGTGGAGGATGACGGTACTGTGGGAATATTATACCGTGGGGGGCGGGGGGAGGTCGGATGGCGATACAGTGGGAACATTATATTGTGTGTGGGAAGATGTTGGTAGTGGGGGAACATTATACAGTGTGGGTGGGGTGGGGGGAATAGTTGTGTTAAAACAACATATGCTGTTTCGTACAGATTATCTGCTGCATTTACTTGTCCAGGCAAAGTGGATCCGATTTCATGAAATCTCCCGACCCCTCGATGCTGAATTGTGAGATTTTGGTTTTATTTTTTTCACTACAGACCTGGAAAATGTGAACGATGCCTGTAATAAACAGACTAATATTCTGTGCAGAATTACAGCAATAACCTGAGAAGATTGTTATTAAAGAAAGTGTATAGACAAAAAGCAGCAGATAAAAGTCCTCATTTGTCTCCATGTGAACGCGGCCTTACAGATGTGTATGGGGAATCGTCCCTAATAAACCCTCCAGCTCGTCTCAGCACAATACAAGCAATCATATAGTGAAGATTAAAGAGAAGACAGAAAGTTCTGGAATGTACAAGAAAGAAATGTCCCAAGCGTCCTGGATACAGAGATGGCACACACAGATGGCTATTAAGCACTAATCCGTGCCCATCGTGATACATGGGGGCCAAATAAGATAAATTGCTATCTGTTTACAACGGATAGCCATGGATCCACAAAAATCATGGTGTGACAATGTAAAATAACAACAATTGAAAAAGTATGTGTGGCGCCCCTGCGTCCAGGAGGCCACAAAGGGAACTGCAGCCAGGCAGGTAGGACATTGTTGCACACCAACACCCTCACAGCCCACACAACCCACGTATAAGAGGAGGTAACATCCAGCCCTGAGATTAGAACTCTATAAGATTGAGGGGTGGTGGATCAGAGGAGTGGGTTGGGCACACCCGTAGTCAGGTGACTTGAGAGTATATAGGGAGGGGGAGGAGTGAAGGAAGTCCGTAGGAGTAAGGAGTAGGCCGAGGTAGGCTGAACAGCAAAGACCAGAAGCTGAGCTGCGAAGACAGAGAGACAATCACACGTTCTGTGAGTGCAAGGCCTAGGAGCGCAGAATCCGTACTGAGCCAGTGTGAGCCAGAGGGGAGAGAAAGCCCATCCGACGCTGATGCCACCAGGAGTGTGACAGGACAGAGAGGGACGGTGGAACCCGTGCCCTAGACAGCAGCTAAAGCCACAGACTGCAGGCGGAGTAGCCCTCCTAGTATACTGAAAGGAACAGAAAGGAGAGAGCCTGGCAGAGCCTCGTGCTGGAGGACTGCTGGAGGCTGGGCTGAGTAGAGTGTCGGTTCTAGAGGGGACCGTAGTTCACCCGGCATCCCAGACAACACGACGAGGGGTCTGAGTTTCAGATTGAGATCCCTACCCTAAAGGACAGGCAGCTAAGTGACACACTAGGACTCACAGAAGCCCGAGTCACCGCCATACTGTCCAGCGTACCACACACCACCCGTGCAAACGGAGACCGTAAACAGCCCGGAAAGGACACTAAAGACTGTGTGAAGGGTCACAGAGAGAGGCCTGGCTGCAGAGCAAAGGGAACCCGGAGAGGGAGAATGTGCCAGTGTCTGTAACTTGTAAGAACTGCAAATGACTTGTAAAGTAACTGAAAGAACTTGGAGTAAAGCTTTGGAGAACTCTGGAACAGCTTCCCTTGTGTTTTCTGCACGAAAGTGATTCTCTCCTTACAGGACACAGCCTGTCAGCACCGGCCAGGAGGAGAGATCCCTGCAGCCTGCACAGTAAGTGTCCTGGACATTCCACAACCCTTAACCCTTACTGCCCCGGGGATATAGTTCTTCCCACTGGAACTGCACCATCTCCGCTGCCACTCCATCACCCCCGGAGGTTCTGCAGCAGCGGTGGCCGCACAAAGTGGGTGGCGTCACGAGTGACATTTCCCCTGTAAATAATCCCCTTTTATTGCCGAGCCCGGGACACGGTCCGGAAAAGCCACCCGTGACTTCCCCAGCACCATCCGGTCCGGCACCGAGTACCCCCGCGGGGGCCCGACATATGACATGATTTAAAGCTGTGGTATATCTTCTTTTCCCTGATTTCTCCCTACACCCTGCTGTCCCGGGCGTCTGCTGAGCGGCCTCACTGCATCCGACCCTCCGACAACTCCTCCTGGCCTGAGCCCAGGGCCGGCGTCAGCACCCGGCGTACCCGGGCAAGTGCCGGGGCCCTGACCTAACAGAGGGGCCCATCCGCGCCGCCCACACACATAACGTCACGCATGCAATAATTATTTTCACCTCCATCCACTCTCTGTAAGCTTCCTTGACAGTCCGCGTCATGTTGCCAAGGCCGCGGTCGGGTATCTAAGGGGTGTGCCCGCACCACTCTCCCATCAACAGCCGCATCCAATCCGGAGGCAGCGGCTCCTACCCCCTCCTTCTCTCTGCTCCTCCCTGCCTCCTCCTGGTCATGTGGCCCTAATGAGCAGGAAAGCGGACGGGTTGCCATAGTTACAGGATGCCGGCAGCGGAAGTGCGGTGTCTGGATATGGCGGCCGGCAGCGATCAGACCAGACTCTGGGTCTTCTTTCTTCTGTTCCTCCAGGCTGGGGTCGCCAGGAGGAGTTCAGCCCCGGATACTCCTTGCCTGTCGGGGCTGCCGCAGCTGACCACAGGCAGTGTGAACTGGAATGTATGTGTCCTGTGTGTGACTGTGAGTCGTGGTGATGGCAGAGAGGGGTCTGGCTGCAGGGGTTGACACTGATGACGGAAGGTGTAGGTGGTTGTGATGGAGGGGGGGAGCAGTTGGGGCGTGGTGATGGCAGAGAGGGGTCTGGCTGCAGGGGTTGACACTGATGGCCGGAGGCTGCAGGTGGTTTTGATGGAGGGGGGGAGCAGTTGCGGGGGGTGGTGATGGCAGAGAAGGGCCTGGCTGCAGGGGTTGACAGTGAAGGCGGGGGACTACAGGTGGTGTGATGCCAGGGAACAGCGACAGGGGGAGACAGCGCACAGAAAGGTAAGGAGACAGCGCACAGAGACAGGGGAGAGACAGCCGGGAGCGGCACAGTGTTGGGGAGAGATAGCATGAGAGGGATTATATTTATGGGGTTATACATATAGATATATAATACAGTCCGCCGCCTTCATATTATATATATATATATATATATATATATATATATATAAAAGAGAGACAGTATGTGTTAAAGGGGGCCCACTGAGACTCTTTCCCCGGGGCCCACAAAAACCTGGAGCCGGCCCTGCCTGAGCCCAGTAATGGGGAATGGTCACATACCTTCACCTGCAGAGCCGCACACTACATATATGGCTGCTCTGTGCTTACAGGACCTTTTGGCAAGGGGGAGGAGTCAGGGGGTCACATGATCAGCTCCTCGGGTTGTCATGGTGATGGATGAGGTGAAGGTTATGTGTGGGGTCAGGAGGGATTTACAGTGTGGATGGACAGAGCCGAGTGTGTATGAGGTGTACGGAGCAGAGCCGTGTGTGTACGAGGTGTACGAGCAGAGCCGAGTGTGTACGAGGTGTATGGAGTGGAGCCGTGTGTGTACGAGGTGTACGGAGCGAGCCGTGTGTGTACGAGGTGTACGGAGCGGAGCCGTGTGTGTACGAGGTGTACGGAGTGGAGCCGTGTGTGTACGAGGTGTACGGAGCGGAGCCGTGTGTGTACGAGGTGCACGAGCAGAGCCGTGTGTGTACGAGGTGTACAGAGCGAGCCGTGTGTGTACGAGGTGTACGAGAGCGAGACGTGTGTGTACGAGGTGTACGGAGCGGAGCCGTGTGTGTACGAGGTGTACGGAGCGGAGCCGTGTGTGTACGAGGTGTACGGAGGGAGCCGTGTGTGTACGAGGTGTACGGAGCGGAGCCGTGTGTGTACGGGAGGCCGTGTGTGTACGAGTGTACGGAGCGGAGCCGTGTGTGTACGAGGTGTACGGAGCGTAGCCGTGTGTGTAGAGGTGTACGGAGCGGAGCCGTGTGTGTACGAGGTGTACGAGCGGAGCCGTGTGTGTACGAGGTGTACGGAGAGGAGCCGTGTGTGTATCAGGTGTACAGAGCGAGCCGTGTGTGTACGAGGTGTACGGAGCGGAGCCGTGTGTGTACGGAGAGGAGCCGGTGTGTAGAGGTGTACGGAGCGGAGCCGTGTGTGTACGAGGTGTACGGAGCGGAGCCGTGTGTGTACGAGGTGTACAGAGCGGAGCCGTGTGTGTACGAGGTGTACGGAGCGAGCCGTGTGTGTACGAGGTGTACGGAGCAGAGCCGTGTGTGTACGAGGTGTACGGAGCAGAGCCGTGTGTGTACGAGGTGTACGGAGCAGAGCCGTGTGTGTACGAGGTGTACGGAGCAGAGCCGTGTGTGTACGAGGTGTACGGAGCAGAGCCATGAGTGTACGAGGTGTACGGAGAAGAGCCGTGTGTGTACGAGGTGTACGGAGCAGAGCCAAGTGTGTACGAGGTGTACGGAGCAGAGCCGTGTGCGTACGAGGTGTACGAAGCAGAGCCCTGTGTGTACGTGGTGTAGGGTGCGGAGCCGTGTGTGTACGAGGTGTACGGAGCAGAGCCGTGTGTGTACGAGGTGTACGGAGCAGAGCCGTGTGTGTACGAGGTGTACGGAGCAGAGCCGTGTGTGTACGAGGTGTACGGAGCAGAGCTGTGTGTGCACGAGGTGTAAGGAGTGGAGCCGCGTGAGTACGATGCAATCACAAATTCTTTGGTATTATTATCTTCATTTAATTTGTCTTCAATGAAAAAAAACACAAAAAGAATTGTCCTAAAGCCAAATTGGATATAATTCCAAACCAAACATAAAAAAGGGGGTGGACAAAAGTATTGGCACTGTTAGAAAAATCATGTGATGCTTCTCTAATTTGTGTAATTAACAGCACCTGTAACTTACCTGTGGCACCTAACAGGTGTTGGCAATAACTAAATCACACTTGCAGCCAGTTGACATGGATTAAAGTTGACTCAACCTCTGTCCTGTGTCCTTGTGTGTACCACATTGAGCATGGAGGAAAGAAAGAACACCAAAAAACTGTCTGAGGACTTGAGAAACCAAATTGTGAGGAATTCAAGCATAGAAATGAAAACCGGGCACTGACCTGTTAACAGCGTTACTTGTATACTCCTGTAGCAGTGGCGGGCAGTGGAATATCCTGTTGCTTAGCCAGAGTTCAAGACATTAAATCCAAAAAGAAAGATGGCGGCACTCAGCATTCCAATTTTGCAGCTGTTTAATTTAATGCAAAAATTACAGCAGCAGGTGCATGATACAGGGAGGGAGGTGCTAGGACCGACGGTAACCGATTCGCGGGATGTCCCGCTTCTACGGGTCCGGTGTCCGATTAAAGTTGACTCAACCTCTGTCCTGTGTCCTTGTGTGTACCACATTGAGCATGGAGAAAAGAAAGAAGACCAAAGAACTGTCTGAGGACTTGAGAAACCAAATTGTGAGGAAGCATGAGCAATCTCAAGGCTACAAGTCCATCTCCAAAGACCTGAATGTTCCTGTGTCTACCGTGCGCAGTGTCATCAAGAAGTTTAAAGCCCATGGCACTGTGGCTAACCTCCCTAGATGTGGACGGAAAAGAAAAATTGACAAGAGATTTCAACGCAAGATTGTGCGGATGGTGGATAAAGAACCTCGACTAACATCCAAACAAGTTCAAGCTGCCCTGCAGTCCGAGAGTACAACAGTGTCAACCCGTACTATCCGTCGGCAAAAGGGACTGTATGGTAGAAGACCCAGGAAGACCCCACTTCTTACCCCGAGACATAACGAATGAATGTTCTCTGGTCAGATGAGACAAAAGTAGAGCTTTTTGGGCAAAGGCATCAACAAAGAGTTTATAGGAGAAAAAAAGACGCATTCAAAGAAAAGAACACGGTCCCTACAGTCAAGGGGTCATGTGCGGTGATAACACGACCTAGCCTGGGAGGGCTGGGAGCTTGGTGTGACCTCAGCCGGAGAGCTCAGAACCGGAAGGGACCGGGTTACTATCTGTGAACTGTATCCATTGTACCCGGCTGCGACCCGGATTCTGGCATCTTGTGCCACCGCTGTGTTTTCAGCAATAAATCCGGGTACTGTATGAACTACTTACCTGGCTCAACGTTTTTCCTGTCTTGCAATCCGGGCGCTGCCCCACAGCACCAACTTTGAAAACATGTGGTAGAGACCTGGGTTCAGATTTCGGTAAAAACATTCTTTAATCTGATCGAGAGCATGCCGAGGATTCAGGCAGTGTAGAACGTGAATAGTGAATTTACAAAATACTAACAAAATAATAAAATATGTAAATTTTCATTTTTAGGAGCAAAACGGTAACAATGCAGTGACATGACAAGAGTCTACATGTAAGGTAATTTCCCTTTCTCATTCAGTTATACGACAGTCTTAAATGTTTTTTCTACAATTTGTCAATAAAATAGATAATATCTCTCCCTGAGAGTTATTTTTGATGAAATACAAAAAAATATGATTTTCCAATAATTCAGGTTTCGAAATCCAAGTGGGAATATGGCTTTGCCCCTGTGTGTATTCTCTGGTGTGTCACAAGATCCGATTTCTGGTAAAAATATTCGCCACATTCTGAACATGACAAACGCTTCTCCCCTATGTGTTTTCTCTGATGTGTAACAAAGTGTGATTTAAATGCATAACAATTCCCACATTGTGAACATACAAAAGATTTCTTCTCCGTGTGACTTCTTTTGTGTTTAACAAGACTTGATTTCAGTTTGTAACATTTCCCACATTCTGAACATGAAAAAGGCGTCTCTCCTGTGTGAACTAACTTGTGTTTAGCTGCATTTGCTCTATACGCAAAACATTTCCCACATTCTGAACATGAAAAGGGCTTCTCCCCTGTGTGTGTTCTCTGATGTATAACAAGACCCGATTTAAATGGAAAATATTTCCCACATTCTGAACATGAAAAAAGCTTCTTCCCTGTGTGCCTTCTCTTGTGTGTAAAAAGATGCGATTTACATGTAAAACATTTCCCACACTGTGAACATGAAAAAGGCTTCTCCCCTGTGTGAGTTCTCTGGTGAATAACAAAACACGATTTCTCTTTAAATTGTTTCCCACATTTTAAACATGAAAAAGGCCCTGTGTGAATTTTCTTGTGTGTAACAAGATTTGATCTATTTGCATAACGTTTCCCACATTCTGAACATGAATAAGGCTTTTCACCTGTGTGAGTTCTCTTGTGTAAAGCAAGATATGATTTATGCACAAAACATTTCCCACATTGGGAACATGAAAAAGGCTTCTCCCTGTGTGAAGTTTCTTGTGTATAAAAAGATTTGAATGATGTGCAAAACATTTCCCACATTCCGAACATGAAAAAGGCTTTTCACCTGTGTGAATTCTCTTGTGTAAAGCAAGATATAATTTCTTTACAAAACATTTCCCACATTTGAACATGAAAAAGGCTTCTCCCTTGTGTGACTTCTCTTGTGTGCAACAAGATTTGATTTCTTTGTAAAACATTTTCCACATTCTGAACAAGAATATGTCTTCTCCCAGTATGAATTCTCTCATGCCTAACAAGACCACATTTTTGGTTACAGTAACTCCCACACTTGGAACAAGGAAATCTCTTCTCCACTGTGTGAAGTTTTTGATGCAAAACAAAAGATGTTTCAAGGGGAAAACTGTTTCTATATTCTGAGTGTGAAATTGACTTCTTTGCTTTAAGAGCAGTTAGTTTTTTAATGGATCTTTTGTGTACTTCTATTTGTCGTATAGTCTGTAATGTATCAGAAGAGAAGGACCTGTTTCATAACATTAGATGATAGATCTTTGCTGTGAAGAGCTGATGGTGTATCTGAAGTAATGGCATTCACTTCAATTATATCCGATGTGGTTTCAAGTTCCTCTGATTTAATACTTGAAGATGCAGATGTCCCTCTGATCTCCTGTCACCATCATCTGACAAATAAAATTAATTATTATTAGTAAACAATATATTCTTGACATTTATATTTCTAGTTAAAATGTCCATTGAAATGAACAGTCTTAAAGCAATATTGAATTATTCACTAAAACAATCAGTCTAATAGAAGACCTCAGGATGAACCAGTAGAGCGTGGTGTTCAACTGTTCGTTTATTCTGCCTCTAAAATATTGTAATAAGAGGTCACAAGAAAAATATTATGTTTGCGAAAATGATACCAATAAAAACTTCTACTGATCTTGCAAAAAACAAGCCTCTACTCAGCTCCATCATCTCTCAATATAAAATCAGAAGGTTTCCATATTAGTAGCTCAAAGGATCTCGAAAAACAACATGGCTTCCATAACCGAATCCAGCAAAATCCGCTCTTACAAAGCCAAATCTCCCCCTAGTTTCTCAGTCTTCCATTGTGCTCAAACCACATTTAGCATCCATGTATTTGGCATTGCTAAAGTTAGAAGAACCCACTGAATTTACGATTTGAGTTTCTCCTGAAGCACAATCTGGGCACTATATCTTGGGTACAAAAATTGAATATTTGCAATTTTCACTCTCCAACATCCACCATGTGCTAATTTCCGGAAAGTGCCTGTGGAGTCAGAATAGTCACTACTCCTATAGATGAATTCACTGATTGTTATAAGGTCACTTTATGGGGTCTTCTTCTGCTTTAGTTTGCTGCCATTTAGTCACATTCAACAAAGGGTGTCACATCTCCTGTGGGATCTGCTCCTGATGAGCACTAGAGGCGGCATCAGTAACAGAGGCTCTGGGGGTGGTGTAGCCGTGCCAAGTCAAAAATATAATCTGGCTGGGACCAGTAATACCATTCAGTCCTGTAGTAGGAGTGTGTTCTCCTCTAGCCTTACTATCATCTGCTTCAGTCCTCTGTGCTCAGCTCCTGACTTTTGTATTTGTTTCCTGTTGTGACCTTGACCTGTTTACTGACTAATCTTGCGTCTCCTGATTTTATATTTTTACTGTCCTCCTGGTCCTGACTCTACCTGAAATATACTGACCAAGTGTATAAATCAGAATCAGTGTATAAATCAGACCAGGTCTGTTCATCCCTATCTGTGACTACTCTGCATTTAGTGGTCACTACTCACCTGGGTAGTCATATGTAGGAATCTCCTCTTTACACCACTCATCACCCCTCACATATGTCTCTGTAGTATTAATATGGGGCAGATCATCATCACCCCTCACATATGTCTCTGTAGTATTAATATGGGCAGATCATCATCACCCTCACATATGTCTCTGTAGTATTAATATGGGGCAGATCATCATCACCCCTCACATATGTCTCTGTAGTATTAATATGGGGCAGATCATCATCACCCCTCACATATGTCTCTGTAGTATTAATATGGGTCAGATCATCATCACCCCTCACATATGTCTCTGTAGTATTAATATGGGTCAGATCTTCACCCTGAAACAAAGATTGTAAAAGTCACAGACAGATGGAGAAGTCCCATCTATGATCAGCTGTAATCTGCCATCTCCACCGTTCTCATTACACAAGTATAAAACATAGAATACTGGAGGATAAACCAAGACTGAGCACAAGACCTTCACAGCCGTCTACACATCATAGGGAGATCTCATCACACCTTCTCTCCATCTACCTGATCATCCGGAGGGAACATCGGGATCTTCTTGTTTACAGTCCTGTGGGAGAAAGAGGACGGGGACATCTCTCTGGTGTTGTCCTCTCATGGATGACCTGGAGAGACACAGCAACATTCCTCTGCAGATGAATTTGTATTTACTAGTCATTAACGCTGGTATATTGAGTGGTGTTAATGTTTGTTTGTGTGGTTTACTCCCAATTCTCCTTTTACCTATGAGTCAGAAATAATCGTTTGTTGTACCGTTCTAAAATCTAGATCACCCTCTATCAGCATATAGACGGGTGAATCAGTCTGACTACACTGTCACTGGAAAATCCCCCCTATGGACCTACACATACAATGATACCATTGTCATCATCCCCGATCCCTTCATAGCGTTACTGTATAATGTCCCAGCAGCAGCAGCAGCATTCCCAGCAGTGTCACCTCTCCAGTCAGCAGCTCAATCATCTTGTAGGTGAGTTGTAGGATCTTCTGGTCATTGATGTCCTCATGTATCAGGGGGTGAGGTGGAGGCCCCGTGATTGGGCTCAGGGCTCTTCCCTCAGACACAGGGTCCTGACAGCACAGATCACTAGAGCTCTTCACTACTGTGTAATCCTGGTTATGGAGAGACACATTAATAAATCTCCAGTCTCCAGACATTTCCAGAGTCCTCACCTCTCCAGTTCTGTCATCTGTTATTCTGTCCATAGATAAGAATGATGTCATGTGACATTGTCATCACAATCTCTCACCTCTCCAGTAACAAGGAAGAGGATCTCTAGGGTGAGGTGGAAGATCCTCTCCGCCATCTTGTCCCTGTCCAGATCCATCCTTGATGGTCAATCAGGAGAATTCTCTTGTATAGAAGATGTGAGAGGATCCGATATTGTAGGGACCTGAATGGGGAGAAGATGACGATGTAACATCATAAAGATCCTGTGTAATAATACAATGACTGGAGATAATAAGGGGAAACATATCAGGAGATAGAACGTGTAGATGTTCTATTCTCTCCTATCTCGTACGGACTGAAACATAAGTTGAATTGCTAAGACATCTCCTCCATGATCCCAATCACTGGTTATGTTGGTCACCGCTCTAGCAATTGTTTGACTGTAGGTATCACAAGTTCTTTCAGACTGATCAAGAAATACAGAGACTGTATAGCAGTGGTGGTATTTTTATTATTTTACAACATTGTTACCTCCTAAGGTTCCCATCCCATGAAACTAAAGTTTTATGAAACTGTTCATTTCGGGGGGAAATGGTCGACTATATAACATATGTTGGGGCCTCTCGGAAGATGACATCAGATGAGGGAAGGATCTGGCATACCTCCACTAGATGAGTCTGCCAAATACTCTATAATAGAGACCGCAGGAAGTCCAACAGTTCTGTGTAGTCAGGAGTGATAGGTATAAGCAGATTCATCATTCGGTCAACAGTTGTCTCATGTGTATGGGCCATTAGTATTACACTGACACGAGGGAATAATACACAGTAAAACAGTAGTGCAGGGCATCTCTTCAGCAATCACAGGCTTGTATGTTGTATCATCGCACTAATGAGGTTTGTTAAAAAAAGTCTAAAAGATCTTCAGACAAAAAATAAAGGTCACAGTTTTAGTAGGAAAGAAAGAGAGAAGCCATCTTGGATATATTTGAGGCAACTAAAAATGAGCTTCATATAAAGCAAAAAGGTATATGCCTCACCATGCCATGATTTCCTCCTGCTATTCCCATCTTCAAGACTCAGGTCCACAATGCCGCGACTCTCGGCCATCATACAAGAAGAAAACGTGGGAGGAGTCATCCTTAAAATCCTTGTTACTTAACTGAATCAAATCATTAAAATATAAAAGCAGCCATGATAGCAGAGATACAGTCTTACTCTCGACGCGTTTCAGGCGTTACGCCCTTAGTCAACAATAGAGTGAATCATAGTGAAGGTTTAAAAACATGTAACAGCCAATCATGGGATAGATTTACACATCAAGAAACTTGGATACATATGGACACAAACACAGATTGTGAGTCACAAAGAACTGGAACATTTGGGAAATATATGTAAGAATGTACAAAGTTATAAAAAGGTTTACTTCACATAAATGCATACATATGTAAATGTGAAGAAAAAAAAAATTTTTTTTAAATATATATTTTTTAAAGCCATCAGGCAAAAGGCAAATTATTCCAGTCATAGGCTAAATATATCAAGAGCAAATACCTAGGACAGAAAATTACTTAAGGATGGTTGTTGGTCAGGAACAATGTACTCATTGAACAGTGGAGAGATAGCGAATTTAGAATAATGCATAATGCAATTTGTGGATTTAATATACAGCGCCTTGTGAAAGTATTTGGCCCCCTTGAACTTTTCAACCTTTTGCCACATTTCAGGCTTCAAACATAAAGATGTAAATTAAATTATTTTTTGTGAAGAATCAACAAGTGGGACACAATCGTGAAGTGGAAGGAAATTTATTGGATATTTTAAACTTTTTTAACACATAATACTGATAAGTGGGGCGTGCAATATTATTCGGCCCCTTGAGTTAATACTTTGTAGCGCCACCTCTTGGTGCGATTACCGCTGCACGTTGCTTGGGGTTTGTCTCTATCAGTTTTGCACATCGAGAGACTGAAATTCTTGCCCATTCTTCCTTGCAGAACAGCTGGAGCTCAGTGAGGTTGGATGGAGGCGTTTGTGAACAGCAGTTTTCAGCTCTTTCCACAGATTCTCCATTGGATTCAGGTCTGGACTGTGACTTGGCCATTCTAACACCTAGATACGTTTATTTTTGAACCACTCCATTGTAGATTTTGCTTTATGTTTGGGATCATTGTCTTGTTAGAAGATAATTATCCGTCCCAGTCTCAGGTCTTCTGCAGACTCCAACAGGTTTTCCTCCAGAATGGTCCTGTATTTGGCTCCGTCCATCTTCCCATCAATTTTAACCATCTTCCCTGTCCCTGCTGAAGAAAAGAAGGCCCAAACCATGATGCTGCCACCACCATATATTTGATTAGCCATACAGCTTGGTATTGGTACTGTGACCTCTGTAGAAGTGTTTACGCATTGTATATGTATATGAATTATGCTGCTATGTATACTAGGGAATATGAGCACTAAAAGAATGAAATCCTAAATGTAAAACATTCAGTATTGTTCTATGAAATCATGTATTGCTGAGTGCTTGTTTTAACATCTTGCAGCAACAGATTGTACCATCCTGCCTGACCTGAGGTGATTCCTCAGTGCACTTGTTTCATGTAAAAAATAAAAATATTGTTATTTGCACCGCAAATCCAATTTTTCTCGTAATTATTAAGTTGTTGAAATTTGGAGGCGCCTGGGTCTATATGGGTGTTTCTCCCTTGACCAATTTTGTGTTAAATACTACATGGAGATTTTTGTATAATTCACACAACCCAGCAAACAAAACCTGTTCACTGATGTGAAAGGGCGAAGTCGTGAACTACATCGTTATCGCGGTGTCACACTGAGCAATGCTGCAGGTTGGCTGATCGCGGATCGTCTGATTTGAGAACATGTTCTCCAATCTGCGACCAACGATCCAACGAGTTATTGTAACCATATCTTAGGGCCGCTTTGCACACACCAACTTCTGTGTCCAACTTCTGAACAGATCTCTGGTTACAGTGAAATCATGGACACATTGCTCCATTTTGTGGCTGTGTACAAATGGAGCAATGTGTCCATGATTTCACTGCAACCAGAGATCTGTTCAGAAGTTGGTCACAGATATCTGTGTGTGTAAAGCGGCCCTCAGAGTCACATGCAATGAAGTAGTAACGATGTCGCTTGAACGACTCCAAACCCGTGACGTTTCAGCGATATCGTTCACAATCTCGTGCCGTATAACAGTACCGTTATGGTCATGCCCTTTAATGCAATCTTACTGGACAAATGATTCAACAGATAGTCCAACAGATTTGCAAGGTGTGGGTTGAGAAAGATCCACTGTGTTGGTTATTCCACTACACTACAGATAAAGTACAGGGAGGACAGCTACATCCTATTTTTCACACAATTGCATTAACGGTGAAAACATTGATTTTGCAGAATTGGCCAATAAATTACCTGATGAAAAACAAATTATGGCGAGTCTAATGTGAGTTCTAAATGTGGAAAAAAGGGAGGCGGAGAGAAAGAGACAAAACGACAAAGGGGTTTTTTTAGTAAGTGGAGAAATGTCATAGAGACGTCACTATCTATACCTGAAATCCAGGCTATTATGTCATCATTTATCCAATCAGAATGGTATTTGCTTGAGGATTTAAATGACAACTTGGGTCAACTAAAATGTAATCAATAAAGAATATGTGTATGAAAAGAGAGACACGAAGTAAAGAAAAACAGAGAAAGATGAACGAACAATGAGATGATTGGGTATATTTGGGGACTATCGCTGTTACCATGTCGTCATATTGTAAAATGTATACATAAAGGTACCTTTACACGCCGCTACAGAAGGTTAGAAACAACCGGGTGTCGGAGACAATTGTATCTTGAACCGTCAAAACACAGCGAGGTAGCGGCGTGTAATTCAGGTTGTTGCCACCGGTCACTGTCGACACCTGTTTCCCAGCCGTGCTCAAAAACAGGTAGGTATAAACCCTATGGTAGCGGCGTGTAATCGAGGAACAGGAAGGTTTTTTCAACACCTAGTGAACTCCCTGGGGCGTAACCCAGCCTCCGGGATACCGCGCCCATCAGCAATCATTGGTGGAAGATCCTGCGTTACGATTGGCTCTCCCTTCACAGGCCGCCATCTTGGATGAGCCGTCACTTCAGCACTAGAGATATGCGCCGTATGCACGATCAGATACATTAGTACAATTACGCGGCCACACAATTGCGGAAGGCCAAAGTATAGTGCGTTATGGTCCTATATAGTGTGTACATTCACATACCACATACAATGGAAGTGCTGTACACAGCACACATGGATGACGTACGTAGCGGCCTGGGTCGTTTTATTAGGTGATGCAGAGTTGTCTTTGCCGTGTCACACTGCGAGCACTATATAGTATGCACATTCTCATACCACATACGAAGGAGTAATGCTATACACGGCGCACAAGGTAGCGGTACACCCCGCCCTGGGTTCTTGTACTGTAGATGCCGCAGAAGTGTTTCTGCCATGTCACACTTCACGTAGGGCGACTTTGAATGTTGTGTGACCCCGCCAGCGGCCGTACTTACGTCATGACGTTGGTTTCAGTTTCACTCTGCCTGCAAGGTGCCAGCCCCTCCTCTGCACACAGCAGTACAGTTATGGCCGCCACACAGCGCTAAAACTGTCATGTGAAGCCGACCTTACATATATTTCCCAAATGTTCCAATTCTTTGTGTCTCACAATGGTGATAAATCTGTGTTTGTGTCCATATGTATCCAATTTTCTTGATTTGCAAGTCTATCCCATGATTGGCTGTTATATGTTTTTAAACCTTCACTATCATTCACTCTGTTATCACTTACTAAAAGCGAAACCCATCGAGAGTAAGACTGCATCTCCGCCATCATGGCTGCTTTCATATTTTAATGATTTGATTCAATGAAGTAAAAAGAATTTTAAAGGTAGACTCCTCCCATGTTTTCTTCTTGTACAAATGAGCTTCCATTATTTTATTCGAGGCAGAAAGAGAGAGTGAGAGCTCCTCATATATCTATAGTACCTGCCGCATGTCCATGACGCATTTCCAGACTTGGGAAACTGATAAGGGGGGGAAGCAAGGCATCTTATGATATAATGTGGATGGAATAGAGTTTTTTACCAGGCTATTTGCGCTCTCAGAGGTCTATGAACAATATACCTGAGGAAGACATTTTTTACTGTCGAAACGCATTGTATGTGCTTTTCTTAAGAAATAATAAAAAAATCTTTATGAAATTACAAGAAGTTTTGGATCATAGACCTCTGGGAGCACAAATAGCCTGGTAAAAAAACTCTATGGGTACCTTTACACACGGCTACATTTGTAGCTTGTCACCAGGTAACTTACTGGTTGCAGTGAAATCATGGATACACGGTTCTATCTTGTTGCAGTGTACAAATGGAATCATATATCCATGATTTCACTGCAACCAGTAAGTTACCTGGTGACAAGCTACAAATGTAGCCGTGTGTAAAGGGGCCCTATTGGATCTATATTCCTATGGTAACTCGGTCTGAGCTACTTATTAGCTACCAGGGATTTGCAGCATACCGACTACTGAGGAAATCTACGCCTGGATACTTAAAGGGAACCAACCACCCCAAATGACCCCCCGGACTAATAATATCGTTCCCTACTTGCAGCACATACATGTGCTGCAATGTTTTTTGCTAAAAAAACTGTTTTCTAAAACTTGAGATAATGCTTTAGAAACTTTATAACGAAGGGACGGGTGGGCGTTACTTACATGTGGCTAAAGCCGAGATTCTGCTGCCATTCATCCTCCTCTCTCCCCTCGCAGCAGTAACGGCCAGCCCTTTTTGCAGCGTCCCAGGCTGGTGCACGGGATGTCATGCCCGTGCACACGTCATCAGCTACAGCCGGGTCACGAGCGCGCGCTGACTTCCATAGCCGAGCGCAGGAAGTCAGAGCGCGCGCTCGCTACCCGGCTGTAGCTGATGACGTGTGCACGGGCATGCGAGCCCATGCACCAGGCTGTGACGCTGAACAAAGGGCTGGCCGTTACTGCTGCGAGGGGAGAGAGGATGATGAATGGCAGCTGGAACTCGGCTTTAGCCACATGTAAGTAACGCCCACCCGTCCCTTCGTTATAAAGTTTCTAAAGCATTATCTTAAGTTTTAAAAAACAGTTTTTTTAGCAAAAAACATTGCAGCACATGTATGTGCTGGGTGTAGGGAGCCATATTAATAGTCCGGGGGGGGTCATTGGGGGTGGTTGGTTCCCTTTAATGGTCCCTAGTGACCGATACGCAAGTGAACAAGACCTAAAAAAGGCGAGTGCCATCTACATCCACCTACGATCTGATTATACATTTACACAGATCGGTGCGCTTTCTTCCTTTCCTTCCCTTCTACCAGAAAAAATAATGTGGATGGGGAACATTATACTGTGTATAGGGGAATGGCAGTACTGGGGGAACATTATATGGTGTGTGGGGGGGATAGCAATACTGGGAGAGCATTATACCATGTGTGGGGAGATGGAGGTACTGTGTGTACATTATACAGTGTGTGGGTGATGACGTTACTGTAGGAACATTATACTGTGTGTGGGGGTATGGCAGTACTGTTTAAACAATATACTGCGTGTGTGAGATGGCAGTACTGTGGGGACATTATACAGTGTGTGGGGATAGCAGTATTGTGGGAACATTATACTGTGTGTGGGGGTATGACGATACTCTGGGAACATACTGTATGTGTGGGAGGGGGGGATGGCGATACGGTGGGAACATTATACTGTGTGTGGGGAGATGTTGGTAGTGAAGGAACATTATACTGTGTGAAAGAATGGCAGTACTACAAGAACATTATACTTTATTTGTATGGATGGCAGTACTGTGGGGACATTATACAGTGTGTGGGGATAGCAGGACTGTGGGAACATTATACAGTGTGTGTGGATAGCAGTACTATGGGAACATTATACAGTGTGTGGGGATAGCAGTATTGTGGGAACATTATACAGTGTGTGGGGATAGCAGTACTATGGGAACATTATACAGTGTGTGGGGATAGCAGTACTGTGGGAACATTATACAGTGTGTGGGGATAGCAGGACTGTGGGGACATTATACAGTGTGTGTGGGTATGGCGGTACTGTGGGAACATTATACAGTGTGTGTGGGTATGGCGGTACTGTGGGAACATTATACAGTGTGTGTGGGGGTATGGCAATACTGTGGAAATGTGGCACCCCTGCTAGGGTTTGCCACAGGACCCATCAGGTGCAAAGAGGGATTTTCACCTTGGTACCCTCAGCACATAACATCTACCCCCCCAGAGACCTGGAGGGGGAGCTCTACTGGCTGCCTTAAAGGGAACCAACCACCTAAAAATCCCTATCTAACCTATAAATATCTGTCCCTGGAGCCTAAAATCACTATTCTAACCATCCCTGACTGACTAAATGTACCTAACTACATGCACAATAAATCACTTTTTATACTTACCAAATCCTTGACTGATGGGCGTTCCTCCAGGGTCTTTGTCAGCGTCATCCAACAAGGATTTGGTAAGTATAAAAAGTGATTTATTGGGCATGTAGTTAGGTAGATTTAGTCAGTCAGAGATGGTTAGAATAGTAATTTTAGGCTCCAGGGACAGATATTTATAGGTTAGATAGGGATTTTTAGGTGGTTGGTTCCCTTTAAGCCAGATCCCCTATAAAAGATCCAGGCCTGAGGGGAGGAGTCAGTTATGCAGTTAGGCAGTTAGTCTGCTCTGAGCAGTGAAGAGGGAGTTAGTCCAGTGAAGCAGCCTACAGAAGGTGCTGGAAAGACTCGGTTGCTGGGCAAAGCAAGGCCCAGAACAAAGGGACACTGACCCGCTGTGGAGCACCCCAGAGAGAGGGACGGAGGCCAGTGGAGGAGTAAGGAAAAAGGACAAAGGACCGTATATAGGATCCCTTTAGCTCACCCGGACACCAGAGTCCGACCCTGCAGGAGAACCGCTGAAGCATGAAAAGCCCGGAGAAACCAGGAGGATCTATTCCCCTGAGGTACTAACTTAATAGAGACACTCAAACCTGACCAAGCACAGGACCAGGGGCCCAAGAGGAGTGTAGGGACCCCACAGAAGGCCCTCATTGTCGGTTACAGAGTAAAGCCCCGAGAGGGAAGAAAGCAGCGAGTTCAGTTATAGGCAGGACTTACCCCAAACCACCGTACACAGTAGCAGAGGAGGCCTCACAACTCTCAATTTGGGAAAAATCCCAAATTGCACCAAGAACCTGGTAACCCTCTTGGACTGTACCTGTTACCGGACATCAGTAAAAGGTACTGAAACAAAGACTATTGTGTGTGTGAGTCTGCTTCCCCACCGCTGTCCCCCGCAAGCCGCAACTACAAATCCCCTCATCCACCCTCGCTGCCCTTTGGTAAAGCTCCACCTGTGGGGAGCTGTACTACACTGAGCTGCACCACCATCACCTCAGCGGCCGGCTGCAGCGCTGGTATCCACCGTTACCAGGAACCACAGGTGGCATCACGACACTATTACCCCCTTCCTCAGCACCATTCCTCCTAATCCCCGTCACTGAGGAACGGTCCAGCCGTGATCCCCCATCGAAGCAGTCGTCCTGTCCCGGGATCCAAGTACCCCCTACCCTGTCGACCACAGCAGGAACATTATACTGTGTGTGGGGGATGGCGGTACCGTGCGAATATCATACTGTGTGGGAGGCGATGGCGGCACTGCGGGAACATTACACTGTGTTTGGAGGGGTTGGGAGGGGGAATAGTTGTGTTAAAACAACATTTGCTGTTTCGTACAGATTATCTGCTGCATTAAAATTGTCCAAGCAAAGTGGATCCGATTTCATGAAATCTCCCGACCCCTCGATGATGAATTGTGAGATTTTGGTTTTATTTTTTTCACTACAGACCTGGAAAATGTGAACGATGCCTGTAATAAACAGACTAATATTGTGTGCAGAATTACAGCAATAACCTGCGAAGATTGTTATTAATGGGAACCTGACCCCTCCAAATGACCCCCAACTCAATACCTCTCCCTGCACCCTTAAAGATCATTAGCAGCTGTCCTTTTGTGTAAAAAAAAAAAAAAGCATTCAGTAACATTGTGAAAAACGCTATTATAACCTTACGTGTCAGGGACTTCTTCACACTGAATAAGTCTCACAGGGCGTTCCCTGTGAGACTCGAGTCTAAGCCGTCCTGACCAGCTCATTGTCACGCCCCGATGGGCGCGATAACTAATACTAATCCTCCTCGCCCTGCAGAAAGGGCGTTCTAGCTGGTGTGACGCTATTTGCGTCACATCCGGTCCTGGTGACGTGTGTACACCCTTTAGGTGTAAGCCGACAAGCCGCGCATGCGCAATGCGCATGATAATGAGCGGTTCAGGACGGCTTAGAGTCTCACAGGGAACGCCCTGTGAGACTTATTCAGTGTGAAGAAGTCCCTGACACGTAAGGATATAAGAGCGTCTTTCACAATGTTACTGAATGCTCTTTTTTTTACACAAAAGGACAGCTGCTAATGATCTTTAAGAGTGCAGGGACAGGTATTAATAAAGTTGGGGGTCATATGGAGGGGTCAGGTTCCCTTTAAAGAAAATGTATAGACAAAAAGCAGCAGATAAAAGTCCTCATTAGTCTCCATGTGAACGCGGCCTTACAGATGTGTATGGGGAATGGTCACCTAATAAACCCTCCAGCTCGTCTCAGCACAATACAAGCAATCATATAGTGAAGATTAAAGGGGTTGTCCGGGCTTATTTTTTATTTCATATTTATATCTAGGCTGCAAAATGTTGACAATCTGCAATATACATGTTGTCAACATTTTGCAGGGTTTCCTAGATATAAACACAATTTACTGATGGCAGAGAGTGTCCAGGGGGTGTGATTGTGCATACTGGTCGTTTACACCTACTGTAGCACAATCACACCCCCTCCCCTATACCTAGTATGGCCAGCCACCCCCAGGCCATACATGCCCGCCCCCCTGCCCACTAAACACTATGTAATGAAACCACCCCCAGGGCTCCTACTGGCCGCCCCAGCCCCTAAATCACCACCCACCCTCTGCAAAACAGCGGTCCCCAGTGCACTGATACAAGGTGCCGAAACCGCTGCTGTGAAAGCGATTCCGGCACACTGTCAGTGCAGCAGGGGACCCGCTGCATATGTGTGCTGCTCACCCTCCTCTTGTGCAGCCGGTCACGGTCCGCCCTGGTCCCGGTCATCTGCAGCCGGGCTCTCCACACTGCAGCCGGGCTCTCCACACTGCAGCCGTATCTGTAATGTGTGCGGAGCGGTGCCCGTCGCCCGATCTCCCCAGACCTCCAGTACAATAGAGCAGAGGCTGTGGAGCGGTCCTCTCTAAACCGCTCCACCAGCTCTATGGTACTGGAGGTCTGAAGAGATCTGGCGACGGGCACCGCTCCGCACACATTACAGATACGGCTGCAGTGTGGAGAGCCCGGCTGCAGTGTGGAGCCCGGCTGCAGTGTGGAGAGCCCGGCTGCAGTGTGGAGAGCCCGGCTGCAGTGTGGAGAGCCCGGCTGCAGTGTGGAGAGCCCGGCTGCAGTGTGGAGAGCCCGGCTGCAGTGTGGAGAGCCCGGCTGCAGTGTGGAGAGCCCGGCTGCAGATGACCGGGACCAGGGCGGACCGTGACCGGCTGCACAAGAGGAGGGTGAGCAGCACACATATGCAGCGGGTCCCCTGCTGCACTGACAGTGTGCCGGAATCGCTTTCACAGCAGCGGTTTCGGCACCTTGTATCAGTGCACTGGGGACCGCTGTTTTGCAGAGGGTGGGTGGTGATTTAGGGGCTGGGGCGGCCAGTAGGAGCCCTGGGGGTGGTTTCATTACATAGTGTTTAGTGGGCAGGGGGCGGGCATGTATGGCCTGGGGGTGGCTGGCCATACTAGGTATAGGGGAGGGGGTGTGATTGTGCTACAGTAGGTGTAAACGACCAGTATGCACAATCACACCCCCTGGACACTCTCTGCCATCAGTAAATGTGTTATATCTAGGAAACCCTGCAAAATGTTGACAACATGTATATTGCAGATTGTCAACATTTTGCAGCCTAGATATAAATATGAAATAAAAAATAAGCCCGGACAACCCCTTTAAAGAGAAACCAGAAAGTTCTGGAATGTACAAGAAAGAAATGTCCAGGTCCCAACCGTCCTGGATACAGAGGGCCGGGCCCTGATTCCTCCCTACACCCTGCTGTCCCGGGCGTCTGCTGAACGGCCTCACTGCATCCGACCCTCCGACAACTCCTCCTGGCCTGAGCCCAGTAATGGGGAATGGTCACAAACCTCCACCTGCAGAGCCGCACTCTACATATATGGCTGCTCTGTGCTTACAGGACCTGTGATGATGTCACATGGAGGGGAGGAGTCAGGGGTCACATGATCAGCTCCTCTGATTGTCATGGTGCTGGATGAGGTGAAGGTTATGTGTGGGGTCAGGAGGGATTTACAGTGTGGATGGAGCAGAGCCGAGTGTGTACAAGGTGTACAGAGCGGAGCCGAGTGTGTACGAGGTGTACGGAGTGGAGCCGAGTGTGTACGAGGTGTACGGAGCGGAGCCGAGTGTGTACGAGGTGTACGGAGCGGAGCCGTGTGTGTACGAGGTGTAAGGAGCGGAGCCGTGTGTGTACGAGGTGTACGGAGCGGAGCCGCGTGTGTACGAGGTGTACGGAGCGGAGCCGCGTGTGTACGAGGTGTACGGAGCGGAGCCGTGTGTGTACGAGGTGTACGGAGTGGAGCCGAGTGTGTACGAGGTGTACGGAGCAGAGCCGTGTGTGTACGAGGTGTACGGAGCGGAGCCGTGTGTGTACGAGGTGTACGGAGCGGAGCCGTGTGTGTACGAGGTGTACGGAGCAGAGCCGTGTGTGTACGAGGTGTACGGAGCGGAGCCGTGTGTGTGTACGAGGTGTACGGAGTGGAGCCGTGTGTGTACGAGGTGTACGGAGCAGAGCCGTGTGTGTACGAGGTGTACGGAGCAGAGCCGTGTGTGTACGAGGTGTACGGAGCAGAGCCGTGTGTGTACGAGGTGTACGGAGCGGAGCCGTGTGTGTACGAGGTGTACGGAGCAGAGCTGCGTGTGTACGAGGTGTACGGAGCAGAGCCGTGTGTGTGCGAGGTGTACAGAGCAGAGCCGTGTGTGTACGAGGTGTACGGAGCGGAGCCGTGTGTGTACAAGGTGTACAGAGCGGAGCCATGTGTGTACGAGGTGTACGGAGCAGAGCCGTGTGTGTGCGAGGTGTACGGAGCGGAGCAGAGTGTGTACGAGGTGTACGGAGCGGAGCCGTGTGTGTATGAGGTGTACGGAGCGGAGTCGTGTGTGTGCGAGGTGTACGGAGCGGAGCAGAGTGTGTACAAGGTGTACGGAGCGGAGCCGAGTATGTACGAGGTGTACGGAGCAGAGCCGAGTATGTATGAGGTGTACGGAGAGAAGCCGCGTGTGTACGAGGTGTACGGAGTGGAGCCATGTGTACGAGGTGTACAGAGCGGAGCCATGTGTGTACGAGGTGTACGGAGCGGAGCAGAGTGTGTACGAGGTGTACGGAGCGGAGCCGCGTGTGTACGAGGTGTACGGAGCGGAGCCGCGTGTGTACGAGGTGTACGGAGCGTAGTCGCGTGTGTACGAGGTGTACGGAGCGGAGCCGCGTGTGTACGAGGTGTACGGAGCGGAGCCGTGTGTGTACGAGGTGTACGGAGCAGAGCCGTGTGTGTACGAGGTGTACGGAGCAGAGCCGTGTGTGTACGAGGTGTACGGAGCAAAGCCGTGTGTGTACGAGGTGTACGGAGCAGAGCCGTGTGTGTACGAGGTGTACGGAGCAGAGCCGTGTGTGTACGAGGTGTACGGAGCAGAGCCGTGTGTGTACGAGGTGTACGGAGCAGAGCCGTGTGTGTACGAGGTGTACAGAGCGGAGCAGAGCCGTGTGTGTACGAGGTGTACGGAGCAGAGCCGTGTGTGTACGAGGTGTACGGAGCGGAGCCGCGCGTGTACGAGGTGTACGGAGCGGAGCCGCGCGTGTACGAGGTGTACGGAGCGGAGCCGCGCGTGTACGAGGTGTACGGAGCGGAGCCGCGCGTGTACGAGGTGTACGGAGCGGAGCCGCGCGTGTACGAGGTGTACGGAGCGGAGCCGCGCGTGTACGAGGTGTACGGAGCGGAGCCGCGCGTGTACGAGGTGTACGGAGCGGAGCCGCGCGTGTACGAGGTGTACGGAGCGAGAGCCGCGCGTGTACGAGGTGTACGGAGCGGAGCCGCGCGTGTACGAGGTGTACGGAGCGTAGTCGCGCGGTGTACAAGGTGTACGGAGCGTAGTCGCGTGTGTACGAGGTGTACGGAGCGGAGCCGCGTGTGTACGAGGTGTACGGAGCGGAGCCGCGTGTGTACGAGGTGTACGGAGCAGAGCCGCGTGTGTACGAGGTGTACGGAGCGGAGCCGCGTGTGTACGAGGTGTACGGAGCGGAGCCGTGTGTGTACGAGGTGTACGGAGCGGAGCCGCGCGTGTACGAGGTGTACGGAGCGGAGCCGCGCGTGTACGAGGTGTACGGAGCGGAGCCGCGCGTGTACGAGGTGTACGGAGCGGAGCCGCGCGTGTACGAGGTGTACGGAGCGGAGCCGCGCGTGTACGAGGTGTACGGAGAGGAGCCATGTGTGTATGAGGTGTACGGAGCGGAGCCGTGTGTGTACGAGGTGTACGGAGCGGAGCCGCGTGTGTACGAGGTGTACGGAGAGGAGCCATGTGTGTATGAGGTGTACGGAGCGGAGCCGTGTGTGTACGAGGTGTACGGAGCGCACTGCTGATTCCAGCACAAAGCAGGATGGGAGGGCATATTAACCCTTTGGTTCTCTTCTGTCCGGAGCTGTCAGGCTTTGTGTGATGCATCCTGCAAAACACCGGACACAGCCTGACAGCAGAAAAATGTGGTGTGAACTCAGCCTAAGGACCGTCTTTAAAGATGATGTTTTTAATGTTTGCATTTTAATGTTTTTTCTAATTAAATTAATTTTTAAGGGTCTATATCTCAGGATTCTGTGCTGGATATTTTTCCTATTTTTTGGATACGTTATGGGGATAAAAGTTGCACTTTCAGCAGTCGGACCATCACCAATAAATAACTTATCATTTACCCTTAGGCTATGTGCACACGTTGAATATTTGGTGGGGTTTTTACCTCAGTATTTCTAAGACAAAAGCAGGAGTGGGACAATCAGAGGAATATTTTTCTGTATTTTTTTACCCACTCCTGGTTTTGTCTTACAAATACTGAGGTAAAAATCTCACCAAATGCTCAATGTGCACAAGGCCTTAGAAGAGGTGATTACTTGCTTTCTCCAGAAAACCTCTGTAAGTGCATCTCTGCTGCTGTGTAATAGTCACAGGATAGGGAGGGGTTAAACATCCAATTACAGCGGGTACAGAAAGTATTCAAACTCCTTTACATTTTTCACTCTTTGTTTCATTGCAGCCATTTGGTAAATTCATAAAAGTTCATTTTTTTCTCATTAATGTACACTCCGCATACCATCCTGACTGAAAAAATACCAGAAATGTAGATTTTGGACGATCATGTGAGCACAAGTATGTGATTTATAGACTTGTGGCCACATTCTGACTAGACATGTCCAGTCTCACTCAATTAATTTTCATTGATCCGAGGCCTCACATGTCTAGTCGGCACGTGACTGCACGTATGTAAATCGCATACTTACAGTTTCATGACCTCCCACTCTCACCGCAGGCAACAGTGAATCCTGACAGTGTGCAGTTTGCGCAGTGCAAGAATTCAGAAGTCTGCAGTCACATAGAAGGACACATGGAGTGACTGCAGACATATCACAGGCTTGGAACAACCCCTTTAATGCTCCTAACAAATAAAAACATAGTAACCATGGCACCAAACTTTATTAAGATAGCCATATCTAATGTAATCTTACAAGTTATTGATTGTTACATGTGTACAGCATCAGAACCAATAACAGCTCAAAACTATATCATCAGACCGACCAGAGATACAAAAATGCATCCTTATAACCCCTATCAGTACTGAAACACAGCATCACAACGCTCATCAGTGCAGAACTACATCATCAGACCCACCAGACGTACAGAAATACAGTTGTGGCCAAAAGTATTGACACCCCTGCAATTCTGTCAGATAATACTCAGTTTCTTCCTGAAAATGATTGCAATCACAAATTCTTTGGTATTATTATCTTCATTTAATTTGTCTTCAATGTAAAAAACACAAAAAGAATTGTCCTAAAGCCAAATCGGATATAGTTCCACACCAAACATAAAAAGGGGGTGGACAAAAGTATTGGCACTGTTAGAAAAATCATGTGATGCTTCTCTAATTTGTGTAATTAACAGCACCTGTAACTTACCTGTGGCACCTAACAGGTGTTGGCAATAACTAAATCACACTTGCAGCCAGTTGACATGGATTAAAGTTGACTCAACCTCTGTCCTGCGTCCTTGTGTGTAACAATAGAGAAAATGATGGGAGTGATGGTGTGTCACGGTCCGCGCTGCTCTGGGTTCAAATAACTCACCAAAGAGCCCAACAACTTTTCATCCTCTTTATTCCTCCTTATACTACGTGTTTCAGCGCCACACCCGGCGCCTTCCTCAGGGATATTACAAGCATAATCCAAGAGGGGGTTTTTATAGCCCCTAGCTCCACAAAAAAAGAGGTGTCATCTATTTACCAGTGATGTCATCCACATCATCACAAGTGGGTGGATCCCCCATTTTGGCGCAATTTTCACATAAAACAACAAAGTACAGCTCAAAATCATTAGAAAAAAGACCAGTATCTCAGTCCATTATTGGTTACAATAATCTAGAGGAAATTCTCTTAAAATGAGGCAAAGTAAAAGCCAGAAACACATAAAAAAATCGATCTCTTCATTAGTATAAAAAAGGAAGAGGTAGATCTTTACTCATTGGAGACTAGAACCTGGGGTTCTGAGATATAGATGCAGAGCTTTATTAGCTTTAGTGTAGAACACCACCATGGGTCTTTGTATCAGAGCTGTTAAAATGGAGAAATTACATAGTTAAAAATATGGTAGAAAAATATAAACAATTCTGGAGAGGAGGATAATTTAATAATTTTATATTTTTATCCTCCTCTCCAGAATTGTTTATATTTTTCTACCATATTTTTAACTATGTAATTTCTCCATTTTAACAGCTCTGATACAAAGACCCATGGTGGTGTTCTACACTAAAGCTAATAAAGCTCTGCATCTATATCTCAGAACCCCAGGTTCTAGTCTCCAATGAGTAAAGATCTACCTCTTCCTTTTTTATACTAATGAAGAGATCGATTTTTTTATGTGTTTCTGGCTTTTACTTTGCCTCATTTTAAGAGAATTTCCTCTAGATTATTGTAACCAATAATGGACTGAGATACTGGTCTTTTTTCTAATGATTTTGAGCTGTACTTTGTTGTTTTATGTGAAAATTGCGCCAAAATGGGGGATCCACCCACTTGTGATGATGTGGATGACATCACTGGTAAATAGATGACACCTCTTTTTTTTGTGGAGCTAGGGGCTATAAAAACCCCCTCTTGGATTATGCTTGTAATATCCCTGAGGAAGGCGCCGGGTGTGGCGCTGAAACGCGTAGGATAAGGAGGAATAAAGAGGATGAAAAGTTGTTGGGCTCTTTGGTGAGTTATTTGAACCCAGAGCAGCGCGGACCGTGACACACCATCACTCCCATCATTTTCTCTTGGAACATACCACTATCCAGTGGTAGGTGGAGGTCCTGCAGCAGCTTGGAACATTGATTCCTGAACGCCTTCAAACCAGTTGTGGGGACACAACTGGACCAGGTGAGCGGCTACACAGCACCACCTCTCACACTAGTGTCACTAGTGATAGGGCACTATTGCGCCTCTTGTCCCCCCCCTTTTATATTTTGCAGTGTGTGTAACAATGTCAGCCGAATCTGAAGGATAGGACAAATTGATTTCTCATTTTGCTATCAGGAAAGATAAGATGCCATCATGTGTCTAGCAGTAACTTAGTCCCATAATTTCCATTAAAAAACATGCATGCTTAGCTGATCCGAGTGTACACGTTTCGGGACAGCTCTCATATACAGTTGTGGCCAAAAGTATTGACACCCCTGCAATTCTGTGTAATTTGTGTAATTAACAGCATCTGTAACTTACCTGTGGCACCTAACAGGTGTTGGCAATAACTAAATCACACTTGCAGCCAGTTGACATGGATTAAAGTTGACTCAACCTCTGTCCTGTGTCCTTGTGTGTACCACATTGAGCATGGAGAAAAGAAAGAAGACCAAAGAACTGTCTGAGGACTTGAGAAACCAAATTGTGAGGAAGCATGAGCAATCTCAAGGCTACAAGTCTATCTCCAAAGACCTGAATGTTCCTGTGTTTACCATGCACAGTGTCATCAAGAAGTTTAAAGCCCATGGCACTACGGCTAACCTCCCTAGATGTGGACGGAAAAGAAAAATTGATGAGAGATTTCAACGCAAGATTGTGCGGATGGTGGATAAAGAACCTCAACTAACATCCAAACAAGTTCAAGCTGCCCTGCAGTCCGAGGGTACAACAGTATCAACCCATACTATCCTTCGGCATCTGAATGGAAAGGGACTGTATGGTAGGATACCCAGGAAGACCCCACTTCTTACACCGAGACATAAAAAAGCCAGGCTGGAGTTTGCCAAAACTTACCTGAGAAAGCCTAAAACGTTTTGGAAGAATGTTCTCTGGTCAGATGAGACAAAAGTAGAGCTTTTTGGGCAAAGGTATCAACATAGAGTTTACAGGAGAAAAAAAGAGCCATTCAAAGAAAAGAACACGGTGCCTACAGTCAAACATGGCGGAGGTTCCCTGATGTTTTGGGGTTGCTTTGCTGCCTCTGGCACTGGACTGCTTGACCGTGTGCATGGCATTATGAAGACTGAAGCCTACCAACAAATTTTGCAGCATAATGTAGGGCCCAGTGTGAGAAAGCTGGGTCTCCCTCATAGGTCATGGGTCTTCCAGCAGGACAATGACCCAAAACACACTTCAAAAAGCACTAGAAAATGGTTTGAGAGAAAGCACTGTAGACTTCTAAGGTGGCCAGCAATGAGTCCAGACCTGAATCCCATAGAACACCTGTGGAGAGATCTAAAAATGGCAGTTTGGAGAAGGCACCCTTCAAATATCAGGGACCTGGAGCAGTTTGCCAAAGAAGAATGGTCTAAAATTCCAGCAGAGCATTGTAAGAAACTCATTGATGGTTACCGGGAGCTGTTGATCGCAGTTATTTTGGCTAAATGTTGTGCAACCAAGTATTAGGCTGAGGGTGCCAATACTTTTGTCTGGCCCATTTTTGGAGTTTTGTGTGAAATGATCAATGTTTTGCTTTTTGCTTCATTCTCTTTTGTGTTTTTTCATTGAAGACAAATTAAATGAAGATAATAATACCAAAGAATTTGTGATTGCAATCATTTTCAGGAAGAAACTGAGTATTATAATAAATAATAATAATAATAATAATAAAACTTTATTTGTATAGTGCCAACATATTCCGCAGCGCTTTACAGTACAATGGTACATATAAGAAAAATATACGATACAGAATGGTAGGTAATACAGAACAGTAGTTACATACAATAAACATAGAGTCGACGTAGGAAATACAATAAAAAGGCAAAAAGTAAAGGTGACCCTGCTCGAAGGAGCTTACAATCTAAGACGGGATGGGAACACAAAGTACAGGGCTTATAACAATGAATATTTAATGTCTAAATTACTACTGTTAGGGAGAAGGATAGGCCGCCCTGAAGAGGTGTGTTTTTAGGGAGCGTCTGAAGCTATGCAAGTTGTGGATGGTCCTAATTTCTTGGGGTAGAGCATTCCAGAGGTTTGGTGCAGCTCGAGAGAAGTCTTGGAGTCGGGAATGGGAGGTTCGGATTAATGGCGATGTTAGTCTGAGGTCACGTTCAGAGCGAAGGCGACGGGTGGGGTGGTAGAAAGAGAGGAGGTGCCGCACCATGAATAGCTTTGTGGTGACAATGAGCAATTTGAATTGGATTCTATAGTGTACAGGTATTATCTGACAGAATTGCAGGGTTGTCAATACTTTTGGGCGTGACTGTATATACACACACACATTATATGCACACACATCCATATGTACACACGCATACATTATATATATACACACATCCATATGTACAAACACATTATATATACACACTGTGAGGTGTAGCGGTGTCGGGGGAAACAGGGATCCACACACGGACAGTTCTTAACTCACGGTTTATTGATCTTCGTCTGGTTACAGTCACCAAAACAATAGATCCGGAGCGCAGCCGGCACCATCCACACCGCCCGGTATATCTCCTGGCCGCTGGTAGGCCCGTTCAGCCTTACCGGAGACAATTTCCTCCCGGGAAGGGCAGTGTTAGCCCGGTCGCTCAGTTTCTCTCCCTTCCAGGGACGCTGTTTGGCTAATCCTCCAGAGCTACTCTCAGGCTCTGTACTGGAGTGAATCTCACTCTCACTGAAGGAACCACACCCAGGGTTCCTACGTCCTCTTAACCCTTTCTGCTCTGAGAAGAGGAATCCCATCTAATACCTGGGATGGAGTACGTTCTGCGGAACTGGAGGACGCACCCAGGGAGGCACATACCGGTCACAGCATACCGACCCGGCCGGTGCCTCACATATATCCCCCCTATGTTCAAGCGTACGGGTTTGAACACAAGGCCATAACCTTGGGCCCTGTGAGGGGACCACGTCACGGTGCGGAGCACCGGCAGAGCCAAGCAGGGGCACCCGGGGGTACCAGCGGTGCCAGACCTCACAAGCAACCCACCTGTTCTGGCCCCCGGCACCCACCAACCCTGGACGGGTACCAACGACAGAGCCCCGGGGCCCTCTGAGGAAAACAGGGTCGGCTGCACCGTTCCGGACGGGGAGTCAGTGCGGCCGGCTCACGGTCACATCAAGTCCTCTGGGTATCCCGGTGGCGGGATCCTCGGGCTCCGGCCCTGTCTCTCCTTCATCCGAGGGGCCATATACCCGTTCCACAATACCCGGAACAAGGGCATATCCCTCCCCACCACAACATAATAAGGGAGATCCTTTACCACCCCAACCACATGTTGAACCCGCCTGGCTGGGGTAGCAAACGTGACACGCTTCATCGGATACCTGCGATGATCCCCATGGACACTCATCACCCTGACCATACGGCCGGTGGATTTGGTCCTGGAGACCAAGGAGGCACACACGAGGGTCACGTTGTTCCCTGAGTCCAGTAGGGCCGTCACCTCATGACCGTTAAGCCGTACGCGGCACAGTACATTCTCAGTATCCCGGGGGGCCGAGCATGGACTGCCTCCGGGAATAGTCACAGTCCATTGGTTCCCTGTTGAGGGGACACTGCGCCATCACATGTCCCACCTCCCGGCATCTTCTACATCGGGGTGGTTCCCCGCTATACCAGGGGCCGAACCGCGGCTGTCCGGATCGCCGCTTTGCTGCAGGGGGAGGCCGGGTTGGGGGTCCCTACTGTCTGGTGTGGTGGGCGCGGCCTTGCGGGTAGCCCGCATTGTCCCAGTGTCCCGGATCAGGTCCTGTGTGGCCACATGGCGCTCCACCACGTTCACCATCTAGTCTAGGGAACTCGGGTCACTGTGTCCCACCCAGGGGTGGATTAAGGGTAGCCAGGCCCGGGGCAGTTCAGACTCTGTGGGCCCCCCAGTCATGTGACGGGAGTCATGTGACGGGAGCCATGTGACGGGAGCCATGTGACGGGAGCCATGTGACGGGAGTCATCATACACCTGAAAAAGATTATTCCAGAAATCCAGTAGCTGAGTGAAACTATAACCTGCAAACATCCGTTATCTAGTCAGTGCACACGCTGTGAGAATTCAGAAGTCTACATAATCACGGACCCGGACACAGACAAAGCATCTGGAGGTCACCTCCAATGCTTTCCTTTCCTGTCCGTGGGATCCTACAAGAAGTAGGATCCCACGGACAGGAAAAAATCATAGTGTGAAAGTAGCCTAATACTTCAGATTTCAAAATCTAGGTAGGAATATGGCTTTGCCCCTGTGTGTATTCTCCGGTGTCTGATAAGATCCGATCTCTGGTAAAAATATTCACCACATTCTGAACATGACAAACGCTTCTCCCCTACGTGTTTTCTCTGATGTGTAACAAGTTGTGATTTAAATGCATAACAATCCCCACATTGTAAACATACAAAAGGTTTCTTCTCTGTGTGACTTCTTTTGTGTTTAAGTAGATTTGATTTCTGTATGTAACATTTCCCACATTGTGAACATGAAAAAGGCTTCTCCCCTGTGTGAATTCGCTTGTGTGTAAGTAGATTTGATCTGTATGCAAAACTTTTCCCACATTGTGAACATGAAAAAGGCTTCTCCCCTGTGTGACTTCTCTTGTGTGTAACAAGACCTGATTTACTTGGAAAATATTTCCCACATTCTGAACATGAAAAAAGCTTCTGCCCGGTGTGCCTTCTCTTGTGTGTAAAAAGTTGTGATTTACATGCAAAACATTTGCCACATTGTAAACATGAAAAAGGCTTCTCCCCTGTGTGAGTTCTCTGGTGAATAACTAAACACGAATTCTCATTAAAATGTTTCCCACACTTTAAACATGAAAAAGGCCCTGTGTGACTTCTCTTGTGTGTACTAAGACTTGATTTATATGCAAAACGTTTACCACACTCTGAACATGAAAATGGTTTCTCCCCTGTGTGAATTCTCTTGTGTGTAACAAGATTTGATTTCATTGCAAAACATTTCCCACATTGTGAACATGAAAAAGGCTTCTCCCTTGTGTGACTTCTCTCATGTGTAACAAGATTTGATTTCAATGCAAAACATTTCCCACATTGTGAACATGAAAAGGGTTTCTCCCCTGTATGAATTCTCTTGTGTCCATCAAGACTTGATTTCATTGCAAAACATTTCCCACATTCCAAACATGAAAAAGGCTTCTCCCCAGTGTGAATTTTCTTGTGTATAAAAAGATTTGAATGACGTGCAAAACATTTCCCACATTCCAAACATGAAAAAGGCTTTTCACCTGTGTGAGTTCTCTTATGTAAAGCAAGATATAATTTCTTTACAAAACATTTCCCACATTCTGAACATGAAAAAGGCTTCAACCTTGTGTGACTTCTCTTGTGTGCAACAAGATTTGATTTCATTGCAAAACATTTCCCACATTGTGAACATGAAAAAGGCTTCTCCCCTGTGTGAATTCTTTTGTGTGTAAAAAGATATGATTTCATTGCAAAACATTTCCCACATTGTGAACATGAAAAAGGCTTCTCCCCTGTGTGAATTTTCTTGTGTGTAAAAAGATTTGCTGGACTTGCAAAACATTTACCACATTCCGAACATGAAAAAGGCTTCTCCCCTGTGTGAGTTCTCTCGTGTAAAGCAAGATATGATTTCTTTACATAACATTTCCCACATTCTGAACATGAAAAAGGCTTCTCCCCTGTGTGAATTTTCTTGTGTGTAAAAAGATTTGATTTACAAGCAAAACATTTCCCACATTCTGAACATAAAAAAGGCTTCTCCCCTGTGTGAGTTCTCTCGTGTAAAGCAAGACATGATTTCCTTACAAAACATTTCCCACATTCTGAACATGAAAAAGGCTTCTCCCCTGTGTGAGTTCTCTTGTGTAAAGCAAGACATGATTTCCTTACAAAACATTTCCCACATTCTGAACATAAAAAAGGCTTGTCCCCTGTGTGAGTTCTCTCGTGTAAAGCAAGACATGATTTCCTTACAAAACATTTCCCACATTCTGAACATGAAAAAGGCTTCTCCCCTGTGTGAGTTCTCTTGTGTAAAGCAAGATATGATTTCTTTACAAAACATTTCTCACATTCTGAACATGAAAAAGGCTTCTCCCTTGTGTGACTTCTCTTGTGTGCAACAAGATTTAATTTCTTTGTAAAACATTTTCCACATTCTGAACAAGAATATGTCTTCTCCCTAGTATGAATTCTCTGATGCCTAACAAGGACACATTTTTGGTTGTTTACAGTTGTTTTGTGGGGAGAACTATTTCTATATTCTGAATGTGAAATTCTATTCTTTGCTTTAAGAGCAGTTAGTTTTTTAATGCATCTATTGTGTCTTCTATTTGTCGTAGTAGTCTGTAATGTATCAGAAGAGAGAACCTGTTTCATAGCATTAGATGATAGATCTTTGCTGTGAAGAGCTGATGGTGTATCTGAAGTAATGGCATTCACTTCAATTGTATCCTGTGTGGTTTCAAGTTTCTCTGATATAAAACTTGAAGATGACAATTGTCCCTCTGATCTCCTGTCACCATCATCTGCCAAAAATAAAATCAATTATTATTAGTAAATAAAATATTCTTGACATTTATATTTTTAAACACTTCTACTTAAAATGTCCATTGAAATGAACAGTTATATAGCAATATTGAATTATTCACTAAGACAATGACACTTTAGTCCAGGGGAATCAAATACGCGGCCCCTGGGCTGCATGCGGCCCGCCAGGCTTCCCACTGCGGCCCGGGGCACCTTGAAAAATAACATGCCCTGGGCCATTGTGCAGGGAGCTGCTGTGGTATCCATTTTATTGTGACTTCCAGGTACCGGATAGGAAGGAGCGGACTTTTTGAATCTAAAATTACCGTATATACTCGCGTATAAGCCGAGTTTTTCAGCCCAAAAATTGGGCTGAAAAGTACCCCCTCGGCTTATACGCGAGTACACCTGCCGCCCGCCCGCCACCATCAGTATACATGCGCCCCCCCTATCAGTATCCAGGGCCCCCCTTGCAGCCCAAACCTGTAAAGGAAGATCATTATACTTTCACCTGCGCCCGCCGCCGTCCCCGCTCTGCACCGCGCTCCTCCATCTTCTTCCGTCTTCCTCCTCGGTCGCACAGGCAATGACGTCATTGCCTGTGCGAGTCATTGCCTGTGCGACCGAGGAGGAAGACGGAAGAAGATGGAGGAGCGCGGTGCAGAGCGGGGACGGCGGCGGGCGCAGGTGTAAGTATAATGATCTTCCTTTACAGGTTTGGGCTGCAAGGGGGGGCCCTGGATACTGATAGGGGGGGGCGCATGTATACTGATGGTGGCGGGCGGGCGGCCAGTATACCCTGGGGCTGCTGCCATGTATACCCCTGGGGCTGCTGCCATGTATACCCCTGGGGCTGCTGCCATGTATACCCCTGGGGCTGCTGCCATGTATACCCCTGGGGCTGCTGCCATGTATACCCCTGGGGCTGCTGCTATGTATACTCCTGGGGCTGCTGCTATGTATACCCCTGGGGCTGCTGCTATGTATACTCCTGGGGCTGCTGCTGTGTATACCCCTAGGGCTGCTGCTGTGTATACTCCTGGGGCTGCTGCTGTGTATACCCCTGGGGCTGCTGCTGTATATACCACTGGGGCTGCTGCTGTAACACTGCTGGGGCCTGTATATACCACTGGGGGGGGCCTGTATACCACACTGCTGGGGGCTGTATACCTGTGCTTAGGTCCACCCTCGGCTTATACACGAGTCAATAGGTTTTCCCAGGTTTTGGGGGCAAAAGTAGGGGGTCGGCTTATACACGGGTCGGCTTATACACGAGTATATACGGTAGCTGCAATTGTTAGTGGATACCATATCGCGTATGGAGAGCCCCTGTGTGCCTAAACATCAGAGCTCCCCCACAAGTTACCTCATTTTGGAAACTAGACCCTCCCTCCAAGGAAATTATCTAAATACATAATGAGCACTTTGAACCCCCAGGTGCGTCACACATTGATCTGTAAAAATGAGTACTGTACTTTGTTTCACAAAAATGTTCTTTTAGCCTCAATTTTTTCATTTTCACATGGGCAACAGGATAAAATAGATCCTAACACTTGTTGGGCAATTTCTCCCAATTACACCGACATGTGGTGGAAAATCACTGTTTAGGCGCATGGCAGGGCTCGGAAGGGAAGGATCGCCATTTGACATTTTGAATGGAAAATTAGTTGCAATTATTAGTGGACATCATGTCACGTATGGAGAGTCCCTGTGTGCCTAAACTTTCGAGCTGCCCCACAAGTGACCCCATTTTGGAAACTAGACCACCCAAGGAACGTATCTAGATGCATAGGGAGCACTTTGAACCCCTAGGTGCTTCATATATTGATCCGTAGAAATGAAAAAAAACTTTTTTTTTTTTCTTCACAAAAATGTTTTTTTAGCCTCAATTTTTTCATTTTCACATGGGCAACAAGATAAAAAAAAATCCAAAAAATTGTTGGGCAATTTCTCCTGAGTACACCGAAACCTCATATGTGGTGTAAAACCACTGTTTGGCCGCATGCCAGGGCTCTTAAGGGAGGGAGTGGCCTTTTGGAACACAGATTTTGATGGCATGGTCTGTTGGTGTCATGTTCTGTTTGGATAGCCCCTGATGTGCCTAAACAGCGGAAACAACCCGCAAGTGACATTTTGAGTTTACTGCCATGAGAAGCCCTGGTTACTTAGCAAGTTACGTAACCATTCCCCTGTGGCAGTTTCTGCCTGCCACAGGTGACGTCACTAACCGAGTCAGTGTGATTGCAAACTCTACAGGGAGAGGATGCTTGTTCTCTCGCTGCAGACTCTGGATGAAGGATCGTGGAGGGTTATGTGGGCGTAATAAAGATGGAGTTGAGATATGTTTGTTTTTTGTTCTAATAAAATTATTTTTCTCTGAGTGTTGTGTATTATTTATTATTTACTAGAAATTCCTAATGGCCGGGTCTAACACTGGCCCGACATTATGAATCTCGGGCTTATTGCCAGCTGCCAATACAAAGCTGGCATTAACCCCTTTATCACCCAGTTTGCCACCAGAACCAGAGAAACTGGAAAAGTCGGGGTACAGCACCAGAAAATGGCGTCTCTAATGAATGCGTTATTTTCTGGGGAGGCTGTGGGTTGCAATTTGTAGCATGGGGGGCCCAGAACATTTGGGTCTCTCTACAATGAGGATTGCAGCCTCCCAGCTGCCAAGTTGTACCTGGCTGGCAACCAAACATACGGCGAAGCTTCATGTTGTTTTTTTATTTGGAGAATTATAAAAAAAAAACAAAAAAAAAACGGGTGGCTTCGCCATATTTTTGGTTGCCAGCCAGGTACAACTTGGCAGCAACAGACTGCCACCCACCCTTAGCTGCCTTGTTGTACCTGGCTGGCAACCAAAAATACAGCGAAGCCCAACTTGATGTGAGGCTCAGCCATATTTTTAGTCCAGCCAGGTGCAACTAGGCAGCTGGGGGCTGGAATCCTCAGCATGGATAGGCCCAAGTGTTCTGGGCCCCCATGCTGTGAATTGCAGCCCGCAGCCGCCCCCAGAAAATGGCGCATTCATTGAAGCGCCATTTTCTGGTCCTGTATCCAGGCTCTTCCAGTTGCCCTGGTGCCGTTGGCAAACTAGGTAATAAAGGGGTTAATGCAAGCTTTTTTATTGGCAGCTGGCACTAAGCACTAAGCGTGAGATCCATAATGTCGGACCAATATTAGACCCAGCCATTAGGAATCGCTAGTAAATAATAAAAAAAATACACAACGGAGAGAAAAATCTTTTTATTAGAAAACAACCATAAACAAAATTCGGACTCCATCTGTATTAGCTGACGTAGTCCAAAACGATGGTCCCATGACACTCAATCGTCTCTGCTACATCCAGAGACTTCAGCAAGGGATCAAGTGTCCTCTTGTTGCAGTCTCTGGTGTTATAGTGATAGTGCACTGTATGGGAATGATCTGCCATACAGTGCACCATCACCATGACCCCAGAGACTAAAACAAGGGATCAAGTGTCCTTTTGTTGTAGTCTCTGGGGTCATAGTGATGGTGCTCTGTATGGAAGATCATTGCCATACAGTGCACCATTACTGTGACCCCAAGACTAAAACAAGAGGACACTTGATCCCTTGTTGTAGTCTCAAAGGTCACGGTGATGATGCACTGCATGGCAGATCATTGCCATACAGTGCACTATCACTATAACACCAGAGACTACAACAAAAGGACACTTGATCCTTTGTTGTAGACTCTGGGGTCACGGTGATGGTGCACTGTATGGCATAACACCAGAGACTACTACAACTTTCTTTCAAAAGGCATTAAAGGACTCTGAAAGTGTGGCTGGGGACTGGTTACCTGGCACATTGGACAGGAACTACAATATCGTTTAACTTCTTCATGGACACCTAGCCAGTAAAACCGCTGCAACATTTGGTCTAGGGTTTTCTTTTGACCCAAAAGCATCTGATGATCACTCCCCATCAGCGTGGATGGGGAGATACCTGCCCCCTTCAGCGCTCCAGCCTATGGTAGGGGCTATGACAGGCCCCTTCCATAGCTGGAGACAGATGTTCACTGTGATTGGCAGTTCATTCTTCGACCAGCCAATCATAGCGATAGTGGGGATGGGGTGCCACGGTAACCACCATGACGTTGTACAACGTCAAAGGTCTGGACAGCACCTACTTTCATGACGTTTGTATAACATGAAAGGTCGGGAAGGGGTTAATCTAAGATCGCCAGAAGTTCAAATTATTATAAAATAGAACATTTTCTCTTCCTTTATACAGTGAAATCTAAACGGTCATATAAACATTATATTCCATTCTTTCGTATTTTTTTCTGTCTCCATAATTTTTCAAACATGACTATGAGCAACGTGCCCATATTGACCATTGTGAGTAATTGCTCTGGTAGGTAGCGGCAGGGGGCGCAGTAATGAGGCAACAAACAGGCTTAAAGTCCAGACTCACCCTTGCACGGGACGGCCACCGGGTCACCACTAGCGATGTGGTTGGCTACAGTCCACGGGCGGCCACCAGGTGACATCCACAGCGTTGCTTGTGTCTTGTGACCGACCTCTATAGCATGTATGTCCAGATAATAATACACATTCAGGCTTGTTACAGCCTAGCTCCTCACACACTGAGATTTCTCCACTATCTGGTTTATGTAGGATTCATTGCTGCAGCTGTGAATTTCAGGTGTGGACCTGAAAATCCAGAGTCTAGGGAACATCCAGGCTACATTTTCGGCTGGCCTCACACCAAGGTGTTAGGGATCCATGGCCGTCCGGTGTGAACTGGACAGCCCCGGATCCGATTTTGGCTCCATAGTATTCCTATGGGGCCAGATGGGGTCGGATGGCAGTGATTTGCCATCCGGTTTCCTGCTGTCAGGGAGGATCCGGCAGAATTCGTTTTTTTTCCTCCGGACACAAAATCGCAGTTTGTAGCGATTTGGCACCCCCTAGAATGAGAGCCTTTGGGCGCCGGATCCGGCAGAAAACCGATCCGGCTCCCGGACGCACGTTGCTGAACTGCTGAACTTCAGCACTGTGGAGAGCTCCTGGTTGAAATTTCAGAACCGCGGCAAGCTCCCCGCTAGCCACGATTTTGAAATTTCAGGACCTGGACAGCGGCATCAGCGCGTAATGTTGATTCTGACACAAAACAGGATCAGAGGACATAATAACCACCCTATCTTCTCTTATCTTATGACATTATCTCAGTTTACCAATAGTTGTCCCTATATGCTCCTCACTGTTATTTTCCTCAATAAACGTCCTTGACTTGGTGAAAATCTCTCTCTCTCTCTCGTTTTCAATGTTATTATCTCTATAATTTCTGGTGTTCTGGAGTCTAACCAATGTTAGAGAATGCATTTTTTTTCCACCAGGCGTACTAAATGAATTATTATAGGTATATACACATTTCCTTTATCCTTCTCGCTATAAACACTCACATGTTGGAATATCTTTTTGTTATGTTTATAATTTTCCTTATATAATTTATCGTTTCCTCACGCACTCTTTGTATTCTGGCACATTCCCATATACAGGGCATCATGTCCGCCTTCGGGAGGTTACATTTTGGACATGCAGTTAAGTAATGTGCAGGTCTCCTGCTAGGAGTCAAATGTATAAATTGCATTGTGTATTATCTTAAATTACATTTTTCTCCATTGCTCATGTATTATAGCTTTCTGTGCTGTTCCCCATCCTTTCAGTACATTGTGATGTGTTTCTGACTCTTCTTCCCCTTGTTCCCATTTGAGAATAATTATTGGTTTCCATTTCATTTGGAGTTGTCTCTAATTTTTATGTAGATTGGTGATAGGGATTACTGATTCACCCCTTTGGCCTATTACCATGTCAAAGTTACCCTTTTTCTGTACCTTCCCTATATCTGTTATTATTGAGTTATAGAACTGATTTACCTGAATAAGGATAAAGCCACACTGGTGTCAAACCCGCGTGACTGCAATGCAAGAAAATGTTACATTGCACTAATGGCAGTCAGGTCATATTGGTTGTTTTTTCCTTCGTTGAACTGGACTGTGTGCAAAAATTGTAGCATACTGCGATTGCACGTGTATATCTCAGGAGATTTACCATTGTAACTTCTATGGGTGCGATAATCGCGTTGCGACTGTCATCCACCTAAATCGCTCCGATTACGCATACGCCAGTGTGGCTTTACCCTAAACTGTAGTATCCGGTTTTCTCTGATTCTATACTGTTCCACAAACTCTTGCCATGAGTAAACTCTCCCGTCCTTTGCCTGAAACAGATCTCCCTGCTACTTTGTGCCCTTCCGCCTTAATTTCTGGAATAATTTGCTTTGTTGTTTTCCCTGTATATTACTAAGGTATTGCCATATAGACATATGTTTCGAAAAGGTGTTAAGGTGTACAGAAGGGTGTAAGTTCTTCGTAGTGCTCTCCAGGTCCCTATAGTGTCCTTGATTAAGCAGCTGAGCTTCACAACAGTTGGGAGTTTGCTTGCTTTATATATAACATTACTTTAAAAAAAGAGGCATTCAAAGAAAAGAACACGATCCCTACAGTCAAACATGGCGGAGGTTTCCTGATGTTTTGGGGTTGCTTTGCTGCCTCTGGCACTGGACTGCTTGACCGTGTGCATGGCATTATGAAGTCTGAAGACTACCAACAAATTTTGCAGCATAATGTAGGGCCCAGTGTGAGAAAGCTGGGTCTCCCTCAGAGGTCATGGGTCTTGCAGCAGGACAATGACCCAAAACACACTTCAAAAAGCACTAGAAAATGGTTTGAGAGAAAGCAATGGAGACTTGTAAGGTGGCAGCAATGAGTCCAGACCTGAATCCCATAGAACACCTGTGGAGAGATGTAAAAATGGCAGTTTGGAGAAGGCACCCTTCAAATATCAGGGACCTGAGCAGTTTGCCAAAGAAGAATGGTCTAAAACTCCAGCAGAGCATTGTAAGAAACTCATTGATGGTTACCAGAAGCGGTTGATCGCAGTTATTTTGGCTAAAGGTTGTGCAACCAAGTATTAGGCTGAGGGTGCCAATACTTTTGTCTGGCCCATTTTTGGAGTTTTGTGTGAAATGATCAATGTTTTGCTTTATGCTTCATTCTCTTTTGTGTTTTTTCATTGAAGACAAATTACTGTATATTTTTCACTTTTTAAGACGCACTTTTGTTCCCCCCCAACTTTGGGGGGGGGGAACATCTTAAAAAGCACATGTAAAAAAAAAAAAACTGTAAAAACTTAAATATTACCAGATAAGGGGGTGAGGGGTGCAGCCGCCCAGTATGGGTGCCGCACGGCAGGTTCCGGTGGGTGGGGGGACCGGAGCAGTGGAGATTTACCGGCGGCAGCAAGCGGTGGGCGCCGCCATGTTTTTTGTGGCTGTCGGCTGGTATAGGTAGAGGCTTCAAAATGGCCGCGGGTCTCCATTATGGCCACGGCCATTTTGTTGAAGCCTCTACCGCTGGCTGCAGTGTTAATGAATACAGCCAGCCACAAAAACATGGCGGCGCCCACCGCTTACTGCCGCCGGTACATCTCCGCTGCCCTGGTCCTGCAGCTGTTTCCCCCACCCACGAGAACCTGCCTCCGGCACCCCCACTGAGCACCTGCACCCCTCCTCGGTGAGCCATGGGAGTCTGGGGGGAAGATGGGGGCCATATAGCATAATCAAAGGGTTGGGGATGAGGGCATATACACAGGATGGGGGGCATATATACAGCATGGGGGGCATATATACAGAATGGGGGGCATATATACAGGATGGGGGGCATATACACAGGATGGGGACATATATACAGGATGGGGGGACATATACAGGATAGGGGCCATATATACAGAATGGGGGGCATATACCGTATACACGATGGGGGGCATATATACAGGATGGGGGGCATGTATACAGGATGGGGGGCATGTATACAGGATGGGGGACATATATATAGGATGGGGGTACATATACAGGATGGGGGCCATATATACATGATGGGTACATGTATACCAGGATGAGGGACATACTGTATGCCATGATGGTGGGCATATGTTCCCGGATGGGGGCATATATATCAGGATGAGCAATATACATACCAGGATGGGGGCATTTATACAGGATGGGGACATGTATACGAGGATGAGAGACATATATGCCAGGATGAGGGATATATATACCAGGATTGGGGGGTTTATGTACCAGGATGAGGAACATATATACTGATTGTAAGACGGACACTGGCATTATAAGACGGACCCCATTTAACATTACAAACTATTTTTTTCTCATTTCCTTCACCAAATTTGGGGGTGCATCTTATAAAGCGAAAAATACGGTAAATGAAGATAATAATACCAAAGAATTTGTGATTGCAATCATTTTCAGGAAGAAACTGAGTATTATCTGACAGAATTGCAGGGGTGTCAATACTTTTGGCCACAACTGTATATGGCCTTATAAATTGCATCTGGATTCCTCCCTCCCCTTCTGTAAAGACAGTTTATTATATGAGATTCTTGGCCTTTTTGCCTGAAAAAGAAACCCCACAGAAGCATATTGTAGTCTCTTTATGTCACCATGTTTTGATAGTAACGGTATTTTCTGCATTGGGTAGAGAAGTGTCGAGAAACTTATCTTTAAAATATGAGCCTTCCAAACAGTGACAAATTCAGATCTTTCCACCTATCTAGCTCTCTGACTATCTCTCTGTCAGATGTGAATAATTAAGTCAATATAATGATGAAGGTTATTTCCCTATTTTAATTCCCAAATAACCAATATTCAGTGGTGCCAGGGCTGTTTTTAATATTTATTTAATTATTTTAATATTCTTTCTTCTAAGGCTGGTTTCACACTGCAGTTTTTTCCCTGATCAGGTTCCATCAGGTTTGTGTGCCAAAACCAGGAGTGTCTCCAAAACTCAGAACAGGTGTCAATCTTTCAATTATAGTTTTCTCTGCAAGTTCCTCTCCAAGTTTTGGCACACAAACCTGATCGAACCTGATCAGGGAAAAAACTGCAGTGTGAAACCAGCCTCAGATATAACAGTTGACACGTCTTGACAATTTTGTATCCTGAGAAGGACCCAAGGTAAGCCAGTCTATCCAGAACCTTCACCAACTGACTTTCTGGGTCAGGTAGAAATAGTAGCATATCATCCACAAAGCATATACAGTGCCTACAAGTAGAATTCAACCCCCTGCAGATTTAGGTGGTTTGATAAGATGCCAATAAGTTAGAGCCTTCAAACTGCAAACGAGAGTGGGATTTATTAACAGAAGCATAAATCTTACAAACCAAAAAGTTATGTTGCTCAGTTGAATTTTAATAAATTTTAAACATAAAAGTGTGGGTCAATTATTATTCAACCCCTAGGTTTAATATTTTGTGGAATAACCCTTGTTTGCAATTACAGCTAATAATCGTCTTTTATAAGACCTGATCAGGCCGGCACATGTCTCTGGAGTTATCTTGGCCCACTCCTCCATGCAGATCTTCTCCAAGTTATCTAGGTTCTTTGGGTGTCTCATGTGGACTTTAATCTTGAGCTCCTTCCACAAGTTTTCAATTGGGTTAAGGTCAGGAGACTGACTAGGCCACTCCATCACCTTGATTTTTTCCCAGGCCTTGGTTTTCTTGGCTGTGTGCTTTGGGTCGTTGTCTTGTTGGAAGATGAAATTACGACCCATCTTAAGATCCTTGATGGAGGAGCGGAGGTTCTTGGCCAAAATCTCCAGGTAGGCCGTGCTATCCATCTTCCCATGGATGCGGACCAGATGGCCAGGCCCCTTGGCTGAGAAACAGCCCCACAGCATGATGCTGCCACCACCATGCTTGACTGTAGGAATGGTATTCTTGGGGTCGTATGCAGTGCCATCCAGTCTCCAAACGTCACGTGTGTGGTTGGCACCAAAGATCTCGATCTTGGTCTCATCAGACCATAGAACCTTGAACCAGTTTGTCTCAGAGTCCTCCAAGTGATCATGAGCAAACTGTAGACGAGCCTTGACATGACGCTTTGAAAGTAAAGGTACCTTACGGGCTCGTCTGGAACGGAGACCATTGCGGTGGAGTACGTTACTTATGGTATTGACTGAAACCAATGTCCCCACTGCCATGAGATCTTCCCGGAGCTCCTTCCTTGTTGTCCTTGGGTTAACCTTGACTCTTCGGACAAGCCTGGCCTCGGCACGGGAGGAAACTTTCAAAGGCTGTCCAGGCCGTGGAAGGCTAACAGTAGTTCCATAAGCCTTCCACTTCCGGATGATGCTCCCAACAGTGGAGACAGGTAGGCCCAACTCCTTGGAAAGGGTTTTGTACCCCTTGCCAGCCTTGTGACCCTCCACGATCTTGTCTCTGATGGCCTTGGAATGCTCCTTTGTCTTTCCCATGTTGACCATGTATGAGTGCTGTTCACAAGTTTGGGGAGGGTCTTAAATAGTCAGAAAAAGGCTGGCAAAAGAGATAATTAATCCACACATGTGAAGCTCATTGTTCTTTGTGCCTGAACTACTTCTTAATACTTTAGTGGGACCAAACAGAATGCTGGTGGTTTGAGAGGTTGAATAATAAATGACCCTCTGAATTAACTTTTAACGCTTTAAAAAATATATATATATATATTTTTGGCTGCACTGCATTTCCCACTTCCAGGCTGATCTACAGTACAAATGTCACAATGCCAAGTTAATTCCGCATGTGTCAACCACCTAAATCTGCAGGGGGTTGAATACTACTTGTAGGCACTGTAAGCTTAACCTCCCTTTTCCCAACCTTCATCCTATAAAATTATCAGATTCTATCAGTTTGTGGGCAAGTGGTTCTAGAGCCAGATCAAAGAGGACAACCTTATCGGATGCCTTTCTGCAGTTGAAAGGTGTTCAATAGGAAACCTGGTGTGGAGATTTTTGGCTTTGTATATATTGCTTTTAAAAAACTCCGGAGATCTCCAGTTATCGAAAATTTATCCAACACCATTTTAAGCCACACCCAATCCATGTTATCGAAAGCCATTTGGCATCGATGGCCAGGAAGCCTGAAATCCGGTCTATCCCTCTCCCCTAATACCGTTTTGAACTGACAACACTGTCCTAATATTAAAGATTGCTGCCGTGTCCTCAACTAATCCTACCTGGTGAGGCACTATAAGGGATAGTAGTATTGTCACCAACCTATCTACTAATATTTCAGAGAGACTTTTTATGTCTTGATTTATTAACGAGACAGGTCTACATGAGCCCGGATCTGCATTCTCCTTTCCTTGTTTGTGTATCAGTTTAGTAAGGGCTGTGTTTCCAGATTTGAATACCGTTTTTGTTTGAATTGAGAGGCTAACTACCTTTTTTAGTGTTGGGGAGATTTCTTTGCCTAGCAATTTATAAAATTCTGCCATTAGACCACCTGGGCCTGGCACGTTGCTGTTATGTAAGGCAGAGAATGTTCTCTTTATATCTTCCTCCCCTACCAGATCATTAAGTGTAACGCCAGTGTGTTTGCACCTTGGTTCTCCAGCATTACTGTGCCTTTTTCCAATGCTCCTTCCCCGCTAACTAGCTGGGATGCTGTAGTATGTTACCTCTATGGATTCTGCTCAGTTCCCTGCTTTGTTGAGTAGCCATACACGGACGACCACCTGCGTGTGCAGTCCCTGGCTGCCGCTGTGGAAGCTATCCGCAGGTTGTGAGGTCCTCTGCAGCTGGTGCATGACTTTCCACGTGTGTCCAGGCTTGCAGCCGTTGCCAGGTGTCCTGGGCCTCAGTTCCTGTGTTGGCAATGCTGTACTGGTTCTGTCTGTGGTTAGGGTACGCGCGGCCACACCTTCCCCGCTTTTTTTGTGTGTCCCGATGTCCGGCCTGTAACCTGGGGTCCATCCTGTGATGACCTCTGTCCGAGGTCAGTGTCTGCTGTTATCCTGCTGTGCCAGTGCTACGTCTGAAGCCTGAGAGAGATGTTCTCCTGATATATCCATGCCAGATGACCCTGGAAGGCATCAATCCGTGAGGACCTCCTGCCATGCCATGGCCTAACGTCTGTCTACCTAAGATGTTCCCCTTGCTTGATGTGCGGAATCGGGAGCCTGACTTTATGTCTTGTCACTTTGTACTGTGCCTTGTTGTCTAAGTAAACTTTGCATTTCTTTATATCTGAAGTGTGCGGTGTCATCTAGTCCTCATGTTACTACCTTGCCCACATGCTCAGCTGCCACAGACCCCGGTCGCTGCCCCTCCCTAGTCTGGGCAGGCCCAGGTCCCCCCAGTGGTCTAGTGGGTACACATACAACTGCCACCTGGGACGCACGCCCTACGTCGTCGTGGCCTGGCGGCGTGAGAGCGAAAGTGAGCCGTGCCCCTTAAGATTAAGAAGTTCTCTCTCTAAATTCGTCATTTTAGGGAGTTTTAAATTTTTGAGGGAATTTTTCCCCTCGCCTCTCTCTGTTGCAGATTTTTTGTCTCGCCACCACCTCATCCATTTCCTGATCCTTCTTCTCTCTCTCCTGTTTGCTTGTTCTGAAAAAACAATTTTGTTCTGTATGAAGTTGTGCGCTTGATCTGAAGCCACAAATGTGTCATACCCTCACCTGTAGGGCCGGTCTCTCCCCCTTTGGTAGGTGCCTGGGTAACGTGTTCATTCCTTAGGAACTTTGCCAGAGTCCAGGTCCCACACCTGCTCTGCACTTGAAGACTGTTGTTTACCTTGCTCTGCAGTATACTTACTTCTCTCCGTTACTGCTGGATCACATGATATTTCTAATTCTACTGCTACGGTGTGTATGAGTCTCCCCTCCTAGGTTTGCGGAATATAGACTTCCTGGGGCTGTGCCGTGATAATCCCGGTGTAACTGGTCAGATTAACCCCCCGCCCAGAATATACCTGGGGTTAAAGTAACCTAAAGCAGATTATATTCCGGGTATACTATGGCCTAGGCCAAACTATACCCCGGGGTATAAATTGGCCTAGGCCAGATTATACCCCTCTGGGCCAGAATATAACCTGAGTATATTATGGCCTAGCCCAAACTATACCCCAGGGTATAATCGCGAACAGGGGCCACAGGCAGCATACAGGGGAGCAGAGACAGCGCACAGGCCCCCAAACAGCGCACGGGGCCCCAAGCAGCAAATATGGGCCCCAAGCAGCATACGGGGCCCAGGGCAGTGCACAGGAGCCCCAGGCAGCACACAAGGGCTCCAAGCAGTGTACAGGGCCCCAGGCAGTGCACGAGGTCCAAGGCAACACACAGGGGTCCCAGGCAGCACACAGGGGTCCCAGGCAGCACACATGAGCCCCAGGCAGCACACAGGGGTTTCAAGCAGCGCATAGGGGCCCCAGACAACACACAGGGTGTCAGAGACAGCGCACAGGGGCCACAGGCAGCTCAGAGGGCCCTAGTCAGCCACGGGGTACTAGCAGCGCACAGGGGCCTCTGATAGCACACAGGGTCCCTGGCAGCACACAGGGGCCCTTGGCAGCGCACAGAGGCCACAGGCAGCGCACAGAGGCCACAGGCAGTGCACAGAGGCCCCAGGCAGTGCACAGGGGTGAAGAGAATGTGCACAAGGCCCCAGACAGTGCACAGGGCCCCAGGCAGCACTCGGGGGCCCCAGGCAGCACATGGGTCCCCAGGCAGCTCACAGGGGCCCTAGTCAGCACACAGAGGCCCCAGGCAGTGCACATGAGGCAGAGACAGAGCACAGGGTCCCAAAAAGCACCTGGGCTCCAGACAGTGCACGGGCCCCAGACAGCGCACAAGAGCCCCAAGCAGCACACAAGAGCCCAAGCAGCACACAGGAGCCCCAAGTAGCACAGAGGGTGCAGAGACAGAGCACAGGGCACCAGACAGCGCACCGGGCCCCAGACAGCACACAGGGGGCCCAGACAGCACACAGTTTTGAGTGATATACTCAAGAACGGGGCCCCAAACAGCGCACAGAGGGGCAGAGACAGAGCACAGGGGCGCTGTCTCTTCCCCCCGAGCGCTGCCTGAGGCCCCATGCACTGTCTGGGGCCCTGTGCACTGCCTGGGTCCCCTGTGTGCTGCCTGGGGCCCACTGCACTGTCAAGGGCCCCGTGTGCTATCTCAGCCCCATGTGCGCTGCCTGGGGCCCCTGTGTGCAGTCTGGGGCCCCTTGCGTTGTCTCTGCCCCCTGTGCGCTGCCTGGTGCCCTGTGTGCTCTCTCAGCCCCATGTGCACTGCCAGGGCACCTTGCACTGTCTGGGGCACCGTGCACTGTCTGGAGCCCCTGTGTGTTGTCTCTGCCCCCATATACATTGCCTGGGGCCACTGTGTGCTGCCTGAGGCCCCATGCACTGCCTGGGGCCCTGTGCACTGCCTGGGTCCCCTGTGTGCTGCCTGGGGCCCCTGTGTGCTGCCTGGGGCCCTTTGCACTGTCAGGGGTCCCGTGTGCTATCTCAGCCCCATGTGCGCTGCCTGGTGCCCCGTGTGCTCTCTCAGCCCCATGTGCACTGTCTGGGGCCCCTGTGCACTGCCTGGGGCCCTGTGCGCTGCCTGTGGCCCCTTGTGCTGCATCGGGGCCCTGTACACTGCTTGGGGCCCCTGTGTGCTGTCTGTGCCCCCCTGTGTGCTGCCTGGGGCCCCTTGTGCTGTCTGGGGTCCCTTGTGCTCTCTCAGCCCCCATGTGCACTGCCTGGGGTCCCTTTGCACTCACTGGGGCCCAGTTATTGATTTTATCCCGGGGCATAGTTTGAGCTAGGCCATAATATACCTGGGGTATATTCTGGCCCAGAGGGGTATAATGTGGCCTAGGCCACTTTAACCCCGGTATATTCTGGGTTGGGGGGTTACTCTGGCCTGTTACATCGGTACAGGGGTTTCCTCGCCGGTTGCTTCTCCAGGTGAGTTCAGTGTCGTGATTCAGACAGTCCTCTTCTCAGACACTTTTCCTTTTTGTTAACCATTTCCTTAAATAAAATATCCTTGGTTTACTGAAGATACCTTCCAGTCTATTGCTGAATCGGGTATTCAGCTACCACTACTCCACCAGTGAGTTCACTTTACATCTCCACGTCCTTTGGGTGTAACAAAATGTCTCCATGCTTCCTCCCGGAGAGCAGATCTTCAGAATGGCTGGGAATGGCATATTAAACTTAATTTTCCTTTACACCAGCTCCGTGCACAGCTCACTGAATGCTCTGCTCTTTATAGTAACTTCCACAGAATAGTCACTGAATATGAGAACTTTGGGTCTTGCTAGAGATATTGTTGCAGTTGTAGTGTCGGTGGGTCTACCCTGTGGGATCTTTCCACCTTCAATGAGCACACAATACCCTGTGCGTTAGGCAGTTCATCTCTGCAAATGTCCATCAGCATGTTAGGTGATATGGACTCCGGGATGCCTATTAATCTGAGATTATTTCTCCTGGATCTGTTCTCCAAGTCGTCACATTTGTCTGCCAATTGGTGGTTCAGTTTATTAGTTTTTCCCAAATCAGATTAGAGTCTATTTATATTGTCTTCTGTGGCACTTATCCTCTTTTCTGCCTGTTTTCTCCTTGTTGGGTAATAGATGCTTGCATCCATTGCAGAGAGACTGTAATGGCCCCTTTACACGCAGCTACAGGTGACAGGTTTTTCACAGGTAACTTACTGGTTGCAGTGAAATCATGGAGACATAGTTCCATTTGTACACAGCAACAAGATAGAACCATGTCTCCATGATTTCACTGCAGCCAGTAAGTTACCTGTGGAAAACCTGTCACCTGTAGCTGCGTGTAAAGGGGCCATTATTGTCTGCTCCTGGGTGCTTTTTATCTCAGGTGCCAGCAGCCTTGCCACTTCTGCTGCTAATGCTTTGCACGGAATGTATAGCTCTGTCTCCTGCTCTCCCTCGTCTACCCCTTCCTCCTCCTCCTGTGGCTGCAGCTCTAGCCCCTACTGGGATTCCTGTGGGAAGTACTCTGCATTGAATGCTTGTCCATCCTCTTATTTCCCTACGTGTCGGGCGCCATCTTAGTTCTGCCTGTCCTTTTGGTGAGGGGGAGGTTTTCCTTACAGCAGTTCCCCTTTTGTTTATGACCATCGCTATTTGCTGTGTGCAGCCATCAGAGCCACGCCTGCGTCAGCCAGGCCCTTCGGTACCACTCTGGTATGTGCTGAAGACCGAGAATGTGAGGGGAGGTGCAGAGCTCTCCCCTTCAGTGACCGTCCATGTGTGCGCAGGAACTGGAAGTCTCCTGATGAGTTTCTTAAAGCAAAGGGGTGTCTTAAATTTAGATCTCGGCATTTGGCAGAGACAATGGAGACCTTTATTTAAAGTCTACCAGAGAATTGCAGACTCACATAAAGGAGGCAGGGCCACCCCACCACAAACATAATATACAAAATGAACTTGTAAAAAAGAGAGGACATAGAATAAAAAAAGTATTACATTCCAAACAAGAACGTATGTTCGGAGGGAGAATTGCAACTGGTACTGCACTTATGATAGACCATAGAAGCTACTATGACAAAAAAAGTAAAAAAGTATTAGTTCTCCCCATTTCAGTACTTTGAAATTGCTTAGGATCAAAAATATAATGGAGTTCATGACATGGAGTGATGCCATGAAACCAGAGCTAGAGCCATGTCAATATATTCTCCTGCAGAAGTGAATTAATGTATATTACAGCCATCAACCACGCACAGCTTAGAGATATATCATGGTGTAGGTGTAATGTTTTCTGTGTGGCGTATTTTCAAAGTTCTTTGATTTTAAAATAAATTGATATCAGGATAAATGAAAATCTGTTGTTGTACAGAAATTCACACTTGTCTCTCACTGCACATTTCATGCTGTCGATCATAAATGCTAGGATTGGCCAGAAAGACTGGACCTGGTCTTGTAGGACTTGTAGAACATTGGATCACATTCAGCAGCACAGAAGGGAGGACAGTTTCAGAGGAGAAGAATGTTATGGTCTATCAGAAAAATGGTGATCACACGATTGCTATATGGCCGGACGACACCACCGATAAAGCAGCCTCAACCGGTGACTGAGAAGAATCAGTGACTTCTCTGCATTTAGTGGTCACTACTCACCTGGGCGGTTATCTGTAGGAATCTCCACTTTACACCGCTCATCACCCCTCACATATGTCTCTGTAGTATTAATATGGGTCAGATCTTCACCCTGAAACAAAGATTGTAAAAGTCACAGACAGATGGAGAAGTCCCATCTATGATCAGCTGTAATCTGCCATCTCCACCGTTCTCATTACACAAGTATAAAACATAGAATACTGGAGGATAAAACAAGACTGAGCACAAGACCTTCACAGCCATCTACACATCATAGGGAGATCTCATCACACCTTCTCTCCATCTACCTGATCATCCGGAGGAACATCGGGATCTTCTTGTTTACAGTCCTGTGGGAGAAGAGGACGGGGACATCTCTCTGGTGTTGTCCTCTTACTGGATAGACCTGGAGGAGACACATACAGGGACTGAATTCATTCTTTACATACAGATCATTATAGGCCGTGTGTATTTAGTCCTGTCTATTACCTGGTGATGTGAGGGGCTGGGGATCCTCCATCATGACTATGTCCTTGTACAGATCTTTGTGTCCTTCTAAATACTCCCACTCCTCCATGGAGAAATAGACGGTGACGTCCCGACACCTTATAGGAACCTGACACATACAATGATACCATTGTCATTCCCCCGATCCCTTCACAGCGTTACTGTATAATGTCCCAGCAGCAGCAGCATTCCCAGCAGTGTCACCTCTCCAGTCAGCAGCTCAATCATCTTGTAGGTGAGTTCTAGGATCTTCTGGTCATTGATGTCCTCATGTATCAGGGGGTGAGGTGGAGGCCCCGTGATTGGGCTCAGGGCTCTTCCCTCAGACACAGGGTCCTGACAGCACAGATCACTAGAGCTCTTCACTACTGTGTAATCCTGGTTATGGAGAGACACATTAATAAATCTCCAGTCTCCAGACATTTCCAGAGTCCTCACCTCTCCAGTTCTGTCATCTGTTATTCTGTCCATAGATAAGAATGATGTCATGTGACATTGTCATCACAATCTCTCACCTCTCCAGTAACAAGGAAGAGGATCTCTAGGGTGAGGTGGAAGATCCTCTCCGCCATCTTGTCCCTGTCCAGATCCATCCTTGACGACGGGTCAATCAGAAAAATTCTCTTACATAGAAGATCTCCATTGAAAGCAACTGATATTGTAGGGACCTGAATGGGGAGAAGATGACGATGTAACATCATAAAGATCCTGTGTAATAATACAATGACTGGAGATAATAAGGGGAAACATATCAGGAGATAGAACGTGTAGATGTTCTATTCTCTCCTGTCTCGTACGGACTGGAACATAAGTTGAATTGCTAAGACATCTCCTCCATGATCCAATCACTGGTTATGTTGGTCACCGCTCTGGCAACTGATTGACTGTAAGAATCACAAGTTCTTTGGGACTGACAAGAAATACAGAGACTGACTGGGACCCGGCAGAAGTTGTATTTTTATTGTTTTACAACATTCTGTTTAAGTTACCTCTGAAGATTCCCATCCCATTAGACTAAAACATGCTCATGTCACAGTGAATTGGTTGTCTATATAACATACGTGGGTTTGGGGGCCTCCCAACAAAGGATGACAGATGAGAGAATGATCTGGCACACCGGTAGAGAAGTCTGAACACTTCTCACTCAGAGACCATTGGAAATAGCACCCGAATAGAACAATTGTGTGTAGTCAGGAGAGATAGACATGAGCCGATTGATCATTTGGACACAACTTCTGTCATCAGTATGGGGCCTGTATGATATCTCTCCAGTCATATCGCTCTGCTCTGTGCAATCAGTTGATAACACAGAGCAGAGCAATGGGAATGAGAGGAGTCCGGTAAGATCTCACAGGAGCTGTGAGGTGACAGCCTGAGCTCAGCACTGTCCCTCCCTGAGGTAAACAGAGTCTCATCAGCTGTATTCTGAACGCTGTGTAGGCCCCGCCACCACCCTCGGGATTTTTCAAATCAGGCATTTCGGGTTTTTTGCCCATTCACTTTAATGATGTTGGGGAGAATCCCGAAGCAATCCTAATCTACTGGATACCATTAAAGTGAATGGACGGGGGACGGGCCTGACTGGCAATGGCAGAGGCTGCATAACTTTGAGCTCCTGATCTCCCGGGCACAGAAACGGCCATTACCAGCTTCCAGAGCCTGCAACAGCGATCTCCTCTGCACCACAAAAGACCGGATCCCTCACTGCACCGATGGGTAAGACCAGACCAGTGACAGGACTAGCACCAAGGCGGGTATCCGACTTTTTCACAGCCCCCAAGCCCTTCGTGCTCCAGGAGCCCAACATGGCGCCTCCCTCACCCAGAGCAGCACGAGCGGCCAAACGCGGTCCACAATCTCAGGAGGTGGCTGGTGGGAGTCAGGCACCCGAGATTCCCCTAACACATGCCAGCATGAGGGAGCTGCTGGAGGAGTTCCGGGCTTCTCTCCACACCGACATGATGAAAATGGTGGCGGAGGTGCGGGGTGAAATAGCAGAGCTGGGCGCACGCACAGACTCATTAGAAAGAAAGCTCACAGAGATCATTTCCTCTCATAATGCCCTGCTGGACGCAAATGAGCAACTAGAGGAGCAGATTGCAAGAGTCCAAAGCAAAAATCTGGACCTTGAGGACAGATCACGCCGCAACAATGTCAGGCTGAGAGGGGTGGATGAAAATGTGCAAAATAGAGAGCTAAGGGGCTTTCTGCAGGGGTTCCTAACTGCAGCTCTGCCAGACACAGACCCCATGGATTTCAAAATTGATAGAATACATAGGATTCCAAAACCATCAAACCTGGATCCTTCCCTGCCCAGAGACATTCTTGCAAGAGTGCACTATTTTGAAGTGAAAGAAGACTTTCTTAGGTCTCTTAGGTCTCGTCCTGAACTACCAGATAAATATGCACATATTGAAGTTTATCAGGACATTTCACCTGGAACTTTACTTCAACGCAAAGCATTTCAGCACTGCACCAAAGTCCTGAGGGATAATGACATCCCTTACAGATGGGGATTCCCTACAAAGCTTATAATCAAAAAAGAGGACAAGTCCTATGTCTGCTTGCTGCCTGTTCATGCAGAAAGACTATTGAAACAATGGGGACTGATGAACTCCCCCCCTGTGGAGGGCTCGGATAAACCTGGCTCACAAACTGGCTTGGATGGAAAGAAAAAAAGAGGAAACAGACCAAGAATTGATCCTGAATGGTTCACAGTATGATACCACTGCAGGTCCATAAAGCTTGATAGCCCGAGTAGATCAGAACTCTTGTACTTTTATGTTCCTGAAACTATCTTTTACCTTTTAGTGTTCTCTTTCTGAACAACTCTGTTTAGATCTCTAAATTCTTCTTCTTGATCTTACCTTCTTCTTCTCACACTCGACCTAAATCTTCACACATCCCTCCCTCTCCTCCCCCACTACACGTGCCTTCCCTGGCATATCCTACTCCCTAACACATCTTCTCACTCCCCCTCTCTATATTGCTTTTTTCTTTTCTCTCTGCACAACCACACTCTAAGACCTTCCCCTCTCTCTCTCACTTCTTCTACAATCTAAACCTCTACTGTACTGATTTGCTTATTTCTTTATTCCAGTAAATACTGGGATAATATTGCCCCTTGAGTGCGTTTCAGTTGGCACTCTTTGTTTTTATTTTTCTGTGGTTTTGCCCACAGGTTTTTGGACAAGATGTACGCAAGATGTACTTGTCTGTGTATAATGCTCATTATGCCTATTGTTGCTCCAGTTAATGGAATTTGTTCCTATAATCCTCATGTGTTTCCCTCCCTCCTCTCCCATCCCCCCCTCCCCCTACAGGTCGGCTGGTCTCCCAACAGTAATGATTGTATTCTACAATTGAATGTGTTTGATCCACCATGAGTATAACATGCGGTTCAGTAAATGTAAATGGACTTAACAGTCCTGAGAAACGTTCTTTGACATGGAGACAGATTGTAAAGCTCAGGTATGATGTTTTGTTTCTACAGGAGACGCACCTGTTGGCAGCAGATACACACAGAATGCAGTCGCATCTTTACCCGCATAGTTTCTTTGCAACAGCAGACACCAAAAAAGCGGGGGTGGCTATACTAATTCATAAGAGCTTAACGTTTGAACACATATCCTCTACACTAGACCCAGCGGGACGCTATATCCTCATTAACTGCAAATTAAATAATGCCACCTACTCACTTATGTCCATGTACTCCCCTAATACAGGTCAGGTTAAATTTCTGTCTCAAACTCTGGAAACCCTATTCCCCCTATCATTGGGAAGGAAAATTATAGCCGGAGATTTAAATGCTCCAGCAGACAAAAAAATGGACTGCTCTGGACTTGGAGCATATAGGGCAGAGTTGGGACCGACTTTTACGCAATTTGGGCTTCACGATGTTTGGAGATGTTTTCATCCAGAGCAGAGAGATTATTCTTATATGTCACCCAGATTTGGCTCTTGGTCAAGAATTGACTACATTCTAATTGATGACACCTTGCTCCCGCTCTGCCTCTCAGCTGAAGTGGGTTCCATTTCGTGGACAGACCACGCCCCTGTTGCCATTAAATTTGAGGATGCACTGGCTGTATCTCCCACTACACTATGGAAAATTAATGAATATATTCTCTCCTCACCTGTACACCTAGAAGAGATATCAGGATTTATTACAGATTACTTCTCCTTAAATGACACAGGAGAAGTTTCCCCGGAGACACTTTGGCTGGCGCACAAAGCTGTCCTCAGAGGTAAACTTATAAAGATGTCAGCATGGGCGAAAAAACAACATGTAAATAGGGTTACCACCCTCACGACCCAAATCCAAAACCTGGAACACAAACAAAAATCCCACCCTTCCCCAACTTTAACGGCTGAGCTATTAGAAACTCGTAGACAACTCCGCACTACACTTTTGATCAAAGTACAAAAAGACATGACCAGAACTAAAGCCCGGTTCTACTCAATGGGAGATAGAGCAGGGAAGCTGCTGGCTAGACGAGTCCGCAAGCGTATGGCCACCACCAAAATCTCTCACTTGTTGGACTCAAATGGTTCCAAAATAAGACACCCCATAAAAATTGTAGATCAGTTTAGAACATACTATGAAACTTTATATAATTTAAAAAATGACTCATGCACCCCTCAACCAACGAAAACAATAATTAAAAATTTTTTAGATAAGGCCACCCTACCTTCTCTGAACCCCCAACAGGTTGCTCAAATAAATATCCCTATAACTGAAATGGAAGTACAAAAGGCCATCCAAACCTCCAAACGACACTCTGCCCCAGGCCCGGATGGATATACATATAAGTATTACACTTCCTTTTCCCTATTATTGACCCCATACTTAACTAAGCTGTTTCGGTTCTGGCAGTCCACGGGAAAGGTCAAGGAGGAGGGTTTACAAGCTGTGATCACTACCCTTCCCAAACCAGGCAAACCCCCCACATCCCCGAGTAACTTCCGACCGATAGCACTGTTAAATTGTGATATTAAATTGTATGCCAAGATCCTTGCCAGTCGTCTTATGGAAGTACTTCCGGACCTCGTGGGCAAGGACCAAGTGGGTTTCATTCCGGGGCGTCAGGCCAGAGATGCCACAAGAAGGCTAATAAACCTGCTGGACATCATGGAGAGGGGGGTGCCCCCGGTGCACTACTCTCACTCGACGCAGAGAAAGCGTTTGACAGGGTGCACTGGGGGTTCCTCAGTGAAGTCCTAGATAGGTTCCATATTATTGGAAGATTTAAGGACTCTATAATGTCCCTGTATTCATCCCCCTCAGCTTTAGTCCGTGCCTCTGGCTTCTTATCTCAAAAATTTGAGATTACAAATGGTACTCGACAGGGCTGCCCCCTCTCTCCTCTGATCTTCGCCCTGGTCATGGAACCCTTGGCATCTATAGTGCGTAACACGGCGCAGGTCTCGGGGGTGTGGGTGGGACCAATGGAACACAAAATTAATCTATATGCAGATGATGTGATATTCACATGCACTCATCTTAAACAAACTGTTCCGGCTTTAATGTCTATCCTGGAAGAATTCGCAGCAGCATCATATTATAAGCTCAACCTATCCAAATCCTCCTTTTTCCCAGTAAATATCCCAGCTAAAGAACAATTGACATTACGTCGAACGCTACCTTTCATATGGATCTCCCGATCCTTCACATATCTGGGTATCCAAATCTCTCTCACCAAATCTATAGTTAAAATAAATTCTGATTATCTAACTAAGGAATTACGTTCTCTGATACAATCTTACTCCCCTTCGCTGCTGTCGTGGATTGCCAGAATTCAAATTACCAAAATGCTACTATTTCCGAAAATATTATATTTTCTCCGTTGCATTCCTATACGCTTCCCCAGAAAAACCCTTAACCTTCTCCAATCTATTCTGGGCAAATTTATATGGATGAACAAACCTCATAGAGTCGGTTCCTCAACGTTAACTCGGCCTACTACTTTGGGAGGTATGGGTGCCCCCAACATACAGTATTACTACAGAGCAATTAATCTGGAGATCTCACAGTTATGGTGGATCCCCAATGCTGAAGCAAACTCCTTGCCTCTGTGGCTACAAATAGAATCCTGGTATTCCCCACAAAATTCAACTCGTCTTTTGTTAGAGTCGCACCTCCTCCGCCATAGGCCTGGAAACCTCCCCCTGAAGTCCATGCAAGCAGTGCTTGAGGTCTGGTCTGGGGTCAGCCTCTTACTCCTAAAAGGCCTATATAGATACATAACACTGAGGGCTGTAGAGTGCTGTGTAGACTCTCCAGCTTTCTCCCTGGCGAAATGGCGGAGGGCGGGCGCTAAACATCTTTCGGATGTACTGCACAATGCCAAATTACAATCATTTGTAACTCTGAAAGAAAAATATGGTCTTTCTAATGCTGACTACTTTTCTTACCTTCAACTAAAAGATCTTCTCAGAACCATAGTTATTCCAATGGAAGATGCACTGTCCAGCCTCCCACAGGTTATATCCATTTTCAAGCAAACAACTGCTGCCAACAGGGGAATCTCCACTTTTTACAGGGCTATGTCAGAAATACAGGCAGAGTCTAAGCTCCCGTTTATGACGAAATGGGAAGCTCTCCTATCATTCACCTCACCTGTAGAGGACTGGATGAAGGCGTCAACCCATGCTCTTTCTTATACCTCATGCCTGAACCACCATGAGCAAGCTAAGAAACTTCAATTCGGATGGTACCTGACTCCAGACAAAATTGCTAGTTTTAAAAAAACAGGCCTCCGACCTGGGATGAACTTGTGCTGGAAAAACTGTGGAGAGGTTGGAACCACTACACATGTCTGGTTGCATTGTCTGGGCATTCGCTCTTTTTGGTCACAAGTCAACCATTTGATATGTACTACTACCGGTCTTAAACTCACGTTGACTCCACAGATGGCCTTACTAGGTTTAGAGATTCAGGACTTACCTCGGGGACTGAGACCAATTATATCAAATATACTTATAGCAGCTCGTTACTGCATATCCAGGCACTGGAAAAACCCCACCTTCCCATCTATACAGGAAGTCATCTCCCAACTTAACCTGCACCTCAACTACGAACTGGTTTTGTCAACAGATACAGCTAAACGCACCAAAGTCATTAATTGGTGGGACACATGGGTGAGCTCGCAACATAATAACGTGGTAATATCCAACTAAACATACTTGTAATACGATTGGTGATGAAGTCAGTTTGACTAATGTTGTTATTTAAGACACTTCCCCTTATTCTGGGGTCCCTAGCCGACCTGCTAAATGCTCCCCCCCCTCTCCCCCTTCTTCCCTACCTTCCCTAAGGTTACCCTTCCTTCCTTGTTTGTCCTAAAGAAATCTGTTCTTTTTTTTGGTTATACTTTAATCTAAAGTTGTACACTTAATTATCTATGTAACAGCTTTGTTTCCATTGTACCCTTCTGTTTGGGTACACTTTTGTTCGCCTTATTTATGTTATATGTTTGAAAATGCTTTAATAAAAACACAATGATTTAAAGTGAATGGACAAAAAAATGGATCCTGAAAGGAAAGGATCAGTTTTTTTTCCTGAGATGCCGGATTAAAAAACAGCAAGTGTGAAACCAGCCTTACATGACCGTATTCAGTGTGTGGATATGAAGACGGATTTTCCTGACAACCAGCATATGTCAGGTTTAGAAACAGCCTAGTGGGGACATCTTCTGGAAGTTTTTTTTGAAAGGTTTTCTTCCAGATTTCACTAATGAAGTATAGTTGAAAGTTTATTATAATCGCTTGCTCTACATTATTATTACATAAAACTTTAAATGACAATTACACTTGTAGTGAAAAATTAAGATCACAGATTTAGCAGGAGAGAAAGAGATCATTCTCCATTCTTAATGAAGACAAAGAGAAAAGGCATCTTCCATATATTTAAGATAACCAAAATAGAGCAACAATTATTTTATTTGAGGCAGAAAGAAACAGATAAAAAGAGAGAGAGAGAGAGCGAGCGCCTTATACATCTATGTCACCTGCTGACCATCCCAGATCCATATTTCCATAGTTGGGAAACTGGTCCAGGAGGTCGGGGAATGCGGCGAGTTCATCTCTCTTTGCATCAGGAATGGGGATAAGTGAAGATTTATTTATTAGCCAGTTGGGTAGGCGATACAATGATGAGGAGGTGTCATGTAGCGTCATAATGTATGTGCGTGGTAATGTTGGTACTGTGGGAACACTATAATGTGTGTGAGGGGGATAGCGATACTGTGGAATCATTATACTGTGTGTGAGGAGGGTGGCGATACTGTGGGAACATCAGAATATGTGTGGGAAGATGGTGGTACTGTGGGAACATACTGCGTGGGGGGATCGCGGTGTTCATTATCTTAGTGATGAGCGAATATGCTAGTCACTATTCATTACTTGCATGAATAGTGTCCTGCCCAGCATGTTTAATGCCTGATTTTCAGCCACTAAACATGCTGGGCTTGTTAATCAGAGTAATGCCATAACCATCTTTGTTGTGGCATTACTGTGATTGATTGGCCGGCTAGCATCATAGGGGCTGTATAAGTCTTGCCACCATCTTGAGTACAGATGATCCAGAACCAGCATAGTGTCAAGTCTCTAGAAAAAGAATTTCTGTGACATAGATACAACAACAGGTCTTTTAAGAGCTACATCGAGGCAAAAAATAGATAGGGAGATAGAAAGCAGAGCAGAGCCTGCATATTAGACCAACAACTCTTTTTAGAGCAAAATCTTCCCGCACATTGCTGAAGTACTCCCAAATAATGTAGTAGCATTTTTTCTGTCCTGTAAAAACTGGGACTTGTGACCCCCCCAATTTTGGCCTTACATTTTTTTAACCCTGTGAACTAAAGCCCCCAAAATATACTGAGAACTACGGTCATTGCTGATGTACTCTCAAATAATGTACTTCCAAATTTTTCTGTCTTTCAAAAACTGTGACTTCTGCACCCCCTAATTTTGGACACATTATTCTTGTCATCTGAAATATATCCGATATGTTCAAAAAAATTACTCACATTGGTCACTTTAAAATGGTGTAGCAGCTATGTTACTGTACTTTAAAAAAAGGTCACCCCTGTGGCCACTAGTTTTGGGCCTAAATTTACCTGCCTTCTTTTCTGCACAATAAATGCATCGGATACACTCAAAAAAAATTATTGATACACTGCTAGATATAGCGTGTTTGTACGTAAGCGCTCTGTGAACCCCAACAGGGGGTTGCTCTGATGTGGCCTCCTCAAAAAACATCTGTGGAAACCAAGGGGCTTCTGGACATACAGTGAGTCCTAAACCTGGAGGACCACTTGACAATATCCTCTCCTTCCTAGTCAATAATTAGATCGTGAGGACTAAGCCTTGGGATACAAACCCACTGTAGTGGGGAGGTCCTGTAGAATGACTATTAGATTGTTGGATTCCATACTGTGGAGCCAGTAACTCTCATCATTGTTTAAGAGGAGAATTATCCAGGGAAAATAGCCTTGTGAAAGATGGAGATTAGTGGAACCCGCAGCTACTTGTCTAAATCAGCATCCTAAAAACTTCTCAGCCCCACAATCTACAAAAGCATAGTATTATGCTTTGCTATAGTAAGCAAAGTTTTTTTTTCCTCTAGGAATAGCTATAGAAAAATGAGAGATGTCACCATTCCCCCACAGCAGTCTCTGACTCTCAGTCTCTGACTGCTGCGAGGGAGCGGTGATGTCCCTTACCGAGTCACCAGAGCTCCCTGCGGCAGTGAACTCATGAGACTCCGCTGCTGGCGAGTCACCTGAGTTTACTGCCGTGGGGCCTCAGGGAATGACGTCACCCGCGGCAGTCAGTGTGATTGCAGAGGCTGCAGGGAGAGGATGCTTGTTCTCTCCCTGCAGAATCTGGATGAAGGATCTTCATGGGACGATCATTGTGGATTATCATCGGAGGGGTAAGTATATATACTTCATAAGTGTAATCTTGAAGAAAACCTTTTAAACACCTTCCAGAGGATGTCCCCACTAGGCTGTTTCTAAACCTGAAATATGCTCGTTGTCAGTGAGATCTTTCTTCACCTCCACACACTGAAAACGGCCACATAAGGTGGGGCCTACACAGCGTTCACACTACAGCTGACTTGAGTATCAGGTTACCTCAGGCAGGGACAGTGCTGAGCTCAGGCTGTCAGTACACAGCTCCTGTGATCTTATCAGACTCCTCATCATTCACATTGGCTCTGCTCTGTGTTATCAGCTGAGAAGCTGGGTGGAGGCCATCAGCTGATTGCACAGAGCAAAGCAATGTGAATGGAGAGGAGTCAGATAAGATCACAGGTGCTTCAAAGATACTTTGCAAGTGAAATCTGGATGAAAACTTTTCAAAAACCTTCCAGAAGACGTCCCCACTAGGTTGATTCTAAACCTGACATATGCTTGAGGTCAGGGAAATCCGTATTCAGTTCCACACTGAATACGGCCATGTAAGGGGAGGGGGGTGTACACAGCGTTCACACTACAGCTGATCAGAGACTCTGGTTACCTCAGACAGGGGCAGTGCTGAGCTCAGGCTGTCAGCACACAGCTCCTGTGAGAGCTTATCTGACTCCTCTCCATTCACATCGCTCTGCTGTGTGTTATCAACTGATTGCACAGAGCAGAGCTATGTGAATGGAGAGATATCACAGGAACTGTGTCATGACAGACTGAGCTCAGGCCTGTCCCTGCCTGAGGTAACTTGAGTCTCTGTTCAGCTCTGGTACGGTGTGTAAGGCCCATTCCTCCACCTTATATGGCCGTATTCAGTGTGTGGAGCTAAAGATGGATTTCCCTGACAACAAGCTTATGTCAGGTTTAGAAACAGCCTAGTGGGGACATCTTCTGGAAGGTTTTTGAAAAGTTTTATTTCAGCTGTCACTCAGGATGTGCAGTCGCTGTGCAGATCCCGTTAGCTTCCTCTCCTGCTCTGCACCGATCACATAGATCAGTGTGAGGCAGAAGGAGAGAGCAGATCTCTCAGTGATAAGGAAGAACACCGTGTCGGCTATCATTACAAGAAGCTGACTGCAGACTGTAAGAGGCACTCATTAGCAAGATTATTTTTGTTAAAAGTATGTCTTATAGTCCAAAAAATACAGTAAGTTCTTAACTAATTTCCCTTTCTCATTCAATTATATGACAGTCTGTTAAATGATTTTCTACAATTTGTCAGTAAAGTACATCATTTCTCTTCTTGAGAGTTATTGTTGAAGATAAGCAAAAAATATGGTTTTCCAATAATTCAGATGTAAAAATATAGGTATAAAAACATGGCTTTGCCCCTGTGTGTCATATCTCGTTTACCATAAGATCCAATTTCTGGTTAAAATATTTGCCACATTCTGAAAAAAAAAGGCTTCTATACGTATGTTGTCTGATGTGTAACAAGATATGATTTAAAAGCAAAACATTTCCCACATTCTGAACATGAAAAAGGTTTCTCCCCTTTGTGACTTCTCTTGTGAGGAACAAGATTTGATTTCTTTGTAAAACATTTCCCACATTCTGAACAAGAATATGTCTTCTCCCCAGTATGAATTCTCTCATGCCTAACAAGACCACATTTTTGGTTACAGTAACTCCCACACTTGGAACAAGGAAATCTCTTCTCCACTGTGTGAAGTTTTTTGATATTCATCAAAAGGGAAAAACTACGGTATTTCTATATTCTGAGTGTGAAATTGACTTCTTTGCTTTAAGAGCAGTTCGTTTTTTAATGCTTTTTTTGTAACTTCTATTTGTTGTAGTAGTCTGTAATGTATCAGAAGAGAGGACCTGTTTCATAACATTAGATGATAGATCTTTGCTGTGAAGAGCTGATGGTGTATCTGAAGTAATGGCATTCACTTCAATTGTATCCTGTGTGGTATCAAGTACCTTGAAAGATGGCAGTTGTCCCTCTGATCTCCTGTCACCATCATCTGCCAAAAATAAAATTAATTATTATTAGTAAACAAAATATCCTTGACATTTATATTTTTAAACATTTCTACTTAAAATGTCCATTGAAATGGAAAGTGGCAATACTGAATTGTTCACTAAGCCCATGACAATACAGTCTAATAGAAGACCTCAAAGGATGAACCAGTAGATCTTGGTGTTCAACTGTTTATTCTGCCTCCAAAATATTGTAATAAGAGGCCACAAAAAATATTATGTTTGCTAAACTAATACCAATAAATACTTCTATACTTTTATCTTGCAAAAACAAGCCCCTAATCAGTTTTATCATTCCTCAATGGAAAATCAGAGTATTTCTACATTATTAATATCTCAAAGGCTCCTAAAAAGCAACGTGACTTCCATATACTAATCCAGCAAGGGCGTGGTTTGAAACGCGATGTGACCGGTCTGATGCGAGAGGAGCTCCTGCACAGCGCAAGGACCCGATTTGGAGACACCGGAGACCCCACTGTGACCCGCTGCTATGGTGCCTCTGGATCTCGTGGAAGCGCATTTTGGGGGCCATGACTGGGAAGAGGAGCACCAGGAAGGTAGCTGGGAACATGGAGCGAAAAGGCCAAGAAGGCGCTGACCCCTACTGCAGCGTTGAGATGGAGGAGGGGGCAGTCCCTGGAGAGAGATGGCGGCTCATTGCAGTTGCAAGCCTGCAGCATTTTGCCAGACAGAAGAATCCTGGCCCCATGCAGCGTAGGATGTCGATCCATTAGAGGTACAGGGGTATGAGAGAGGAGAGGGGGAACATGCCCAGAGAGGGGGGGTGGAGAGAAGAGTGAAGGTGGCAGGTTATCCAGCCTGCAAGATGGTGGTACACAGCAGGATGAAGAGGCAGAGGCGGTGCTGCGGGAAAAGCTGGGTGAACTGTTGATCCCTGAGGAGCCCACATTGAAAGATGTGTTCCGGGTTATTATCCACTGTGATTGCTCTTTCCATACCATGGAAGCTCAGTTGGGCAGTTTTCAGGACGTTATGTCCAAAATGCAACATAACTTCCATGTAGTGAAGGAAAGAATGGGAGAAATGGAGAAACAGGTCAGTAACACAGAGGAATATATGGCCAAAGCTGAGAAAGAATACAAGTGCATGGCAACCGGTCTGGCTACCGTTCAAGCCAAAATGGATGACCTAGAGAACAGGTCGAGGCGCAACAACCTGAGGCTTAGTGTGTCGGAGAAAGTTGAGGGGAATGCACCTACACAATTTTTTGAGCACTGGCTTATGCACAAAATTGGTGCTGATAAGTAGTCCTGCATGTATGCTATAGAGCTAGCGCACAGGGATCCTATGTTCCCTCTTCCCCCTGTTCGCCCATCGAGAATTGTCCTAGCCAAAATCTTGCACTACCGTGACAGAGATACCATCCTGAGGCTTGCCAGGGATCACCCTGACCTGGTAATTAATCGATCCAGGATTTCCATATACCCGGACTACTCCATAGAGGTGCAAAAACAACGTGCCCAATTCAATGGCATCAAAAAGAGGTGTCAAGTACTCTATGCTGTACCCGGCCAAACTGCATGTTGTGCCAGAGGACAAGGTCCACTTTTTCACTGAGGCTAAAGAGGTGCTCCGCTGGCTAGAGTGCAATGAGAAGCAGTTGAGACTGGAGAAAGCGAGAGGCTCTAAGGATTGATGGCCGCATGCATGTGGTGGTGGACTGCTTCGGTGAACTCTCCAGTGTCTCTCTATACCAGGGGCAGGGAACCATTTTTCTGCCATTTGGAAATTTCTATAATCCTTCGGGTGCTGCACAAAATTATCAACTTGACAATTACCCGCTATATTTGGTTAAACAATCAACTCGCATCTAATGTGGTGGCTGGAGCTGCTTCTCTTTGGCGTTGGTGATATTGGTCATGTTGCTTCTTAACTGCTTTTTCAGGTTTGCTAGAGCCCTAGACATCACAAGAGGCGTTGGGAGCATATACCTCACTGGGGAGGCTGAGACATAGAGATCACTGGAGAGCTGGATTTAAAGGACAGACAGTCAGCAAAACACGTCTGCCAGCCTGAGCACTGCGGTCCTCAGGAATCTGCCCAGGGCCACAAAAAAGTCATTGCGGGCAGCATTCGTCCCTGGGGTCTGAGGATCCCCACCCCTGCTCTTTACCGTCGAATTAGCACTGAGAACAGTTTTTTATTTTCCTTCTTCTGCCCAAGAACTTAGATCACATGATCTCCTGAGATCGCGCCTGCATGTATCACAGGCCCCGGATCCCGCCCTGTGGTGTGTTATGATGTATTCACACTGCGGGGCTGGGAATCTTGCGCCTGCGCAGTGAGGATCACTGCGCCTGTCCCCATCTCCGTCCACCTCTTTGCTCCCCACCCCGCAGAGTGAATACATCATAACACACTGCAGGGCAGGATTTGGAGCATCCACTATATGCAGGCGCGAACTGATTAAACCATGTGATCCAAGTTCTCGAGCACCGCGCACAGCACATGCCCGAGAACTGAATGAAGAGCGCAGGCGCTGATGACGTGCAGAGGAATAGAGGAGGCGGCGCCCAGAGGCCAGAGGTGAATAATGGACAAAAGCGAGGCGTTTAGGTCCTGGAGAGAGAACGCACCTCCCGGACCCAATAGAGGTATTAGCATACATGGTGAGAAATGAATAAATTCAGTTTCCCTGGGGGGTATAGAGAGAAGAGCCAACTTCACAGAATGCAGCCTAGCTGCTGCTGAAGGTGGCTCTTTACTTTAATAGGCCCTGGGGGGGTGACAGGTTCCCTTTAAGACATGTTCTCTAAGAGCAGGGGGCTGGTAGCGGATAACTTATGCCCACCATTTCTTGTTGGAAAGGGTTTACATAGATGATGAGATTATGTTACGTTTTTGTTCTCGGGGGAGGGGGAGGGGAAGGGGAGTACATTTTCTGGGCACGTCATGTATTTGGGAAATGTTCTAGAGGACATAAGAAATACTTATTGATTCACAATATGATGTTCCATAATCTTGAAATTGCGAGCTGGAATGTTAGGGGCCTGGCATTTGGCGCTAAGCAGCAGGCGGTGTTTCAATTCCTGCATCAAGAGAAACCTAATGTGATCTGTTTGCTGGAGACCCACATGGTCCCAGAGAAAACTCGCACTATATGTAAGCGCTGGACGCAGACCAGCTACCATGCCACTTACTCCGCTTATTCCGGAGGGGTCAATATACTAGTTTGCTCCGGAGCACAATTTGAAAAGTTGCAGGTGTTCACTGACTCTGACGGGCAGTATATTTGCCTGCTGTGTAAATTGAATGGTAGGATTATGCTCATTGTGTCTATATATATATATCCCACCCCCATACAGCAGTATTGTTTTTCACAAAGTGGTGGAAGTGACTGTGGGCTTGCCGGGTGTCCTTATTTAATAGTGGGTGACTTTAACAACGTTCCGGATGCACACTGGGATAAAGGTAAAGGGAACACCAACGATGAGGGGGTAACTGTACTCCGTTCATTACGTTGTTGAGAGAGACGGCCATGATTGACATTTGTTGGGTTCGGCACCCGACCACATGACAATTTTCATGTTTTTCGGCTATCCTTCTCTTTTCCTGTCCCGGATTGACCTGGCCTCAGGGAATGAATAAATGTAAAGATGGTTGGAGGAAGTGGGTTATCTATTTGGAACAGTGTCGGACCACTCCCCTATGTATGTGATACTTCAAGCTGAGGAGTCCCTGCCTACCGTTAGACCCCTATGGAAGCTGAACCCTTTCTGGGTGCAGCTTATAGATACAGGGAAAGATATGGAGCGGAAACTGGAGGAATATTTTCAGATTGATAAAGGGTCAGCGGCTATTGGCACTGTCTGGAAAGTCATGAAGGCATTTTTCAGGGGGTCTGTGTATTAGGGAGATTTCCCAGGTCAAGGCGGCAATTAGGGAGAAAGATCAGTTGCTCTTTTGGGAACCTGAGGAGGCAGAGGCGGCTCTGATCATGTGTCCTTCCACACAGGCTCAGGAGTGACTTAAACGTGCTCAGGCTAACGTTACTAAAATGTCCTTGAGGACGGCCGAACGTAGAAGGAATGTTCCAAACTATTACATGTTATGAGGAGGGGGAAAGAGCCAGTCATCTCCTGGTCTTGGAGGCCACTTGCGCAGAGGGATGTTTCTTTTATACTACGACTGAAGGCAAATGATGAGAGAGAGGTGGCTACCACCAAGAACATATTGATGGTCCTGGTTGACTTTTATGCAAAATTGTACAGATCACAGGTAAACCCGGGGAGGGGGAGATTGAAGATTTTCTGGCTAGAGCTAGGCTCACACAATTATCCCCTGAATCTTGGGAGTGGTTAGACAAGCCATTTGACATAGAAGAGCTGGAGACTGCCCTGGCATCTATGGATAACGACAAAGCCCCAGGGGTGGATGGACAACCGGGAGACATGGATGGACAACCGGGAGACGTGTACAGTTTAGGGGGCCTCTGTTACCAACCTTACTGGAGGTGTTTAATGCGGGAGAGAGGGGAGTTGCCTCAGTCCATGCGGGAGGCGATTATTGAGTATTAACCAAAAAGGGCAAGGATCCCGCTGCACCGGTCTCGTACCGCCCGATCTCCCTATTGACAGTAGGCATCAAGTTTCTGGCCAAAATGATGGCAAACAGGCTTGGCAGGGTCGTAACATCCATTATACATCCTGACCAAGCAGGTTTTATGCCTAACAAATCCACAGCCACCAATTTATGCTATAGAAAAGGTGTAGAATCCGGTGCCACAAAATTCCTCTTTATTTTCAAAAATTTTTAAAAATCACACATGCTCCAGAGGAGCTCCTGGACGCGTTTCGTGGGTCTAGCCCACTTAATCGTCAGTACAATGGCAATACAGACAAAAAGAATATATACAATTTAAAAGCAAAAAACAGCCCCCTCTCGCATGTGTGACAAATATACATCAATTATTCCTAACCAATCACATACCTGCAGGTTCTAAAAGAGTTAAAGGGAAAATTAAGTGGGGAAGAAGAGGGGGAGGGGAGGAAAAGAGAAAGAAAGGAAAAAGAGCTGATAACAGAAAGTAAAAGAGAAAAAAAAAAAAAATATATATATATAAAGAAGGAATAAAGGGGAGGGAAAGAGAGGAAAAGAGCTGATAACAGAAAGTAAAAGAGAAAAAAAAAAAAAAAAAAAAAAAAAAAATTATATAGAGAAGGAATAAAGGGGAGGGAGGAGGGAAAGAGAGGGAAAGAGCTGGTAACAGAAAGTAAAAGAGAGAAACAAAAAAAAAAAAAGAGAGGGGGGAAAGAGAGGGGGGGGGGGAGAAGAACAGAGCAAAGAACTGATATATTAGCAATGCAAATACATGGTAAACATTACAGGTGTAGAAATCTAAAGATAACCACAACAAAGATCTTTCTTTCTTATTGTAAGTCACCAACTACAAAGCTATTACATTTTAGAAATAGTATATTCCAAGAGAAAAGGTATAATCCTCCAACCATATAACAGTAGGGGGATCCCACTAAGATTTCATTCACAGAATACATAAACATATACCTCCTTTCCCAATGGATTATTCATACATTATGTATAGCCATCGTATTGCAAGTGCACTCAATATGTATTATACAAAGGAGCAAATACCATAAAAGAGACATAGGGTGCAGGATCAATAAAAGTATAACAAATCTGATCTATAGTTCAGACCCTGTGGAATCCGTGCATCAAGCCGCAGGATCCATAATTTTTCCTGGTTATGTAGTGCTTTCTCCCAATTACCCCCCCTATATGGACGGGGTATCCTCTCTATGCCTCTGATCTTCAAAGTTTTAAGGTCCCCTGCATGGAAATCCCTAAAATGGCGCGATAAACCTGACAAGCCCGTTCTATTGGCCTTTGAATTGGGATTTGCCCCTGTAATGTGCTCCGACATCCTTACCTTAAGGGATCTGATAGTGCAACCTATGTAATATTTGTTACAGCTACTACACGTAGCCATGTATACTACGTGGGACGTGTTACAATTGATATAGGTAGATATTCTATATTGCTTCCCAGTTCGATTATTGCAAAAGGTTTCACCCATATCCACGTATTTACACATGGTGCACCTATTTTCACCACATTTAAACATCCCCCTATAGTTCAACCAAGTCTTCCTTTGGGTTCTTTTTTCCAGATAAATACTAGGAGACAAGTAATTACCCAAATCTTTGCCTTTCCTAGGGACCACCCTACATCCTGAATCTAAAATAGCTGATAATTTACTATCCTGATATAATATGGGGAGATTCTTTAAAAAGATGCGTTTGATGTCGTAGTACTGGTTGCTAAAGGGTGTTGAGAAGGTCGGTATTATTGGTCCCGGAGGGGCTTCTCGTTCTTTCTGTGCCAGGAGGGATTCCCTACTCCTAGATTCTGCAATATTCACTGCTCTATCTAACATCCATTTTTTGTATCCTCTTGATCGTAACCTTTTAGTCATAACATCAGCTTCATTCATGAAATCCACATGTGTGGTGCAGTTGCGTCTTGCTCTTATTAATTCCCCTACCGGCAGATTCTTAATCACATGCTTAGGGTGGTTACTTTCTGCTCTAAGGACCGAGTTCCCACTAATGGGTTTGCGATACAATCTAGATGTAATTTTTCCTGTTCTTACATTACCCACTAAATACACATCCAGGAACGGAGTTTCAGTTCCATGTACCTCCATTGTAAATCGTAGATTGAAATCATTTGTATGAAAATATTCCAACATTTGGGCGGGCGATGGTGAGGGAGATATCCAGGACGGAACCCCCCAAATAAAGATCAGGTCGTCCAGGTACCTTCCACACCATCGTATGCAATCCTTAAAGGGACAGTCCTCAGAATAGATAAAGCTCTCCTCCCATTTCCGCATATATAATATTGCTAGTGAAGGGGAAAATTTTGAGCCCATAGGGCAACCACACAGCTGTAGATAAAAGCTTTCATTAAACGTAAAATAGTTACTTCTCAGGAGAAATTCTACAGACATGAGAAGGAACTCCTTTTGGTTGTCAGTAAATACATCCGTCTCTTTCAGGGTTTCTTGTAATACCCATATAGCTTTTCCATGGGGGATAGTAGAGTACAGCTGCACTACATCGCAAGTTAACCAGTTAAAATCCTCCTGCCATGTCATTCCATCTACAGCCTGCATCAAGTGTTTGGTATCCTTTATTAAGCCTGGAGTGCCCTCCACCAAGACCCTCAATTTTGAGTCCACCCACCCCGAAAGTCTCTCATGAAGGGATCCAATCCCTGCCACGATCGGCCTCAAAGGTGGGGGAACACAGCCTTGTGGGTCTTGGGGAGGGCATGGAAGACTGGAACAACTGGTTTGTCCACATATAAGAAATCCCTAGTTTTCTGATCTATTGCACCAAGTGCCACCCCCTCCCCCAACAATCTATCCAAATCCATTGATAAATCCTTAGTAGGATCTGACAAAAGGGGCCGGTAGGTGGTTTTGTCAAAAAGGATTTCTTCTATCTGTTTTTTATATAAGCCAGAATCCATTACTACCACCGTACCCCCCTTATCAGATGGCCTCACTACAATATTGTCATTAGATTTGATGGAGAAAAGGGCTTGTTGTTCATCCCTAGATAAATTGCTCCTTATAGAAGTTTTATTCTCCAGGAGACTGTTCAGGTCTCTTTCCATAGTGACCTGGAAAATCTCCATGGCAGACGCTCGTGATGCGATAGGATAGTACATGGGGTTAGACACTGTAAATTTAGATGCCTCAATTTTATTTTTAACCCTTCTACAATCCTCAACCTCCACATTCTTATTCAAATGATATAATTCCCTTGTTGACAGAATTTCCCTCAGATTCAATTGTAAAGGAAAACAATCCACCACATTATTACTATTTGCAAGCTCACCAGTCGCAGACAAATTTACATCACTGTTCACACTAGTGTCCAAGAAATGTCTTCTCACTGTCAAATTTCTGGTGAAATGATTAACATCCTTAAGGGTCTGAAAGAAATCAGCGTCCTTATTTGGTACAAAGTTCAGTCCTTTTTCCAAAAGACATATCTGCGGCTCTGATAATATATTGGCAGATAAATTCATCACCGCAAAATTGTTAATGTCACTTACTTTTTCTGTTTCTTCCTGTACCCCCGATTTTCTCCTTGACCGCCTCCTTTTCTTTTTCCCCCGTTTTTTGGAGCTGAAGCATATCTGGTATTATAGCCCGCATGGATTTCCTCCGGGCTATGATCCTGGCCCATGTCCAAAGAGCCCTCAGAGCTCCCAGATGAAACGGGGGAGGAGAAGCTCACATTCCTCTTACCTGATTGCTGTGGAGGATTCCTCAGAATAGGTTTAGGGGCTGGAGTCTTGGGTGTTTTTGGAGGTCCCGGGGTGTACGGCGAATGCGGTGAACGTGGTTTTTTAGGTGTAAACTGCTTCCAAGCATAAACCGTATCATTCTCATAGTCATTCAGATCCCGTTTGAACTTTGATTTCTTCATTTCAATAATGGTCTTTTCTAGTTCATCTATTTTCTTATGCATCTTATTATATAAGACCTCATATGTGTCCAATGATATAAATTTATCTGCTTCATCTTGTAAGGTTTGTACCGATACCTCTAAGGATTCCAATTTCGCCTCCTCCTCAGAAATAATCAAGGTAATCAATCTCAGTGAACATTCTGTGAGGATATTATTCCACTTACAAGTAAATTCCTCGCTGAAAGTGGTGGTGGCCATTTTCTTGATACGGAGACCTCTAGGGATCATCTTTTTGGATAGATATTTCTCCAAAGATGCATGGTCCCACCATACTTTCAGGTGTTGAATTAAGACTTTTTCCAAGGCATGGAAAGCCTTATTAATGTCAGGAGTGTCGCTACACAAAACGTCTTCCCCGGAGAAAATAGCTTCCAGTTTCTTTGCTCGCAGGTTCCGACAGATAGATAAATAATCTTTCGTGGAGTCCATGGTCAGACTTCGCTAACCTAATAAAGGAATTATATCCAGATGCGGGAAAAGGTGGGAGCTTCCACCAAGGGTTTGCAAATCAAAAAAACTGCACCACACATGTGGATTTCATGAATGAAGCTGATGTTATGACTAAAAGGTTACGATCAAGAGGATACAAAAAATGGATGTTAGATAGAGCAGTGAATATTGCCGAATCAAGGAGTAGGGAATCCCTCCTGGCACAGAAAGAACGAGAAGCCCCTCCGGGACCAATAATACCGACCTTCTCAACACCCTTTAGCAACCAGTACTACGACATCAAACGCATCTTTTTAAAGAATCTCCCCATATTATATCAGGATAGTAAATTATCAGCTATTTTAGATTCAGGATGTAGGGTGGTCCCTAGGAAAGGGAAAGATTTGGGGAATTACTTGTCTCCTAGTATTTATCTGGAAAAAAGAACCCAAAGGAAGACTTGGTTGAACTATAGGGGGATGTTTAAATGTGGTGAAAATAGGTGCACCATGTGTAAATACGTGGATATGGGTGAAACCTTTTGCAATAATCGAACTGGGAAGCAATATAGAATATCTACCTATATCAATTGTAACACGTCCCACGTAGTATACATGGCTACGTGTAGTAGCTGTAACAAATATTACATAGGTTGCACTATCAGATCCCTTAAGGTAAGGATGTCGGAGCACATTACAGGGGCAAATCCCAATTCAAAGGCCAATAGAACGGGCTTGTCAGGTTTATCGCGCCATTTTAGGGATTTCCATGCAGGGGACCTTAAAACTTTGAAGATCAGAGGCATAGAGAGGATACCCCGTCCATATAGGGGGGGTAATTGGGAGAAAGCACTACATAACCAGGAAAAATTATGGATCCTGCGGCTTGATGCACGGATTCCACAGGGTCTGAACTATAGATCAGATTTGTTATACTTTTATTGATCCTGCACCCTATGTCTCTTTTATGGTATTTGCTCCTTTGTATAATACATATTGAGTGCACTTGCAATACGATGGCTATACATAATGTATGAATAATCCATTGGGAAAGGAGGTATATGTTTATGTATTCTGTGAATGAAATCTTAGTGGGATCCCCCTACTGTTATATGGTTGGAGGATTATACCTTTTCTCTCGGAATATACTATTTCTAAAATGTAATAGCCTTGTAGTTGGTGACTTACAATAAGAAAGAAAGATCTTTGTTGTGGTTATCTTTAGATTTCTACACCTGTAATGTTTACCATGTATTTGCATTGCTAATATATCAGTTCTTTGCTCTGTTCTTCTCCCCCCCCCCTCTCTCCCCCCCTCTCTTTTTTTTTTTTTTGTTTCTCTCTTTTACTTTCTGTTATCAGCTCTTTCCCTCTCTTTCCCTCCTCCCTCCCCTTTATTCCTTCTCTATATAATTTTTTTTTTTTTTTTTTTTCTCTTTTACTTTCTGTTATCAGCTCTTTTCCTCTCTTTCCCTCCCCTTTATTCCTTCTTTATATATATATATATTTTTTTTTTTTTTTCTCTTTTACTTTCTGTTATCAGCTCTTTTTCCTTTCTTTCTCTTTTCCTCCCCTCCCCCTCTTCTTCCCCACTTAATTTTCCCTTTAACTCTTTTAGAACCTGCAGGTATGTGATTGGTTAGGAATAATTGATGTATATTTGTCACACATGCGAGAGGGGGCTGTTTTTTGCTTTTAAATTGTATATATTCTTTTTGTCTGTATTGCCATTGTACTGACGATTAAGTGGGCTAGACCCACGAAACGCGTCCAGGAGCTCCTCTGGAGCATGTGTGATTTTTAAAAATTTTTGAAAATAAAGAGGAATTTTGTGGCACCGGATTCTACACCTTTTCTATTGCTACTGGTGGTTGCCAAGCCACTTTCCGGTTTGCCTGGGAGTCCTGGGAATATTAGGTGGTTGGAGCTAGTCCTTTTTTTGATTTACCAATTTATGCTGACTGTTTTTAACATACAGGCCAGAGCGGACAATGTCGGACACAGGGCCATTCTGTCTCTGGATACTGCAAAAGCTTTTGACAGTGTGGAGTGGAGGTACCTGTGTGCCACAATGTGACATATGGGCTTTGAGGAAAAATGTGTTGGATGGGTTCAACTATTTCTGGGGAATGAGACAGGGGTGCCCTTTGTCCCCTCTGCTGTTTGCCATTGTTATTGAACCATTAGTGGCGGTTATAAGACGGGATCAGAACATCACGGAATTTTGGGATGTGACGCACGAGGAAAAGGTGGAGCTTTACGCGGATGACACGCTCCTGTTTTTGGGAGATGCGAGCAGCTCGTTGAGAGCGGTTATGAGGGTGCTGGATGTGTACAGTGCTGTGTCAGGAATCTCCATCAACTAGAACAAATCAATGTTGCTCCTGCTGGACCGGGCGACGGCTGTAGACGAGGATCTATCGATTCCGCTACAAGTAGTCCAGGAATTTTGCCATCTTGGATTTGAAGTATCGGCTAATATAGCTGATTATGAGAAATTGAATCTGAATCTCCTGTCAGGTAAATTTAGACAAAGGGTTGCGGCTTGGGATAGACTATACCTGTCGGTGGCAGGAAGAGCAAACCTGCTTAAAATGATCATTATGCCCCAGCTCCTCTATATCCTACATAATGCTAAGGCGTGGTTAGCACAAAACAGATTCTATAGAATTAATGCAATCTTTAGAGATTTGATCTGGAAGGGAAGGCAGGTGCGCATCAAGCTGGAGTATCTGCAGCGAGCCAAAGATGGGGGTCTGGCAGTTCCTAACCCATGGGTTTACTATATTGCATCCCAAGAATAACATCTGGCGGGGTGGGGAGACCCAGCTTTTGACAGTTCTGTGGGTAGGATCCCTAGGTATGTGGTGGGAAGTGGTTCGTTGTTGGCTAGCGTGGAGGCAGGTGAATTTCGACTGAACTCCCAAAAATTCCATACGGTAGTAATGATCTGGAAAGTGAGGCAAAAAATTAAACAGTGGAAGGGGGGGGGGTGACAGGTTTCACTAGATGTACCTCCATTTGGCATGACCCCAGGTTACCTGAAATGCTCCACCTGCAGAATCTTGGTCTGTGGAGGAGGATTGGAATATGGTACATGTCATAGGTGTTGAATAGTGACACGTTTAAATCATTCAAAAGAGCTGGGGAAAGAGTTTCCCTTAGAACGCACAATGGTCTACCAATATCTGCAGCTGAGGCATGCATTGCTTAAACAAAATAGAGAGTCACCAGTACTGGTTCAGATGGTTACATAATACATGTTATTGGGTCACAAAGAGACACCAGGGGGCTCATCTCTCTTTCCTGGAAAGACATCCATTGACGGCAAAATTAAAATAATGGTCTGAAGACCTGGGGCCTATATCAGACCCACAATGGGAGGATATTCTGCAGTATATCCCTAAGATTTCCATGAGTGAATCTGGACGAATGTCACAATCATTTACTGTGCACAGAGTGTATAGGACCCTGGTATGGATGTGTAGAGCTGGATTAAGGGGTGACTCTTGTTGTCCTCGGTGTGGGATGGAGGACGCTGTCACTATCCATATGCTTTGGTCTTGCCCTCGACTGCAAGCATTCTGGATTATTGTTTTAAACCTCATACAAGAGGTGATGGGAGTGATTGTGTTATGTGACCCGCTGACATGCATCCTGGGGCACGTACGTGCTGTGATGATGGATGAGTGGGGAAAGCTGGCGATTGCGAGGATGCTATATATTGCACACAAGACAATCACTTTGCATTGGCTTGATGAGGATCCCCCGACTAGAAAATAATTTGTACATAAAGTCAACTATATAATTTTAATGGAAAGCAACATCTACACTAAGCGGGGTCAGTATGAAAACATTTGGGGGGGCTGGCTTGACTACCCAGGGCTGGCGTCCTTTGAGCTTATAAGAGACAGAGTATTAGGATTGTAATTCGAAAGGAGTGAGTGGACGATCATTTCTATATATGGAAATATATGTGATTTGGTTCTGGATCCATAAATCCTGGAGTTGACGTGTGGGGTTGTAGGAGGGCGGGTGTGGGGTCGGGTGCTCAAACCACATTTAGCATCCATGTATTTCGCATTGCTGAAGTGAGAAGAACCCACTGAATTTACGGTGCGGAAGCACAATCTGGGCACTATATGTTTAGCAATAGAATGGCATATTTGCAATTTTCACTCTCCAACATCCACCATGTGCTAATTTCTGAGAAACTACCTGTGGAGTCAGAATAGTCACTACTCCTATAGATGAATTCACTGATTGTTATAAGGTCACTTTATGGGGTTTCTTCTGATTTAGTTTGCTGCCATTTAGTCACATTCAACAAATGGTGTCACATCTCCTGTGGGATCTGCTCCTGTGACTTCTGCTTCTGTCATCAGGCAGCACTATAGGAGGTATCAGAAACAGAGGCTCTGGGGGGTGTAGGCTATAGGACAAGTCCAGTCAAAAATATAATCTGGCTGGCTGGGACCAGTAATGTCTTTCAGTCTTGTCATTTGAGTGTGTTTCCTCTAGGTTTGCTACCATTGTGTTCAGTCCTCTGTCCTTGTGTAGTTGTTTCCTGTTGTGACCTTGACCTGTTTACTGACTAATCTTGCGTCTCCTGATTTTATATTTTTATTTTCCTCCTGGTCCTGACTCGGCCACCTAAATATTTTTCTTGCCAACTCGCACCACTGAAGAGCAACTAATTCCATAACCACAGCCAAGGGGTCCCTGTGTAAGTACAGACCCATGATTAGGGGTTAAAGGGTGAAGGGAATGGCAATCCCTGGGATGTAGAGTGGAGTAGATAGTGTCCAGCCTGTTTGTGGTAGCCATCTTTGAGCGGCCAGGTGACCACAAACAGCGCTCCCATTACACTGGAACTGGAAACTATTCCAGTAAATTCTCTTTTTCTAATCCCTAATTGGCGCTCCTTCCATTCTGAGCTCTGCCATGTGCCCAGACAGTAGTGAACAACCGTATATCGGGCATTGTCAGATTCAGAAGTTGGAATATAAGTGTTAAGGTTGATTTGTTTACTTCTACTCTTTAAGAAAATTAAAAATTGTAGCTACATCAACATTTTAGTAAAAAATAATAATTTTTTCATTCCACTTAATTTTAATTCCTGAATGTGATTTTTGATACTAAGGAGAAAACAATGTTCTAACATCTAGGCCAATCACAGCAATTTCACAACGGATTTGTTACCCAAAAATGGGTTTTCTAGATTTAACTGAAAATATAAACACTTGTTGCTAAAACTGTAAGCCTTCTATTAACCTAAAAAATAAGAGGATGCTGGAAAAATAAAAGGGATGTTGGAAAAAATGTTGCCGACCTAAAGTAGCAATACAGTAAATGTTATTTATCAATTATTTATTGTGGTATTACAGTTTTAAAAGCATATGTGGCGCCCCAGTGGTCTGGACGCCTCAAATGGGTACTGCACCCTAGCCAGAGGTGTAGTATTCCTGTTCTCAGTAAATTTTATGGTAAGTCCAGACACCCACAAAAGCACCCAACACACCCGGTCCCAGGGACGGCGGGCGGATCCTGCAGGGGGAGGGCCTAGGTAGTCAGTGGGACGGCGGGAAGAAAGGTGGAGGCTGGGAAGTTAGGAAGAGCAGTCAGGAAGTGGGAGAAGAGAACAAAGGAAAAGATCACAGGAATTGGAAGGGTCAGTCCAGAGAGGAAGTTGAGAAGAGAGCACAGAGGAGAAAGACCCGGAGGGCTTGAGCGGCATGTGGCTCGCCCCAGGTCCCAGGACAGCAGACTTCAGAGAGACAGAGGGAGCCCTAGGGGTTAGGGAAGTGAACGATCCACCCCTATGTCCGAATCTGCCGTAAAGTGGAGGGGCAGGGCGAGCACCAGGGACCCAGCCCTGAAGGTGGCAAAGAGACTCCAAGCTCCAACCACGGAACCAGTGGCCACGAGTTCTCCAGGAGCTGTGGCCAATGCCCAGAACATCCGCCAAGAAGACAGCCGTATTAGGGTTAGGGGACTCTGCCGGTCGCCCGACAAGGCCCGTGGTGTTGGATTGGGGCTCTGTGCGCGGAGGTGCAAGCAGGAAGGAAGAGAACAGGCAGCACAGAGGAAGGAAGGCCCAAGAGGGAAGGAACATGAGAGGGGTGTCCTGGATGAGCTATACCGGTTGCTGAGGACTACCCGGACTGCAGCTGAAACAACTCTGTACCCTGTGGGGCCTGCAAAGAGAAGCTTAGTAAACTGTGTTTGGAGCTAAGAACTGTGAGTGAGCCTTGAGCTGCCCGCTAGCCCTCCAAAGCCCAATAACCACACTCCAGATGCCCTGGGGACCTGCTCCTCCTGTGGGGAACAAAACCATCACAGCTGCAATTCCATCATCCCCAGAGGTCATAGACCGCAGCAGCGGCCCCCACTGGCTGCCTACCACGGGTGGCGTCACAACAAACTCTTTCTTTTTATTTCTATTTTTAACCCTTATTGTTACCCCTTTTTCCCCTTTTTAACTGACCGCCCAACGGTGACCATGGACCAGGTCATGCCACCGTGACATCCCCTAAACACTCGATGACATCGAGAAGCACGGCATCCGAGTACCCATGGCCCCCACTGGGGCGAGTGACATGCAAACATGAAAACTGAAACTTACAAATCTTTTAACATTTTCCAGTATTTTCAAAAATAGATGCAATCTATATCAATCTACAATTACCAGAAGTTCAATGTATCACAGAAGAAAAATCTCAGAATTACTGGAATCAGAAGAAACATCAAGAGCTACCAGCACATAGAGACACATGTCAGATGGGAAAAATGAGGCCTCGTTAGGAACAGAAAGACGCTGCAGGAAGGGGTTAAATCAGAATAATTTAAGCAATAACTACTGGAGTCAGAAGATGTGACTTTACACAATAACATATCTACTGAAATGATCCAGATCAAAAGTCTTAATTAGTAATAAACCAGCGATAGAGCCCGGCGTTGCCCGGGCACAATGCCCATATATAGTTGTAATGCTCAAATATAGTAATATCGCCCATATATGGTAATGTGTGTATGTATCGTAGCCCTGCCCCTTTCCAGTAGCCCTACCCTTCATAGCCACACCCCTACATATAGCCCTGCCCCTTCATAGCTCCACCCCTCCATAAAGTCCTGAGAGTGTGGCCATTTCAGTGGCCCTTGAGAAAGCAGCTATTTTTCTCATGTCTGCAAATCTTGCCTCCCTTTCTTCCATTTCAGCAAGTCTTGCTTCGCTCTGCTCAGACATTTCAGTGTCCCTAGAGGAAGCGGCTCTTGCTCTCATTTCTGTAAGTCTTGCCTCCCTTTCTTCCATTTCTGTATGTATTGCTCAGCTTTTCTCTTAGCATGAGATGATTATCATCCAGTCACATTCATTTTCATATGGGGCATTAATGTCTGTGGGACAATTATGATGTAATGATCAGGCAGTGACATGGAATTTTATAAGCTAACATTCTACATTCCATTATGACATCACAATAAAGGAGTGGGGCTAATTGCAGTGGCGGAGCTATGCGGAGTGGACATGGCCATGGGGGCTGGGCAAGGCTAAATGAGGTGGGCATGGTTACTAGGTGTGGGCTTGGCTATGGAGTAGGCGGGGCTTATGCCACTCTCTCCTCGCTGCTGCTCCACTTGTCCCCTCTGCAAATCCCTCCACTGGCTCCCAATTCACCAGCGTATCCAATTCAAACTACTGACACTGACTTACAAAGCCGTCCACAATCTGTCCCCCCATATATCTCTGAACTAATCTCCCAATATCATCCAACTCGTAATCTTTGATCTTCCCAAGACCATCTCCTTTCCTCCACACTTGTACGTTCCTCATCTAACCGCCTGCAAGACTTCACCCGAGCATCCCCCAATCTCTGGAATTCTGCACCCCAAAACGTCCGACTGCCCCCACACTCGGAACCTTCAAGCGGAACCTGAAAACCCATCTCTTCAGAACAGCCTACAATGACCACAGTGCCACCTCACCACCACTGGACCCGGTGCTCCACCACCACTGGACCCGGCGCTCCACCACCATCGGACCTGGGTCTCCACCACCACCAGAGCAGACCCAACCTACTGTTTCCCTCCCCATTGCCCTGTAGAATATAAGCCCACAAGGGCAGGGTCCTCTCTCCCCTTTGTATTGGTCTGCCACTGTTAGTTTGTTCATTGTATTTCTAAGTTGTTTGTATGTAACCCTTTCTCATGTACAGCACCATGGAATCAATGGTGCTCTATAAATACATAATAATAATAATAATAATAATACACACATAAATACATTCAACTTTACATATTAGATTAGTAACTAGTAGTGAAACATCTCTGGAGTAATTAGAGGATGGGCTCGGTGGCTCTTGGTGATCTATACTATTTTAGGGGTAATATTTTCCTTCTGATGAATTTCTTAAAGCAATATTACACATTTAAAGACAATTTTTTTAAAACTGTGTAGAGCTGAGGAGTCTTAAATTTAGATCTAAGGTAATGAGATAAGTTAGACCTTTATAGTTTACCAGAGAATTGCAGACTCATATGAGGCAGGACCATCCCACCACAATCAAACATAACATACAAAAAGAACCTGTAAAATAAGAAGACCTAGAATAAAAAAAAGGATTACATCCCAAACAAGAACGAACAAGAAGGTATGTTCGGAGGGAGGATTCCACCTGGAGTTGCACTCATTTATGATGGACTATTGCATAGACTATGCATTCTGACCAGAAAAGTAGAAAAAGTAGTATCCCCAGGCCCGGCGCCAGCACCCTTCACACCCAGGCAGATGCCGGGGCCCTGATAAAGTGAAAGGGCCCACTCGCTGTCTGTGAGGGAAGCAGTGAGGAGACCGCTCACAGACAGCTGCCCTCCCTCCCGATCTCCTGCTCTGCACTGATCTAGGTGATCGGTACACAGCAGGAGAAGAAGCTTACCAGGATCTACATGGAGGATGAAGGACCTTCCAATTTCAGTCATGTGACTGATCACATGACTGAAATCAAGGCCCTTGAAGATCCTGCTGCTGCTCATGTTCTGCAGCCTCCTGCACCTCCCAGTGACTCCTCTCCTGCTCTGCACTGATGCGGTAATGTATAGATTGTATGTGTGTGTATCTGTATGTGCGTGCACTGTCCATGTAAAAGAGCTGTTTGTATGTGTGTGTTTCTATGGGCATGTGTTGTCCTTGTAGAAGAGCTGTGTGTGTTTGTATGTGCATGTAGCAGACCTGTATGTGTGTATCTGTATGTTCATGTAGTAGAGTTGTGTGTGTAGTGTGCATGTACTGGGCATGTGGCAGAGCTATATGTTTGTATCTGTATGTTCATGTAGTAGAGCTGTGTGTGTATCTGTATGATCATGTAGCAGAGCTGTGTGTGTAGTGTGCATGTATTTGGCAAGTAGCAGTGTTGTCTGTGTAGTGTGAATGTAGCAGAGCTGTGTGTGTCTGTATGTGCATGTCTTGGGCATGTAGTAGAGCTGTTTGTGTGCATCTGTATGTTCATGTAGCGGAGCTCTGTGTGTAGTGTGCATGTATTGGGCATGTAGCAGAGCTGTGTATCTGTATGTGCATCTAAGCAGAGATGAGTGTGTGTATCTGAATGTTCATGTAGCAGAGCTGTATGTGTAGTGTGCATGTATTGGACATGTAGTAGAGTTGTGTGTGTAGTGTGAATGTAGCAGAACTGTGTATGTCTATGTGCATGTAGAAGAGCTGTATGTGTGTAGTGTGAATGTAGCAGAGCTGTGCGTGTCTATATGTGCATGTATTGGACATGTAGCAGAGCTGTATGTGTGTAGTGTGCAAGTCGCAGAGTTGTGAGTCTGGTGTGCGTGTGGCAGAGCTATATGTGTCTATGTGGCGCCCCGCAACGAGTGCGTCACAGGAAGGTATTGCATCCCTGCCAGAAGATGTAATATCTTCTGTCTTGGTGATGAATTGGTTAAACTCAGAGCTCCATACCCTATATGCACCACTAGCATAGAGGGCCAATTAGGTCCTGGTGGGCGGAGTGTAGGAGTAGTGTGTGGGAACTTAGGAGAGGAGAGTAGGAGTCGTCATCAGGAGGAGGAATGTAGAAGAAGGGTGCTCTGCACAGTCCTGTGCAGCCCTAAGATCACTACCGGCAGGCTCCATTAACGGTGCCCTAGACCGGGACACGGGCAACTACCTAACGGGTCCAAACATACCCGTGCCCAATAACCAACCACCGGATCACTGGTTCCGAGGCGAGCAAGACGTTCACTGCAGCTCCGCAAATCAGGGTGAAGGAACCGCTTGTAAGAAGCACCTCACCGCAGCCACAATCTAAGTTGTCTTGCCAGCAGGGACTCACCACTGGGACACAGGGCCTTCAGTCAGAATTGGCTAGGTACCACTCAGAAGTCTCCCACGTATCCTGACCTGGTACGCTAAGGCAACCCGGCAACCTGTTAGAGAAGTTAAGGAAAGGAAGAACACCGTGGAGCTCTGAATTAACACCAGTCATTGCTAGGACCCCCCGGTCCATTACCCAGTACTGTATACCTTGTACCATCCTGCTGGTTACAGTAAAAGACCCGTTACAGAGAGCACTGGTGTCTGTGTTTCTTCAGAACTGTTTAAATCTACACTTCAGCTTTCTGGAGCTGCCACACTCCATCTGGTGCAGCTCCTGGCCCCGGGGACTCCCGCTCATCCTGTGGGGAGCGTCCCATCCAGCTGCTGTACATCCCCCAGAGGCCCAAGCAGCGCCGGTGAAATCACCGGAATTCCTGCAGGTGGCGTCACGACAAGAAAGAATTAACCACTATCCGTTCAAGTAAATCCCTTTTGATCTGACCACCGGGCCCCACAGCCCCGGGCATGAAACCGTGACGGGAGAAGCAACGCCCGAGACGTGAAGACCCGGCTACGGTGAGTCATCTACATATGCATGTAGCAAAGCCATCTAGGTCTATTGGTATATAGCAGAGCTGTGTGTGTCTAATATAGTTTGCAGAAAGACACTAACTATAGATTTATTGCCTCCGTATTCTGGCCTAGCACATTAAAATTAGTGTTAATGACCCCTCCCTTTTACACCACCTGGGAAGCTTGAATAGGAAGAAATGTTTTCTAATTTTCATCTGTTTAAACCTGGGGTGCGGAGCAGCGTGGGCAGAGTGTTAAAGGGGCCCGTGGAGACTCTTTCGCCCGGGGCCCACAAACATCTGGAGCCGGTCCTTGTTCTCCCCATTTCAGGAGCCATTGTGCAGAACTTTGAAATTCTTTAGGATCAAAAATATAATGGAGTTTATGAAACCAGAGCTAGAGCCATGCCAATATTTTCTCCTGCAGACGTGAATTAATGTATATTACAGTCATCAACCACGTACAGCTTAGAGATATATCATGCCGTAGGCGTAATGTTTTCTGTAATTTTCTATAAACTTAGTAGATTTTAAAATAAATTGAAATCAGGATAAATGAAAATCTGTTGTTATACAGAAATTCACACTTGGCCCTCACTGCACATTTACATCACTGAGAAGAATCTGTGACTTCTCTGCATTTAGTGGTCACTACTCACCTGGGCAGTCATATGTAGGAATCTCCTCTTTGCACCGCTCATCACCCCTCACATATGTCTCTGTAGTATTAATATGGGGCAGATCATCATCACCCCTCACATATGTCTCTGTAGTATTAATATGGGGCAGATCATCATCACCCCTCACATATGTCTCTGTAGTATTAATATGGGGCAGATCATCATCACCCCTCACATATGTCTCTGTAGTATTAATATGGGGCAGATCATCATCACCCCTCACATATGTCTCTGTAGTATTAATATGGGGCAGATCTTCACCCTGAAACAAAGATTGTAAAAGTCACAGACAGATGGAGAAGTCCCATCTATGATCAGCTGTAATCTGCCATCTCCACCGTTCTCATTACACAAGTATAAAACATAGAATACTGGAGGATAAAACAAGACTGAGCACAAGACCTTCACAGCCGTCTACACATCATAGGGAGATCTCATCACACCTTCTCTCCATCTACCTGATGATCCGGAGGAACATCGGGATCTTCTTGTTTACAGTCCTGTGGGAGAAGAGGACGGGGACATCTCTCTGGTGTTGTCCTCTTACTGGATAGACCTGGAGGAGACACATACAGGGACTGAATTCATTCTTTACATACAGATCATTATAGGCCGTGTGTATTTAGTCCTGTCTATTACCTGGTGATGTGAGGGGCGGCCGGGATCCTCCATCATGACTATGTCCTTGTACAGATCTTTGTGTCCTTCTAAATACTCCCACTCCTCCATGGAGAAATAGACGGTGACGTCCTGACACCTTATAGGAACCTGACACATACAATGATACCATTGTCATCCCCCGATCCCTTCATAGCGTTACTGTATAATGTCCCAGCAGCAGCAGCAGCATTCCCAGCAGTGTCACCTCTCCAGTCAGCAGCTCAATCATCTTGTAGGTGAGTTGTAGGATCTTCTGGTCATTGATGTCCTCATGTATCAGGGGGTGAGGTGGAGGCCCCGTGATTGGGCTCAGGGCTCTTCCCTCAGACACAGGGTCCTGACAGCACAGATCACTAGAGCTCTTCTTCACTACTGTGTAATCCTGGTTATGGAGAGACACATTAATAAATCTCCAGTCTCCAGACATTTCCAGAGTCCTCACCTCTCCAGTTCTGTCATCTGTTATTCTGTCCATAGATAAGAATGATGTCATGTGACATTGTCATCACAATCTCTCACCTCTCCAGTAACAAGGAAGAGGATCTCTAGGGTGAGGTGGAAGATCCTCTCCGCCATCTTGTCCCTGTCCAGATCCATCCTTGATGGTCAATCAGGAGAATTCTCTTGTATAGAAGATGTGAGAGGATCCGATATTGTAGGGACCTGAATGGGGAGAAGATGACGATGTAACATCATAAAGATCCTGTGTAATAATACAATGACTGGAGATAATAAGGGGAAACATATCAGGAGATAGAACGTGTAGATGTTCTATTCTCTCCTGTCTCGTACGCAGGCCCGGCGTCAGCACCCGGCGCACCCGGGCAAGTGCCGGGGCCCGACTGCTTGGAGGCCACCGGGCCCCTGAGGGCTAGGGTCACACTTGCTTTGTGACCCTAGCCTGACACAAGTATTGTCTGCTGCAGCGCAGAGCGTTTAATGCTATGAGCTGCCAGCAACGGAGCCCATAGAAACCCGATGTTTACATTGACAACCATTGGTTGGCAAGGTAAACATCGGGTTTCTATGGGCTCCAGCGCATAGCATTAACCTCCCTGGCGTATGATTAGGTCAGGAATTTTGTGCTAAAGCTGGCTTACCCGCGGTCGCGGCAGATGCGGTGAAAATAACGCATCTGCCGCACTTGCCGCATAGCCGCCGCACTTGCGGTTGCGGTAATCGCCATAGTAAGTATAGGGGACTTGCGCCAGATGGGCAAGTGCGTTTTTGCACTTGCGGCAGATGCGTCAAGTGCGGTTTTTCGCGGCCCGCACCTGCCGCAAGTGCAAAACCGCACTTGCCGCACCTGCCGCAAGTCCCCTATACTTACTATGGCGATTACCGCAACCGCGCCGCAAGTGGCTATGCGGCAAGTGCGGCAGATGCGGTTTTTTCACCGCATCTGCCGCGACCGCGGTAGCCCGAGCTTGACTCGGGTTACGCTTCTGGCAGTGAATGTTAACCGAGTCAGGCTCGGGAATACCGCTAGGAAGGTTAAAGCTATGTGCTGCAGCCGAAAATACTTGCATCAGCTAGGGTCACATGCAAGTGTGACCCTAGCCTCAGGGGCCCTGAGCACACTGTCCCACAGCCAGGGCCATACCAGGGCAGCTGGGGGGTCATTTGCAGGGAGGGCGCACTTAGGAGATCTCCCTCCGTGGGAGCTGACGAGCTGCACACTCTGGCTGACAGACCTGTGATGATGTCAATGGAGGGTGGAGTCAGGGGTCACATGACCAGCTCCTCAGTGTATGCAGGACTCTGAGCATCACGATGGCCAGCATAGCAATTAGGTGAAGTTTATGTGTGGGGTCAGGAGGGATTTACAGTGTGAATGCAGCAGAGCCGAGTGTGTACTAGGTGTACGGAGCGGAGCCATGTGGGTACTAGGTGTACGGAGTGGAGCCGTGTGTGTACGAGGTGTACGGAGCGGAGCCCAGTGTGTACGAGGTGTACGGAGCGGAGCCGCGTGTGTATGAGGTTACGGAGTGGAGCCGTGTGTGTACGAGGTGTACGGAGCAGAGCCGCTTGTGTATGAGGTTACGGAGCGGAGCCATGTGGGTACTAGGTGTACGAGTGGAGCCGTGTGTGTACGAGGTGTACGGAGCGGAGCCAGTGTGTACGAGGTGTACGGAGCGGAGCCGCGTGTGTATGAGGTGTACGGAGTGGAGCCGTGTGTGTACGAGGTGTACGGAGCAGAGCCGTGTCTGTACGAGGTGTACGGAGCGGAGCCATGTGGGTACTAGGTGTACGGAGCAGAGCCGTGTGTGTACGAGGTGTACGAGCGGAGCCAGTGTGTACGAGGTGTACGGAGCGGAGCCCAGTGTGTACTAGGTGTACAGAGCGAGCCGCGTGGGTAGGAGGTGTACGGAGCAGAGCCGCGTGGGTAGGAGGTGTACGGAGCAGAGCCGCGTGGGTACGAGGTGTACGGAGCAGAGCCGCGTGGGTAGGAGGTGTACGCAGCAGAGCCGCGTGCGTAGGTGTATGGGGCAGAGTCGCGTGCGTACGAGGTATGTGTACCAGTGGTAGCCCCCTGCGGATTCCGCTCCTATAGTCTCAGCCACCTTTGCCAGCAGCATTCTTCTCCATAGTCTCTTCTGCCGCTGTCTGCATTCTGCAGCTCAGCATGGAGGGGCACCATGTTGTCATGACTGTGCTGATATGTGCAGAGCGACCGGAGGAGACCAGAGCATCGAGAAAAAAGGTGAGGAGAAGAGAGATCCGAACGGCCAGACACTCCGCTTGGCTGCGTTGCCACCCATAATGCAGTGTGGCTCCATTGAGCTGCTTGCATTATTTGTGCTCTTAGGATGCTTGTGTATATACCAAGCATCCTCAGACGCACAAAAATGCAACATTTTGCATTTGAAGGGTATTTTTAAAAAGCGCAAGTGAATGCAAACGCATTTTAGTCCGCTCCTAACAACGTGTAATATACTCACTGTCAGGAGCAGCTCTTGCTGGTTTCGGCAGTCACTGTTCCTGTAAGGCTGCCTTCACATAGGCGCTTTTTTAAAATGTGGCAGTTGCGGTAAAAAAATCCGCATCTGCCGCATTTTCCGCCTAGCTGCTGCACTTGCTACACATTTGCGGCAAGCCCCATGCATTGTCTATGGGGCTTGCGGTAAGTGTGCGGCAATATATATATTATAGTCCATGATATGTACTAAAGGGGGCCCACTGAGACTTTTTCGCCCGGGGCCCACAGAAACCTGGAGCCGGCCCTGCTCGTACGGACTGGAACATAAGTTGAATTGCTAAGACATCTCCTCCATGAGCCCAATCACTGGCTATGTTGGTCACCGCTCTGGCAACTGATTGACTGTAAAGGTACCTTTACACGCGGCAACTTTTCTAGGAATTTCACTGGCAACTTACTGGTTGCAGTGAAATCATGGAGACTTTGCTCCATTTGTACACAGCAACAATGTGTCCATGATTTCACTGCAACCAGTAAGTTGCCAGTGAAATTCCTAGAAAAGTTGCCGCATGTAAACGTACCCTAAGGGTACCTTTACACGCCGCTACAGAAGGTTAGAAACAACCGGGTGTCTCACGTGCACAAGCACGTACCAACGGTTCCTAACGGTACCTGATACCGCCATTACACGCAGCTATAAGGTGCGCTACAGAAGGTTTAATCTATCTCTGGAGGCACCGCCGGGTGCCCCAGATTACCTTCTGTAGAGCACCGTCCCTCATTTACACGCCACTACCACAAGGGAATATGGGAGGACCTGGTGCAGCAGGGACAACACACAGGCGTGCCAGAGTTGTGGATTACGTGACGCTCGTACGATGATTGGACAATGCAATAACATCATGATTGGCCGACCAGCGCAGGAAGGATGGCTAATACATGACACTATAGCAATTGTGTAGTGTGACTGGTCAGCTCCTTAAATATGCCGCCTTATGCAGGGACAACCAATCGTAACGCAGGATCTTCCACCAATGATCGCTGAAGGGGGCGTTTTCCCGGAGGCTGTGTCACACCCCAGGGAGTTATCTAGGTGGCGAAAAAAACCTTCCTGTTCCTCATTTAGACGCCGCTTCCAACGGGTGGAAATCAACCTGTTTTTGAGCACTGCTCTGAAACAGGTGTCGACAGTGACCGGTGGCAACAACCTGGTTTACACGCCGCTACCTCGCGGTGTTTTGACGGTGCAAGATACATTTGTCTCCGGCACCTGGTTGTTTCCAACCTTCCGTAGCGGCGTGTAAAGGTACCATAAGAATCACAAATTCTTTGGGACTGACCAAGAAATACAGAGACTGACTGGGACCAAGCAGCGGTGGTATTTTTATTGTTTTACAACATTCTGTTTAAGTTACCTCTTAAAATTCCCATCTCATTAGAGTAAAGTTTGCTGAAATCGCTCATTTCACAGAGAATTGGTTGACTATATAACATATGTGGTCCCGGGGCCTCCCAACAGAGGATGTAACATGGGAGAAGGATCTGGCACACCTCCGGTAGAGAAGTCTGAAAACTTCTCTGTGAGAAACCATTGGGAATCCCTTCTGAGTAAAACATCTGTGTGTAGTCAGGAGAGATGGGCATGAGCTGATTTATCATTTGGACAAAACTTCTCCTCTGTATGGGGCAGTTAGTATTGCACTGACAGGCAGGGATAATACTCTGCACTACAGTAGTGCAGGGCGTCACCTGAGCAATCAAAAGCTTGTATGTTGTAACTAATCAGGATTGTTAAAAAAAGTTTTTTAGTGAAAAATGGCGGGGTGGCGGTACTGTGGGAACATTATACTGTATGTGGGGGGGATGATAGTACTGTGAGAACATTACACTGTGTGGGGGATGGCGGTTCTGTGGGAACATTATATACAGTAGTGTGTTGGGGGGGGGGATGGTGGTACTATCATAACATTATACTATGTGTGGGGGGGATGGTGATACTGTGGGAACATTATACTTTGTGTAGGGGGGCTGGCGGTACTGTGGAAACATTATACTATGTGTAGGGGATGGTGGTACTGCGGGAACATTTTAGTGTGTGTCGGGATGATGTTACTGAGAACATTACACTGTGTGGGTGATGGCAGTACTGTGGGAACAGTGTACTATGTGTAGGGGATGGCAGTGCTGTGGGAATGATATACTGTGTGGAGGGATAAGGGAACTGCGGGAACATTATACTGTGTGTAGGGGGGATGGCAGTAGTGTGGGAATATTAAGGTTAAGATTCAAAAAGCTGCTGAAATATATTATGAAACCCTGATTATATATATATATATATATATATATATATAAATCAAGGAAAACAGGCAGCACTCCAGTTCAGGTGAATAAAGGGTCTGTTTTTTATTCAGAGCCCATGTGGCACGACGTTTCGGTGCACTAGGCACCTTTCTCAAGTGCCTGTTTTCCTTGATTTATTTGAATTGGTTTGGACACTAATACACAGGACTTGCACCGCGGATGAGTATATTATTGTGCTGTTCCATTTTCTCTTTTTATATATATATATATATATATATATATACACAGTTGTGGCCAAAAATGAGCCGGACAAAAGTATTGGCACCCTCAGCCTAATACTTGGTTGCACAACCTTTAGCCAAAATAACTGCAATCAACCGCTTCCGGTAACCATCAATGAGTTTCTTACAATGCTCTGCTGGAATTTTAGACCATTCTTCTTTGGCAAACTGCTCCAGGTCCCTGATATTTGAAGGGTGCCTTCTCCAAACTGCCATTTTTAGATCTCCCCACAGGTGTTCTATGGGATTCAGGTCTGGACTCATTGCTGGCCACCTTAGAAGTCTCCAGTGCTTTCTCTCAAACCATTTTCTAGTGCTTTTTGAAGTGTGTTTTAGGTCATTGTCCTGCTGGAAGACCCATGACCTCTGAGGGAGACCCAGCTTTCTCACACTGGGCCCTACATTATGCTGCAAAATGTGTTGGTAGTCTTCAGACTTCATAATGCCATGCACACGGTCAAGCAGTCCAGTGCCAGAGGCAGCATAGCAACCCCAAAACATCAGGGAACCTCCGCCATGTTTGACTGTAGGGATCGTGTTCTTTTCTTTGAATGCCTCTTTTTTTCTCCTGTAAACTCTATGTTGATGCCTTTGCCCAAAAGGCTCTACTTTTGTCTCATCTGACCCTAGAACATTCTTCCAAAATGTTTTAGGCTTTCTCAGGTAAGTTTTCGCAAACTCCAGCCTGGCTTTTTTATGTCTCGGAGTAAGAAGTGGGGTCTTCCTGGGTATCCTACCATACAGTTCCTTTTCGTTCAGACGCCGACAGATAGTACGGGTTGACACTGTTGTACCCTCGGACTGCAGGGCAGCTTGAACTTGTTCGGATGTTAGTCGAGGTTCTTTATCCACCATCCGCACAATCTTGCATTGAAATCTCTGGTCAATTTTTCTTTTCCGTCCACATCTAGGGAGGTTAGCCACAGTCCCATGGGCTTTAAACTTCTTGATGACACTGCGCATGGTAGACACAGGAACATTCAGGTCTTTGGAGATGGACTTGTAGCCTTGAGATTGCTCATGCTTCCTCACAATTTGGTTTCTCAAGTCCTCAGACAGTTCTTTGGTCTTCTTTCTTTTCTCCATGCTCAATGTGGTACACACAAGGACACAGGACAGAGGTTGAGTCAACTTTAATCCATGTCAACTGGCTGCAAGTGTGATTTAGTTATTGCCAACACCTGTTAGGTGCCACAGGTAAGTTACAGGTGCTGTTAATTACACAAATTAGAGAAGCATCACATGATTTTTCTAACAGTTTCAATACTTTTGTCCACCCCCTTTTTTATGTTTGGTGTGGAATTATATCCAATTTGGCTTTAGGGCAATTCTTTTTGTGTTTTTTCATTGAAGACAAATTAAATGAAGATAATAATACCAAAGAATTTGTGATTGCAATCATTTTCAGGAAGAAACTGAGTATTATCTGACAGAATTGCAGGGGTGTCAATACTTTTGGCCACAACTGTATACACAGGTCGCAGCCTCTATCTAATATATAAAGCTGAATGTGTGTATGTGTGTGTGTGTGTGTGTGTGTGTGTGTGTGTGTGTGTATGTCCGGGATTGGCATCTACACCGTCACAACTACAGCCACAAAATTTTGCACAGTCACACGTCTGGACCCCGGGAGCGTCATAGGCTATGTTGTGAGGCGAAATTTTAACCCAGCGCGTTCCAATTCACCAATCAATTTTGGCCCTATCTACATAATGGAGAGAAACTGACAGTTTCCAGTTGACAGTTGTGAATGAGAGGGGCTTAATGACAGCACCAAAGACTAACAGCACATACCAGCATATAGTCACTAAGGTGGGGCCCTGACATGGAATATTCACCACGCACGGGGACATGTATACACACCACATGCACACAAAGAGTAACAGCTAAAGTGGAGCCCCAACATGGGATACTCACCACGCACCCGAACACAAACACACACACCACAAAGAGGCACACACAACACAGAGACACACACCATACAGACACCCCCCCTACAGGGACACACACACATACACACCCTATAGGGACATATGCACTAACCCCACAGGGACACACACACCACAGGGACATACACACCCCACAGGGACACAGAGACACACACACACACCCCACAGGATCACACAGACCCCATAGGGATGGACACACACCACAGAGACACCCCTCCCCTCACAAGGACACACACCACAGGGACACCCCTCCCCCCAAAAGGACACACACCACAGGGACCCCCACAGGGACCCCGCACACCACTGGGACACACACACACCCCAGGGACACACACACCACACAGACGCAGATGTGCACAAATCACCTCACACAACTCGCCTCATACGTCTGATATCAAACACCACAGGGACACCCCTCCCCCCCACAAGGACACACACCCCAGGGACACACACGCACACACCCAGGGACACACACACCACACAGACGCAGATGTGCACAAATCACCTCACACAACTCGCCTCATACGTGTACTATCTTTAATTTCCAAAAATAAACATCTGATTAAAAACAACCAATGTGCAACACATGTGCCATATAGGGAATTAAGGCAGATGTCAGTCACATGAGCTGTCTATTATGTGTATGTGTGAGGTAACATATACTGCCCGGCCGGGGGAGGGTTTACTGTTAGCTGGAGATTTATTAGGCTGCCTATAGGAACCAATCACAGCTCAGCTTCCATTTTCTTACAGGTCATTAATATGACATATTCAAATTCTATTTTGTTATAGCTAACAGCAGTTATTTATTAACCCGGGCGTAGCCGGGTACTACAGATAGTATGTTATATATACAGGCCACAGACTCTATGTTATAATCATGAATCGTAGTATGTTTTAAAGGGGCTACAGAGACTAGAAAACCGGGAGCCGACCCTGATCTGCACATACCTCCACCTGCAGAGCCGCACTCTACATATATGGCTGCTCTGTGCTTACAGGACCTGTGATGATGTCACATAGAGGGGAGGAGTCAGGGGTCACATGATCAGCTCCTCACTGTATGCAGGTTCTCATGGTGGTGGATGAGGTGAAGGTTATGTGTGGGGTCAGGAGGGATTGACAGAGTGGATGTAGCAGAGCCGTGTGTGTACGAGTGTACGGAGCAGAGCCGCGTGTGTACGAGGTGTACGGAGCAGAGCGCGTGGTGTGTAGAGGTGTACGGAGCAGAGCCGTCTTGTACGACTGTACGACAACGGTGTGTACACTGCGATTAGGAGGCTCCTCTCTGTACACCTCGTACACACACGGCTCCGCTCCGTACACCTCGTACACCCGACTCCGTTCCTTACACTTCATACACACGGCTCCGCTCTGTACACCTCGTACACACACGGCTCCGCTCGTACACCTCGTACACACACGGCTCCGCTCCGTACACCTCGTACACACGCGGCTCCGCTCTGTACACCTCGTACACACGCGGCTCTGCTCCATACACTTTGTACACACACAGCTCCGCACTGTACACCTCGGAGCCGTGTGTGTACGAGGTGTACGAAGCAGAGCCATGTGTGTGTACAAGGTATACAGAGTGAAGCTGCGTGTGTATAAGGAGTACGGAACGGAGCCGCATGTATACGAGGTGTACGGAGCAGATACGCGTGTGTACGAGTTGTACTGAGTGGAGCCGCGTGTGTACAAGGTGTATGAAGCGGAACCGCGTGTGTATGAAGCATATGGAGTGAAGCCGCATGTGTATGAGGTGTACGGAGGGGAGCCACGTGTGTACAAGGTGTCGGAGCGAAGCAGCATGTGTATGAGGTGTACGGAGCGCAGTCGCATGTGTATGAGGTGTACTGAGCGGAGCTGCGTGTGTATGAGGTGTACGTAGCGGAACCGCGTGTGTATGAGGTGTACGGAGCAGAGCCGTGTGTGTACGAGGTGTACGGAGCAGAGCCGTGTGTGTACTAGTGGTACGGAGCGGAGCCACGTTTGTACGAGGTGTACGGAGTGGAGCAGCATGTCTACAAGGTGTACGGAGTGGAGCCGCGTGTGTACGACGTGTACAAAGTGGGCCACCTGTGTATGAGGTGTATGGACCTTTAAGGCAATTGCAAAGTAACGCGAGCACCCTGGGGTCAGTGGAGTCCATTCAGCTCCCTGCCCTGACATCCGGCCATGCGCTCCTGCAGCATTACAGCGCGCAGCGGCAGGTGATGAGTCCTCACACTGCCGGGCGGTATCTGCAGAGCGCAGGAGAAGAGAAGATGTCGCTGGATCTGCCGGGAGCGTGGAGCAGGTAAGGCGCTTTACACAGCTGCAGATAGCGCTGATGAAAAGGATGGGGTGGGGGGCCAAGGGGGAGAGCAGCATGGACACGGGGGTAATGGAAAGCCAGCAGCCTGGGTCATATGCAGGAGGGGGGGAGCCAGCAGCCTGGGTCATATGGGGGAGGGGGGAGCCAGCAGCCTGAATCATATGGTGGAGGATGCCTGATGCTAGGGTGCTTGATGCCAGGGTGCCTGATGCCAGGATGCCTGGTGCCTGCCGGGTGCCTGGTGCCAAGGTGCCTGGTTTCATGGTGCCTGATACCTGGATGCTGGGTGTTATGATCCGATGACCTGGGAGTAACATAAACAGACTTCACAGAAGTAGTTGGCAAGTGTAGTGACCGCAGTCCCTGACTAAATACCGCAACTAGAAGTAGCCGTGGGACGTAACTAACCATGCCCTAGACACCTTGACACGGCCGGAGAACTAGCTACCCCTAAAGATGGAAACAGGAAAGTCTATCTTGCCTCAGAGGAGAACCCCAAAAGAATAGCAAGCCGCCCACAGATATTGACTGGGAAACAGGAAACAAAAATACACACAGGCAGATAATAGAGTTTAGCAAAAGAGGCCACACTAGCTAGATAGTAAGGACAGGATGGAATACTATTGTGACCAGTATTAAAATACTATCAAAAACCTCCAACAGCAGATAGTACCAAAAAATAACCTGAGTTTGCTAAGACTCGCCACCATCTATATGTGCAAGAACTTCTGTGACTCAAACTAGAATAAATAGATTCCAACACCAGCAGAACTGGAAGTTGCAGACAACAGTGAATAGCAGTTCATACCTAGGAAGAAAACTTCCTAACTGAGAGCAGGTAAACAAATATACAGACTAATTATCAACCCACAACTCAGAGCAAGACAAGCAATAAGCAGATCCTCGAGCGCACAACATGTGTGCCACAAAATAACCAAACACCATTCATTTAGCTTGCAAGGATTCAGCAGAGCAGGAAGAAACCAGGGAGAGATGTGGACACGTAAAGAAATAATTACAACTGGCAGAGATTGATCAGTTCCAACCACCTATATGCTCCAATCTGAAGCAGACTGCCAATCATCAGGATCAGCTGAGGAACTCTCCAAAACACAGCCAGCTGCATCACCAACAACAACCACAGGAGGGAGCTCACAACCAGAATTCTTCATCAATGAATTCATAGCTGGGTGCCGGATGCCTGGTGCCAGGATTCTGGGTGCCTGGTTTCATGGTGCCTGATGCCAGGGTGCCTGGTGCCGGATGCCTGGTGCCAGGGTGTCAGGATGCCTGGTGCTGGGTGCCAGGGTGCCTGATGCCAGAATGTTGAGTGCCTGGTGCCAGGGTGCCTGGTTCCAGGATGCCTGGTGCTGGGTGCCGGGGTGCTGGGTGCCTGGTGCTGGGTGCCAGCTGCCTGGTGTCGGCGAGCGGTAGACCGGAAGCTGCAAAGAAGCTGCCTGATGCCTGGTGTCAGGATCAGGAGCGTGGAGTCAGGTAAGGAGCTGTTACAGCCAAAGATAGCAGCCTGGGGGGAACAGGATGGGATAGATGGATGGATGAGGCGGCCTGGAAGAGGAGGCAGAATGGGATGGATGGATGGGGTGGCCTTGAAGAGGGGGCAGAATGGGAAGGATGGGGCAGCGTGAAAGAGGGGGCAGAACTGGATGGGGGTGGCAGCATGGAAAAGGGGGAGAAGATTGATGTATGGGGGTGAAATGGAAAAGGGAGAAAATGGATGGATGGAGGGGAACGTATATGGATGGATGGGGGGATGGGAGATAGCTACATGGATGGTTTGGTGGATGGGAGAGAAGGTACATGGATGGATGGGGGAAGAAAGTACATGGATGGATGGGGGGATTGATTGAGAAGTTGCATGGATGGATTGGAAGAAGCTACATGAAATGTGGGGGGAGAAGCTACATGGAACGTGGGGGAGAAGCTGCAAGGATGGTGGAGGAGCTACATGGAACATAGTGGGGAGGAGCCACATGGATGAGGGATGGGGGAGAGGCTGCGTGGAACATGGGAGGGGAGAGGCTGTGTAAAACATGGGAGGGGGATGTGGGGAAGGATGAGCTGCATGAGACATGGGGGGAGGATAAGCAAAATGGGATTCAAGGGAATTGGGGTGAGGATGAGCTGCATGGAACATATGGATGGAGGATGAGCTGCATGGGACATGTGGGAGGAGGGTGAGCAGTATGGGACATGTGGGAGGAGGGTGAGCAGTATGGGACATGTGGGAGGAGGATGATCAGTATGGGATATTTAATCTGCATACACATTTATATAGGGAGCGTACTGTTCTAGCGATGTATTGATGGTTGTTCTGATTATGTATTATTGTGTGTTGCCCCCTCAGGGTGTGGGGTACTCGAGTATCAGGCGGCAAGGGTTAACTGCGGTGTCACGGGGAATGGTGGCCGCGCCTGATCCCGTGTCCTGGGGGACTGATCTTTTGAAAAAGGGGTTATATTTACAAGGGATTATTTACAGAGTTTGTCGTCGTGACGCCACCTGCAGTTTCTGGTGAGTAGCACCAGCGCCACCACAGCCCGCCAGAGGTCGGTGGTATTGCGGCTAGGATGGTGTAGTCCCCCACAGGTAGGACTGGAATCTCCGGGGCAGTTTGGAGTCAAGTTATGGCTGAGCTGGGTGTGTTGGAGCAGTCTATGAGGGATGATGGGAACAAAGGGAATGATGCACGCACACAGCAGAAGTCTCTTTTACCTTTTACTGGTGTTGAGCAGGTAAAAACATCCAGAGCACTGACAGGACAGGTTGCACAGTGGATCCCCACAGCAAGTGGGTATAAGGCCTCCTCTGTCTGTGTGTATGGTTGAAGCCCAGCCTGCTTGCAGCCCGACTTGCCTCCTCTCTCTTCCTCAATGTAGTGTTCCTCTCTCTCTCCCTCCTCCTGTACGGTCTCCGGGTTACCCTCTCTGTTCACGGCGGTGCTGTACTGCTGTGTCTGGTTCCCTCTCTTGACTCACAGGGGATTAACCAGGTAGCCGAAGCCTCCATGGTGCAATGGGGTTTTCTGTGGTCCTGGAGTATCCCACAGGTGCGGATCCCCAATATCCGGTGGTTCTTTGGGTGAAACTCTCTAAGTTCCTCGCTCCTTTTCAGCTATCTGCTCCTCACCTTCTGTCCCCACTTTAGGCTTGTGGGACGTAGAAGAGCCACTCCGGGTCACTGGTTCGGGCCTTACCGGGGCACCGACCACCACGACGTCTTCGCAGCTCTCCTAGCGTCTGCACACTCTAACTCCGCCCCCAGCAGCAGTATTTATAGGGGATCTTGCCTAAGGTCGGCAAGTGGTGCTCCCCCTACTGTGCCAGGGTGGAAGGTGTTGTATGTAGTAGGTACCTGCTGTGGAAACCCAGCTGTGCATTAGAGAAGTCTGGCTACCTGCGTGAGCAGGGCGCCACAATTGTATTGCCGGTGGTTCTGGTGATGTACTGACAGAGGTTATAGTGATGCATTATTGTATTTATGGGGGTTCTGGTGATGTATTGACTGGTTTTGGTGATGTATTACTGTATTGACAATGGTTCTGGTGATATACTGACAAGGGTTCTAATGATGTGTTATTATATTGCCGGTGGTTCTGGTGATGTAGTCATGTGAATGTTGCAATCTTTAACTTAACAGACTTGATCCTAAAACATTATAGGGTAAGTGTGCTTGACTAAAATATAGCTGAAATTCAGCCAAACAATTGACTAAAGCCCCTAAGCACTATAGATAGGTGTCCGATCACTTAGCCGTCAGTGAGCTTGCCATATACAGGAGCACACATTCTTCCCAGTGTTCCTGTATACTGTATGGAAGCTACTGTCAGGCCCCTTTCACATCAGCGGTTTGCTGATGTTTTCAGCTGATCCAGCAGATGGCGGCAGATCTGCCGCCTAACGGCCGACTTGGGGCACCGATCTGTCAAGCCCCATGCCTTGTCTATGGGGTTTGCGGTTGAGTGCGGCAAGTGCAGTTCTGTTGCATCTGGCAGACCCGGCACTTGCTACGGCAAAGCAGATCTTTGCTAACTGCATTTGTTTTTTGCAGCCGCAACTGCCGGATTTGCCGGATCGCTGCAAAACTGCAGTTGCCGCAACCCCATAAAGAATGAATGTGGGCGTGCCGCAAGTGTACCGCAAGTCGGCCATTAGGCGGCAGATGCGGTAAATCTTCCGGATTGGCCGAGTCCGGACAGAACCGCTGATGTGAAAGGGGCCTTAAACGTCTCTGGCTGCAGCTTATCACTTAGAGGACAAAAGGATCTACAGCCAGTAATTGGACATGCTGGATCCTTATTTCCTTTGACCAATTATCAGCTAGAGCCCCCATACACATTAGACTGTCCTCACAGGTTTAGCCAACTTTAGTCAACTTTAAGGTACCGTTACATGCTGCAATGTTGTTTAGATATCACCAAAGATCTCAGTCGTTAGGACATCTTTTTGATATCGTTGGTAAGATGTCACACATATAAATATCGTGGATGACGCACCAACAATGTAGCGAGCAGCTATCGTTCGCACAACCCAGCGAACGATACTTGCTCACTGCTGTGAATAGGTGAAGTCGTTAACGACATTGTTATCTCGGTGTCACACACAACGATGCAGCAGGTTAGCTGATCGAGGATCGTTTGATTTGAGAACATGTTAAAAAGAAAAAAAAGAAAAACCTCAAAAGACTGACCATATGAACAGCAATCTGTTTTTACATTGCCGTGCATGAGTTCATTTCTTTTAGCATTTATTTGTTGCCTTTTCAGGAAGAATACAGAGCAGGTCTACCTGAAAAATAAAATGCTGTGTGTGCACATACGCTTAGTCTGACTAATCGGGTGGGGAAGGGGGTGCAACCACTGAAAGTGCCTAGGGTGGCAGGAACTCCAAATACGGCCCTGAGTGTGACTACTGAAGGGATAGGACCCAGCGGCTGAGGCCAGGTCCTGTTGCCTGTATGGACTTATAGAAGCTGCCACGGGGGATTACGTTGTGTCCATTTATCTGGTGTCAGGATTGCCGGGTGGCGCCCTCGGAACTGCTTATTGGTTGTGGCAGTCTGAAGCCAGCAGCAGGGCACCCTGTTCCCGGGACTCTGCCATCAGGAGAGCAGCTTTCTCTGGGGACCAGGGCTGAATCAATGATGAGGCAATGTGAGTGGCCTGATTCAGGCGGCGCCACCTGCTGGTGAAGGAAGGGGCGGCATCTGCAGGGGGTGCTCATGTTCTCCTGCACAGCGCGGGAAGAAGTGAGAGCCGACAAAGATCAGAGAGCAGCCTCCTGTGCTGAGATACCGATGATAAGAAGCTCCAGGTCACAAGGTGACAGATCTACTGCTGGCCAGGGAGTGAGGGGGCTGGGACCTGGGGGCTGGGGCCCAGGGGCTGTGAGCATGTGAAGCTGCACATGTACAAACAGCACAGAGGACTGTGTGAGGTATCTGTATAATCTGTGAGTGAGCTGTGTGTGAGATTTGTGTGAGCTGTGTGTGTGTTGTTTGAGCTGTGTTGTGTGAGCTGTGTGTGTTGTGTGAGCTGTGTATGTTGTGTGAGCTGTGTGTGTTGTGAGCTGTGTGTGTGTGTTGTGTGAGCTGTGTGTGTGTGTTGTGTGAGCTGTGTGTGTTGTGTGAGCTGTGTGTGTGTTGTGTGAGCTGTGTGTGTTGTGTGAGCTGTGTGTGTTGTGTGAGCTGTGTGTGTGTTGTGCGAGCTGTGTGTGTGTGTGTGAGTTGCATGTGTGTGTGAGTTGCATGTGTGTGTGAGCTGTGTCTGAGTGTGAGTTGCATGTCTGTGTGAGTTGCGTGTCTGTGTGAGCTGTGTGAGCTGTGTGTGAGTTGTGTGTGTGTAACTGTGTGTTGTGTCTGTGAGTTGCGTGTCTGTGTGTGGGAGTTGTGTGTGTGTGAGCTGTGTCAGTGTGAGCTGTGTCTGAGTTGCGTGTCTGTGTGTGAGCTGTGTGTGAGTTGTGTGTGTGAACTGTGTGTTGTGTCTGTGTGTGAGCTGCGTGTCTGTGTGTGAGTTTTGTGTGGGAGCTGTGTATGAGTTGCTTTGTGTGTGTGTGTGTGTGTTTAGATATCTTTTGAGTGAAGTGTGTGTATATACACTTCTGCAGCATCCATATGCTGTGTATATGATGTGTACCTGCTGAGCATCTGTTGTATAACTAAGGCGGCCGTCACACGTATCTATATCGAGAGCGATATTGTTAGCGATCACATGCACGGGCGATCGCTAACAATATCGCTCACATCGCTGGTGAGATGTCACACAGACAGACTTACCAGCGATGTGGAGCAGCGAGATCGCTGGTAACTATGGTACACATCGGGTTACTAGGCGCCGCGCAGCGCTTAGTAAGCCAACGTTTACCATAGATACCATCTCCCAGCATAGGCTCTGCCGCTCGGAGATCGTTCATCGTGGTGTCATACACCACGATGAAGCAGATTGAACAAGCGATGATCGCTTGATATGAGCTCCGGCTCTCATATCTGCGATGTCACGATCAAGCGATTTCACATTGTAAAATTGCTTGATTGCACGCTGCGATGCACAAACGATATCGCTTAAGCGATCAAAAAGCAGATAGCTTAAACGATATCGTTAGCAATATTGAACCGTGTGACGGCCGCCTAAGACATGTATGATGTGTGTGTCTGTGTGAGTATATGATGTGTATGTAATGAGCGTGTGTTGTCCAGTATATCTGTGCTGTATACATGTATATATAGTGTAATTTAACCCCTTCACTACCTTTTGAAGTACATATATGTCAAAGCTTGTATTCCCACCTTTAATACCGGCTCCCATGCTCAGCACGCTTCAGGTTGCAGGACTGTGTCTGCCTACAGG